>CM029368.1:5508858-5741358 GCA_017165825.1 Hepsetus odoe
GGGGGGGGGGGGGGGGGGGGGGGGGGCAGGAGAGAGAGAGAGAAGAGCAGAAGAAATAAATATGAGAGAAAGAAATGTAAAGGGAGAGTGAAGAGAATGATGTAAGGGGAGAAAGAGAGAGAAAAAGTGAGAGGAAAAGAAAGTGAGAGTGGGAGAGGGAAGAAGAAAATGAAGACCAAAAGAAAGGTAAAGGGGAAGAAGAGAATGGTGCAGGGGAGAAAAAGAGAGAGAAGCAGCTGGACTGAAAGAGAGGGAGGTAAACAGACAAATAGATATAGGGAAAGAAAAAAGAAGTGAGAAAGAAAGGTAAAAAAGTAGAGAAGTGAATGATCAGATTTTTTTTTTTTTCATCCAGAAATTGCTTAGAGAAGTGATGTGGAGAGAAAGTGAAAGAGCGAGAGAGAGAGAGAGAGAGAGAGAGAGAGAGAGAGAGAGAGAGAGAGAGAGGACACCCTTTTCTTTTTGCATGAGTGTGAAAACCTGACAGGAAGGCAATGAAAGAAGGGCAGGTTCATGTTTGTCTTGTCCTCTCAATGCGCAGCCTGTCCCGGTCTGAGCTGACTGGCGCTGGGACGCATAAGTCAACTTTACTAATGTTGTTTGTCTTCATGATCTCTCGTTAGCGCACCGATGGTGGCTGTGACTGGGTTTGATGGGGACGCTGGAAGATAAAAGCACTCAAAACAAACACCATCCCACTAAAAAGTCACTGACCTCAATCTCCTCCTGTGTGTGACATCCAGGCTCTAAATAATTCCCCTCGTAATCAGACAAACAGGATGAAGGACTTCTCACACACAATACACATACAATAAACTGAGGACAGACTGAGAGGACACTATACTGAGCGGTACTCATACATTTTGCAGCACAGTAGATAAATAATCAGTGCTTATTAACTGATTAAACCTGTTAATGTTGATTGTTGAAAGCTGAAACTTGAAACAATTAACAGATCAACCTAGCATTGGACATTGAAAAGTATATAATATAATATCTTTTTCTCTCTCTCAATACACACACTTTCTTGCTCATCTTTATTTTTGTCTGATCTTCACACTTTCCTCTGTATCACTCTTTTTTGGCCTCTTTCTTTGTGCCCGTTTCTTCTTTTCTTCTTTTTACGTTCCCTATCTCTCACTCTCCATGACCATCATTCTTTTTTCTCTCGTCTCTCACGTTTTCCTTTTTCATTTCTTCTCTCTCTCTCTCACTCTCTCTCCATTTTACTACTGTGAATAACATGGTTACTTAAAGTGGAGGAACTTTGCTGTGACATACAAATAATGAATACAAATGAACACATAAACACACACACACATGCGCGCGCACACACACAAGTGTCCATTCTTTTCGGCAGCTGGAGGCCTGCGGCCAGGATTAATGCCAGCTTATGCTTGAGTGCTACACATGTACTCTACAGTTCTGAAGAGGAGGGTATAAATAACCCTCATGTGGGGTGACTAGATCATATTTACATAAAGCTGCCTCTTTACCCTTTTCCCCAGAGGAGTTAATGCTTTTAGCCAGCTTAGTTTGTTTACTTATATTCATTTTGCACAGCGTCTTTTTGAAGAGACCTCTCCTGCACACACAGGCATAAAGCTCACTCTTATTGCACACACACTCGTTCAAATCGTTTCATCAGAGAAGCTGTCGCCATCATAAACAGCGCTGCATTAGGTCTATGTGAGTGATGACAGGGTTTAAAATACCACAGTGGCTTCTTTACATGTTCTCAATGCAGAGCCATCACAGTAAATGGAGCGTGATTTTTCTCTGGCGCTGTCAACCAGTCTCTGAGCCCTGTATCGATGACTCACCAACAATACCGCACACACAGACAGGACTGACCTTACAGAGGGCTCTGATTGACACCATGACTAAGCACTGCATATGCGGGGAGACAATATAGCCATATTTCAGTTAGCCTGAGGAAGGTCGATGACCACAGACAAAAGATGCAGAAATCCACAGTTCTGAGCTCCAGACTGGGAAGAATGACTCAACATAAAGGAAGACAAAAGAAAGAAAGAAAAGGGGTTACACACAATACACACATTACTTTTATCATGTATCTTCTGCTCTCTCTCACCCCTCTTCTCTTTCTCTCTCTCTCTGTGTCTATCTATCTATCTATCTATCTATCTATCTATCTATATATATATATATATATATATATATATCTTCTTTACTTCTATCTTTATCTCTCCCTCCTTTTCTCTCCCTATTGCTTTTCCCTATCTTTTTTTTTCTTTCTCTGTCTTCTCCGATCCCTAGCCTTTCTGTTTCTTTTTCAGTGTTGAAAATGACATCACTACTGACCTCTCTTCCTTTCTCTCTCTCACATTCTCTCCCTCGCAGGAGTTTTGTCTTTTTATCTTTCTCTCAGTACATATCTTTACATATTGTCTTCACATTTATCTCATTTTCCCTTTTACTTTCTCTCCATTTTCATCTCTTTTCTGTCTGTTTTCTATTTAATTTTATTTCTCTTTCTTTTTCTATACCTATAGATGTCTTTTCTGTCTGCAGGTCAGAGGGAGAGAGAGTGAGAGAGCAGTTTAGGCCAGCTACAGTGAGTGAAATGTCTGCAGTGGTGCTAATTCATTTATTAAGTCTATTAGAGTTTATGGGGCAGTAGACAGTAACTTACATTTATTACTTTCCAATCTCGCCAATCTCGAATAATAAAAGCGTCATTATTCATGTTCAGCTTCTTTACAGTTCAGATAACTAAATGGCACAAAATTGCTGTGTAAATTTACAAGAGAAACTTGGAAGTGTTCAGTGTTACACTGTAATAGTTGCTGATTTATTAAAGTGTTCAGTTTCCAAGAAGTAGCACTTAACCTAAAAATCAGAGAACATCTAAAAGGAGGAAAAAGTCAGTGCAGGAGGGTCGACAGGAGACTTGAACAGATATTAAAAGGCCTTTAAAGACCTAAAAGGCCTTCGAGACGTAGGGAACCCGATCAAATACATATTTTAATACATTTAAAACTTTTTTTTTTTTATTTGATCAATCTCCAGCCACCAAATCAATGCGCCACAGTTGTTAATCTACTCCAGTTCCATCCTTACAAAATTTTAATTGGAGGAAATAATGTCACCTTTTTACTGGCGATTATCAAGAAACCGTTTAGCTTCAGTTCAGCTTCGCTTACAAGTTTACTCAGCACTGGAAGGCAAATCATTCTATAAACATACTATTGACTTTTTAACTGGACAGAACAAAACTATGGAGTCTTCCAAAAACTCTGAAGTCCATTCCCTGTTCTGCAATTAAAGTGAAAGTGACTATGCTGGTCATTGCAAAACACCACACAACACACAATGAACCACAACGAAATTACACCTCTGCATTTTTCCCTATACACACAAACAGCAGTGCAGGGGCAGCTATTGAAAGCGCCCTGGGGGCAGTGATGGGGAAAGTACCTTGCTTAAGGGTACCTCAAAGCAACCTACTGGTCTGGGATTCAAACCAATGACCTTCTGCAAATACCTGCTACAGAGCGTACCCTAGCAGCACGATAAGTGCTCATCTAAGTAACTCTGCTGGTGAGTCGTTACACGTCTGCATGTTTACCACCCTATAACTGTGCATGTAACTGTAGTGTGTGCTTTGGATAAGGTTTCACTGCAGTGTAATGGAATGCTGAGGGTCCATGAGAAGAAAGATTCTTTTGCTTTAATTGGCTCTGCACCCTAAGGCCAATCCTCCTTTGCCCATTCACAATATTGCACATTTCTTAGCCATGCCATATATATCTCTTAATCCCCATTGTTGGTGGATAATCATATTCCTGTGCTTTCAAATGAGAATCCGCTATCATTAAAAGGCACTTACAGATTCACACAAGCTTGGCTTCTCAGGGTACGGGACAGGGAGTGCTTTGGCAGACAGTAGCATTAGGCTGGGCAAAAGAGTTACCCCAACTCAGATCCAACATCCAGGATGAGCCAGGAAAATCCAGGACGGATGGCATGGCAATAGTGCGGGGTAGAAACTACAAACTTTGTTTACAGGAGCTTTAACTGTTCATGATTTACAACCATGAGAGATTTGAACTAAGCCACTTAAGCCAGTGATTCTCGTCTATGATGCTCTGTGTACTCGCTCTCTTCATGTGTTTTCGTGTGTCTTTTTCAGACAAGGTCAGAACTTCTTTCATTTTGTACTTTTTTTTCACTTATACATACAGAAACAGCAGACAGGTTAGAGTTGACAGCAGTGCTACCAAAACGTCTGTCACTACTGGATGGTAGAGATTAGCTTGAGGTACTGCTGACAGACAGAAACGTTATATTTTAGTCTCACATTTCATCACTCCCAGAAGACATCCGGGGCCTGCAAATTCCCCTAAAACCTCATCAAGCCTTCAGCCAGGCAGTGAAGAAGCAGGGATGGGGTGAGAGGGATTAAAAGTGTATAGAGGAGGGATGAAGAAGCTTATCTGGTTCCATTCAAACACAACCACAAAGCTATCAGTTCTCAGATCTTTTATCACTAAATGGAAAGTTGAGATGACAACCCAGCTGCGTGACTGAACGTGAAAACAAGATGAAAGCAAGATTAGGAAATATGCTTGACCAGAACATTGACCAAACTCGATCAGTCATCCTGGTCTCAGTTATTAGAGTGGATTTGAAAGTCTAGCCCAACAAGGATGCTGAATATGTCAGAAATGGCTGAAAAATAAATGCACTGTGATGCTTAAGATGTGTTTCTGTGTGAGGTCCTGATCTTTGCTAAAAAAAAGACAGTGATTAAATGGGTAAACTGAAAACATAGGAAAAAGCCCAAGTGTGGAGTTTATTTGGGTTTTTTTAAGATAAAGACCAGATTTTTTTCCTTTTTTTGAAACCTTTGATTAGTATAAAATAAAGAAATGCTTCAATTGTCCTGAGATAAATATCAGTTTTTTGTATGTTGCACTTGTCCTGTTCAGTCTTCGCCTGAAATGATTTTTCTTTGAGATTCTCTTCTCAGGCTCTTAAGCTTTAAATACAACTATGTAAAAATTACCAAATTATCTGCTACAAAAGGATTAACCTTGCAGTCTTAAACCTTTATGGATTTTATAATAGACTCTTTACTCCACTTAAATATTTTGCCGAAAATATCTTACACATTTTAAAATCTGCTTGGAGAACACAGAGTGGACAGATTTAAGAACCTTTTAAGGAGAATATAAATTCAGTTATTTAGCCCAACACTAGATGTAGCCTGTGGTCAGAAATGATAAGAAATGGACGTAAAACGTGCTACTTTTAGTTCATAAATCCATATTTTAGTGTATTCACCTTGAAACTGTGGGTCTCGGCAGAAAATCATAGCGACTTATTCATTCCTCTTCCTGGGTGTCTTATTACCTCATGCATTTTATGATCATCTTTGTCCAGAGTAATTACTTTTACTATCAATGCAAGAAAAGTAGTGCAATAAAGAGTCAATATACGAACACCCTGAGCGTGAGGATAAAAGTTGAAGTTCTTAACGACAGAATGAGTTGTGAGCAGTAAAAAAAAAAAAAGAAACTGTATTGAAACAGCTACTCAGCTAAAGTGCTTTAGAGAAAGTGTCTTATTTATCAGTGAAGCTCAGTGAGATCAGCTGAGTTACGTGATCAAGAAGCACTGTACCTTCACTTAATCCCCTCGTGCTGAGTTACCAAAGACCTCTGTGACTAAACAGCTTTTTGCCACAGTTCTGCAGGGAGATGATGCTGACATGTTTTTTTGATGATGAAAGGAGAGAAAATGAGCTGTTGGTGGGGAGAAAAACAGGCTCATTAAAAACACGTGTTGCTGGGCTGTAGAACGGGACCCAGAACAGAATCCAATTATCACCTGCCCCTTTCCCACCACCACATCAATAATCCATTACAAAAGAAGCCTCCGCAGAGATGCAGCTCAAATGGGGCGGTGGAGCTGGCGTCTCACCCTCCGCCACCTGTTCCACTGCCATGCTCACACAGGCCCTTCTGATCCAACTCACATCACACACACACACACACACACACACACACCCTCTGATCTCACCACTCAGCTCTTCTGTTGCCCTGAGCTTGGAGCTATATAACCCTACACACTCTGCTGCACTGTTTCTATAATTTGGCTGTGTTATGTTGCCTTTCTTCAAATGTGGGTGTGTTTGAGTGGTTCTCGGATACAGTCAAGAGTTTCATCATCTTTTCGCCCTACTTTCACACACTTTTGCATTTTAACATCTTCGGTCATACATAAAGTCTCACAAATATACCTGTCTGCCAAACTGCTAAAACAGGTGATATGAAGAACATTGATTTTCTCATTAAAACAGCACCTGTCAAGAGGTGGGATAAATTAAGCGGCAAGTGAACAGAAACTGATGTGTTGCAAATGGGCGAAAATGTCTGAGCTTCTTTAGCATGGGGACGGTTGTGACGTCCAGAGAGCTGGATCAGAAAATCTCCAAAATTGCAGATCTTGAGGGGTTTTTCTACTATGCAATGGTTATTTCTTACTAAATGTGGTCAGAGGAAGTCAACTAATGATGCTCATGGGGAAGAAAGGCTAGCCCAACCACTACTGTAGTACAAATAGCTAAGAAACCTCATTCAAGCTATAGCAAAAGGTGTTCGAGCACTCAGTGTGTCTACACCTGCTATGATTTTGGCTGTAAAGCTGTTGTTTGGTCTAAGTGCCCATGCTGACTCTGCACTGAGGAAGATGTAAGAGAGGCAAGTGGAGTCAGTTTTTCAAAACTAAATTGTTTCAAAAGTCTCCCGTCTGGTGCCACATCCATGAATATAACAATCTTTCCAGAAGATTTCCATGAAAGATATCTTTCTTAAGAACAAACCAGGAAATGCAGAACCTGACCTTTGTAAAATGTCATTGAAACTAAATAAGGATTCATGTGATGTGGTCAGACAAGACAAAATAAATTATTGGTTATCTACACCTTTTGCACATTTCCTGAAAAAGAGACTGCATGTGAAGAAAAGCTCATGAAGGAGCTGGAAATGTGCACGAAGGTGTGTTTTAAGATCATCTCTAACCTTGTTAAACCTAATAGAAAATTTAACATTTTTGAAAGTTAACCTTTAAAACAAATGCTCAAACGTGTAATAAAATATTCAACTCATTCTATTGTTTAAGCCCAGAATATCACTCACAGCGTACAGTTTATTTTTTATTTTTTTAGATTCTGAAATTAACAGAATGTAAATACCTATAAGTTGACACATATAAGTTACATCCCATATTACATCTGATCTGACCGTCGGTTTGCATTCATACATGCTGTTTGTTCCTTTTTTGGGTTTTTTTTTTTTAATTATTATTAACAATTAAACCCCGACCCTTTTCTCTGGGAGGAGTTTAATTTTAGAGAATTTGTAGCAGCTTGATGGAAGCAGTCTGTGACCCTGTAAGAAACTGTATAATGCTTTTGTTTGTACAGTATCTTTCAGCATGCTGTTCACATGGAGCCTAAGTGCCTCATCTGGCATGTTGCCTTTCAAAAAGAGACAAGCTAAACAATGCCCTCTGTAATCTCACCAGCCCTCAGGACCTTTACAGAGAATGTCCAAAGGAGGGTGAAGGAGGTCAGGTCAGAGCACTCATAAATTGGCTGTTTGCTTGGGGGAGCAATCGATCAGCTGCACAAGCAGATCCTCAGCCTGCAGAGAGAAATGTGGCCTAGCTAAATCCTTCTTCAGCTGCAATAATAAAGGCTTTTATTTAAAAATGTCAATGCTTTATCGGTCAAACAGTCTTAGGGATTACTCTTATTGGTTGTGATAATGGCCTTTAGTTCGTTGTTGCCTTCTGCATGATTATAAATGTCACATTGTGACACCTTGTAATAAATCCAATGCTCTTCGGTGCAATAGACTGCAAATTGCAATCTGCTTCATTCAGTTCAAAAGCAGTGCACAATACTTGTTTCATTCCAGCACAAGACAATAGAATTGAACTCATACTATGCATTTTTAAAAACGGCCCTAAATAACATATTGTGAAAGAGGTCAAGCATTCTTCACCTGAATTTGAGACAGAAAAAAGGAGAGATAAAAGGAATCAGAAGAAGAAAGAAAGTAAATAATAAATAAATAAAGGCATGCATCAAGGGTTTGAGTGTCAAAAATCCCTACAGTGCTCTCCAAGCGAGAGAAAGCTCCTTCAAGCAGGAGGAATAGTGGTTGAAAGGTGCAGGAATTGACAAAGGCTTATAAAAACACTGAAAGGCTTAAAAATGACCACATAACGCAGTTTACACCTCCATGACCCAGGCTGACCTGAAGCTGTGTACCAGTCGCTTATAAACCTTACACTTATAATAGTGCTGCAAAAAATACTCCAAACTGAGCTCTCTGAAACACATAACCTGGTGCAGGTGGCAAACTCCCAGGCCTCAGTGCAAAAGAATATGCCTGATGATTCATCTCTCACTTTTTATTGATTGAACGGGTATTTCTTTTGAACAATCCAAACGAAGCCCATCGCCCACATCATCTGCACCCAGCTGTTCCACAGGTCTTTTCTTCTTGAATGCTACAAAGTCCAGCAAGAAATGCCTCACGACATTTAAAACAGCACCACTTTGGATCATACCCGGCAGACCAGTCCTTCATCGCGGAGACAGTTAAATAATATCAGCTGCTGTCTTTCATCAGTTATGACACCACTTATATGATCGCTCGCATTTTAAAAACACATTTGTAATTTGACACCCGTTTATGTAATCAATAGCAAGTAATAATTATCATAAATAAGTGTTGACTATTCAGTGCATGCCAGCAGCAAATGGTACACTGGGGGGATGAGCAACAGCAACAACAACAAAAAAAATCTGATAAAAATGCTGTCAGCAAAGTTCCCAGCAACAAAAATGAAAGAATATTTTCCTGACTGTGATTACAGTGAAAAAAAAATAAATAAAAATTACGGTTGCCTTAAGCTATCTATATACCGACCATCTCTATGTGGCATCTGAGTTTTGGCATAATTTGAAAATAGCTCCCTATTACATTGGTTCATTTTATAACCAATGGTCCAATAAAAATGGCCCAAAATTTCTTTTAATCTATTAACATTAACTTCCATTGTGGATTAAGCATGTTTTTGGTCTCCCTATGAAACATTACTATTTTTATGTTCTAGGTTCTTGTGCATCAACAGCAGTATAATTAAGCGATGTCTCTTTGCTCCATTTATAAAACTGTTACAAAAAAATTATTATGTCCCAACAATACACTTATCAGAAGCCTAATTAATTGTATTTGATGTTCTCCAGCTGGTGACAGTTTCCCTACATGTTTGTAAAATCACTTTAGCTTAAGAGGTCACAGAATCATCCGTTTCAATACCATTTTGAGCTGTTGCCCACTTGACCTCACCATTTTCCCTTGAGGGAATGCCCAAAGGCATCTTAAGGGCCATTCCATTACTTTTATTACACTCAAGTAAAGCGTGTTTAAGGAGCCCTCAGTGAGGTGAGGGATCAAGGTGACATGGGGGTCGACTAGAATTTCGGTGTAGCAGAATTTTCCCAGGGAAACGTCATCTCACAAATACTGAAAAAACTGTTCATAAAAACAAACAGATTTTGACTGAACTGAGATCAGCCACAGATCTTGATTTTACTGAGACTGGCCACAGATTCTTGATTGGGTAAAGACCTGGGATTTAACCATGTAGAACAAAGAACACAGTCAAAATGTGTCTATAATTTGATTTATAATCTATTAAGAGTTCTTATTTGTTCATTTTCAAACCCAGCCACTAGGGATGCACAAGCCAGTGTATTTCTTCGTGCCAGTCCCAAGCCCGGGTAAATGGGGAGGGTTACGTCAGGAAGGGCATCCGGTGTAAAACTTTGCCAAGTCAATATGCGGACAACGATACAGAATTCCATACCGGATCGGTCGAGGCCCGGGTTAACAACGACCGCCATCAGTGCTGTTAGCCTACAGGGTGCTGATGGAAATTGGACTACTGTTGGCCAAAGAAGAAGAAGAAGAGGAGGAAGGCATGTCCAGAGGGAGAAGGAGAGAAAGAAGGAGAGGAGAGTGGAAGTGAGGGTAGGGACTTTGAATGTTGGCAGCATGACTGGTAAAGGTAGAGAATTAGCTGATATGATGGAGAGAAGGAAGGTTGATATTCTGTGTGTGAGAGACTAGATGGAAGGGTAGTAAGGCCAGGTGTATTGGAGGGGGGTTTAAACTGTTCTACCATGGTGTGGATAGAAGGAGGAATGGAGTAGGTGTTATCCTGAAGGAAGAGCATGTGGAGAGTGTTTTGGAGGTGAAGAGGGTGTCAGGGAGGGTGATGAGTTTGAAGCTGGAAGTTGAAGGTGTGATAATGAATGTTGTTAGTGCTTATGCTCCACAAGTTGGTTGTAAGATGAAAGAGAAGGAAAAATTCTGGAGTGAGTTAGATGAAGTGATAGAGAGTGTACCCAGGGGAGAGAGAGTGATGATTGGTGCAGATTTGAATGGTCATGTTGGTGAAGGGAACAGAGGTGATGAGGAGGTGATGGGTAGGCATGGTGTCAAAGAGAGGAATGCTGAAGGTCAGATGGTTGTAGATTTTGCAAAAAGGATGGAAATGGCTGTAGTTAATACTTATTTTAAGAAGAGGGAGGAGCACAGGGTGACGTATAAGAGTGGAGGAAGATGCTCACAGGTGGATTATATTCTTTGCAGGAGGGTCAGTTTGAAAGAGATCAGAGACTGCAAAGTAGTGACAGGGGAGAGTGTAGCTAAACAGCATAGGATGGTGGTCTGTAGGATGACCTTGGAGGTCAAGAAGAGGAGGAAAGTGAGGGCAGAGTCGAGGATCAAGTGGTGGAAGCTGAAGGAGGAGGACTGTAAGGTGGAATTCAGGCAGGAGTTAATACGGGCACTGGGAGGTGTTGAAGAGCTACCAGATTGCTGGGAAACTACTGCAGAAGTGATAAGGCAGACGGCTAGAAATGTACTTGGTGTGACATCTGGAAGGAAGAAAGAGGATAAGGAGACCTGGTGCCGGAACCAAGAAGTCCAGGAGTGTATTCAAAAGAAGAGGGAGGCAAAGAAGACATGGGACAGTCAGAGAGATGAAGAAAGTAGACAGGTGTACAAGGAGATGAACCGCAGGGCGAAGAAAGCAGTGGTGAAGGCCAAAGATAAGGTGTTTGGTGAATTGTATGAGAGGTTGGACAGTAAAGAGGGAGAAAAGGACCTTTACAGATTGGCTAGACAAAGATACAGATCTGGGAAAGATGTGCTACAGGTCAGGGCGATTAAAGATAGAAATGGTAACGTACTCACAAGTGAACAGAGCGTGTTGAGCAGATGGAAGGAATACTTTGAGGAGCTGATGAATGAAGAAAATGAGAGAGAGAGAAGACTGGATGATGTGAGAAGAGTTAACCAGGAAGTGAAGCAAATAAACAAGATGGAAGTAAGGGCAGCGATGAAGAGGATGAAGAATGGAAAGGCTGTTGGACCAGATGACATACCAGTGGAAGCATGGAGATGTTTAGGGGAGATGGCAGTTGAGTTTCTGACCAGATTGTTTAACACAATCTTGGAAAGTGAGAAGATGCCTGAGGAGTGGAGACGAAGTGTACTGGTACCGATCTTCAAGAATAAGGGTGATGCACAGAGCTGTAGTAACTATAGAGGGATAAAGTTGATCAGCCACACCATGAAGTTATGGGAAAGAGTAGTGGAAGCTCGGTTAAGAAAAGAGGTGAGGATCAGTGAAGTGCAGTATGATTTTATGCCGAGAAAGTGCACCACAGATGCAATGTTTGCTCTGAGGGTGTTGATGGAGAAGTACAGAGAAGGTCAGAAGGAGCTGCATTGTGCCTTTGTGGATTTGGAGAAAGCATATAACAAGGTGCCTAGAGAGGAGTTGTGGTTTTGTATGAGGAAGTCTGGTGTTACAGAGAAGTATGTGAGAGTAGTTCAGGATATGTATGATGACAGTGTAACAGTGGTGAGATCTGCAGTGGGAGTGACGGATGCATTTAAGGTAGATGTTGGATTACATCAAGGATCAGCACTGAGCCCATTCTTGTTTGCAATAGTAATGGACAGGTTGATGGACGAGGTTAGACAGGAGTCTCCGTGGACGATGATGTTTGCTGATGAAATTGTGATCTGTAGTGAGAGTAGGGAGCAGCTTGAGGAGAACCTGGAGAGATGGAGATATGCTCTTGAGAGGAGAGGAATGAAAGTGAGTAGGGCAAAGACAGAATACATGAGTGTGAATGAAAGGGGGGAAAGTGGCGTGGTTAGGATGCAAGGAGTGGAGGTAACAAAGGTGGAGGAGTTTAAATACTTGGGATCAACAGTTCAGTGTAACGGCGAGTGTGGAAGAGAGGTGAAGAAGAGAGTGCAGGCTGGTTGGAATGGGTGGAGAAGAGTGGCTGGAGTGATTTGTGACAGACGGGTACCAGCTAGAGTAAAAGGGAAGGTTTACAGGACAGTAGTGAGACCAGCTATGTTGTATGGGTTGGAGACGGTGGCATTGACGAAAAGGCAGGAGGCGGAGCTGGAGGTGTCAGAGTTAAAGATGCTGAGATTTTCGTTGGGTGTGACGAGGATGGACAGGATTAGAAATTAGTATATTAGAGGGACAGCTCAGGTTAGACGTCTTGGAGACAAAGTTAGAGAAGCAAGGTTGCGTTGTTTTGGACATGTCCAGAGAAGAGACGAGGATTATATTGGAAGGAGGATGTTGAAGATGGAGCTGCCAGGAAAGAGGAGAAGAGGAAGACCAAAGAGGAGGTTTATGGATGTGGTGAGAGAGGACATGCAGGTGGTCGGTTTGAAGCAGGAAGATGCAAAAGACAGGAAGAAATGGAGACAGTTGATCCGCTGTGGCGACCCCTAAACGGGAGCAGCCGAAAGAAAAAGAAGAAGAAGAAGAAGATTTGTTCATTTTCACAGCTTTTCTTCAGATTTACTGTCAGACAAATGATACTTGAAGAAGCTTCAATCCATAAACGTTATTTTAATGAAACACAGGCATAAGCCCATTGTAAGCCAATGATCATGGCGAACTTTAAACTGTTTCATCATTGAGCTTCTGCAGCTCAAGGGTTGAATACGTATGTATTTTTGCATCGTTTTTGTCATATAATAGCTTCTAATAGTAAAATAGCAATTCTTCTAGGTCTATCGGCTGCTCCAGTTTAGGGGACACAATAGTGGATCATCTGTTTCCATTTCTCCTGGTCCTCTGCATTCCTCCTTCAAACCGACCATCTGCATGTCCTCTCTCACCACATCCATAAACCTCCTCTTTGGTCTTCCTATTTTCCTCTTTCCTGTCAGCTCCATCTTCAAAATCCTCCTCCCAATATAATCTTCGTCTCTCCTCTGGACATGTCTAATAGTAAAAGCAGTATCACCTTAAATGTATTAATTCAAAGGGACTGTCTGTTTAAAATATTACACAGTGCAAAACCTTATAACATCATTTTTAATTCACATACCGTATTGCCTTTAAAGAAAGCTGAAGACTTTATCTGGGGATCTTCCTCTTGCCTCATCAAATACTTTAATAATGTGTTTTTCAAAAACATTACATAAAGATTGCAGTTATTGCTGTTCCTTTACAGGATAATCAAATTCACCAACTGTTTTCCAAAAACCATGCAGATTTTAAAACACATTGAACACAATCTGTTTAAAATTTATTGTACAGATTTTATTTAATCCCACTGGGAACAGAGACTGAGAGCGCTAATCTGAAGCAGAAAGGGATCCACACTGAGCCCTTCATCACAAATCGTACTCACAGGCCAAGGAAAGAAAGCAGAGAAAGTATTAACCTTTCTTAATGTCTAAAACATCATTTGTTTTGCCTCTCTCTCTCTCTCTCTCTCTCTCTCTCTCTTTCTCTCTCTCTCTCTCTCTCTCTCTCTCTCTCTCTATTTATTTTTTTTTTACACTATTTCATAAACAATCTGGTAGGCAAGACAATAGAGCGAGAAGACTGAATGAAGCAAGAGAAGATGGGCCAGCGGACACAGGGCTTTCTTTTTACAGGAGATTAAACACAACCTGGAGGGGGAAGGAGAGAGACACGAAGAGAGGGAGAGAGGCAGAGAGATCTCATTAGTAGGCAGAGTACTCTGAGACTCCAGCCCTTTGAGTGTGATGCTATGTGTTGATGCACTGCCAGGCAGTTCAAGGAGAGCGGAAAAGTGCCATGGTTTCTCCTTCTCCACCACAGCTGAGCCTCAGCACATGGATCACTAATACATGAATGGTTACTGTACACATAGGCTTAAGCACTGCTCTTTGGTGTTGTTCACTATAATATATGTGCCATTCGCGACTCTTTTCACTGCACAGAGGTGCTCGAGCGGCGCCAGAGGCTGTAGCAGGCTGTTTGCAGGGGCTCGCTGGGATTGTCAAAGTTACCATGGGCCACAGAGCAGCCCAAGCCTGCGGATACAGAACAGCCCACGCAACCAACAACGCCATGAGACATGCCACAGGAGCTTTTCACACTCACACCGCATGCTCTTCTGCAATTAATGGGGCAGCAAGTAAACAGGATCACTGCTGGGGGGAAGGAGGTTAACAAGATGAATAGGGTACAGTAAGTTTTTAGTTTGCATACTCTTCACCATAATGTACTTGTTATTAAGTCTATCACAAGCTAGACACTGTTGAGAAAGACCTGAAGCTTAAACTGTCTGCAGTTGAGATGCTGGCGCCCCGTCACATTGGCATGGGTCAGCGCTGCTTTTTATTCATTGATATAAGGGGACAACTGTACAGCTGATTATTATTCACCTGTTGCTGCAGAGACATACTCTCGCTCTCTCTCTCTCTCTCACTCTCTCTCTCTCTCTCTCTCTCTCTCTCGCTCTCTCTCTCTCGTGGCTGGACAACTAGTGAAATTGGTTTTATTTTGGATCTTCACTGGGTTTCTGTGATTTAAACTGTCATAAGTAAGCATAAGTAAGTCTGATGGAGCAGTGGTACAATGGGTAACGCATCTGACTTCGGATCAGAAGATTCTAGGTTCAGCTCCTGGCTGGCTCACCCGAAGTCCTTTAAAGTTGGGCTCAGATTGTAAAGCAAAGTAAAGAGAGTGTTTCACAGCTGTAAGTGGCCCCACATTCTCATTCAGCATAAAATAAAAATGCAAAACTGCAGGCAAATTTCTAGACCATTTGAAAATGTTCTAAAATGTTATGCACCTGTTTCCATTTTGTCAATGTTATCACCACCGTTGCTGCAGAATTCTCTTCCCATTTTCACAATCTCAAAAAAAGTTCCCCAACTTCCATCATTGCCTCAGATTTTTCTCCACTGATCATTCCCATTCTCCCAGATTATCCTCCCTTTCAGATGTACTCCCTCCATTCATGTTATTGTAGAATGTTCTTCCCTCATTAATACTGTTCTATAATGTTTTCCCCATTACCTTGATCCTAGGATGTTTTCATCCCCACTATTTGTATTCCACATTGTTCTCAATTATACATCTCAGTCATACATCAGATGCAGGTATTCAGCCAGGTTACCCTGCTTGATGAAGAAATGTCTTTACAGGCATGAACATTAAACATGAAGGCAGAAAGATTGCATTTGAGCAAAAAATCGAAATAGAGCAATAAGACTTGTAATGTGAATATAGCCTAAAACCCAAAGCACACATATTAGAAAGTGCAAGGATGGATTATGAAATAGTGGGTTACTCGGCTGCCTAGATAAAACGAGCACCTTTTAGTAGCCTTCCTCTGCACATTTAGCAGTCTACCTTAAATTAAGCCCTTAGGCAGCATCATAGCCATGCGTTTCCCATACACCTGTCTGTCAAACCTGCATTATGTGCAGTGAATGAAAATGAGCAGCAAAATGAACGATCCCGGCCAGGGCAGACTTCAAAAGCAGTCGGCGTCAGCAGGCCATAAGCAGCAGCTCCAATACCATGACATTTAGCTCCCCAACAGGTCCGCTTACAATGATGAGCAAAGAAAAGGCTGGAGAGATCAATTAAACGAGAGAATCCACAGGGGTCTGAAACCGGTAAAACTGTGAGTGGGGGAGAGCCAGCTTATCTGAGAGGGAAAAAGAGAAAGGGACTACCAGAGACAAAGCAGACAGAGATGGAACAAGAGAAAGAGACAGTGAGCTTCAAGACAAGAGAGTGTGATGGGGCAGGAAGCAATGAAAAGCAAAGCAATAGGAAGGAGAAAGAGTGGTAGAGAAATTGAGGGGTGGCTCCAGTAGTGGACAGAGTGGAAAGAGGGGGTCAAACAGGCAGGTGATTCTCTGTCCTCCTGTCACTGCTTAATGACATCCCAAGTGACGGGGGCTGGCTTTCACTCCTGGCAGCTGGTTAATTTGCCAAATCTATCTTCTTTTCTTTTGACGGACACAGAGAGCAGATGTGATTCAATTCCATCAGATAGCTAGAAACAGAGACAAAACAGTGAATGCATTGTAATTCCCCCAGTGTGGAGACATCTTCATACATCACAGCACAGAATGGAGCATGTTAAACTTCTGCCACAGAGCCAGTAAGATTTCATAACAAAGAATTAGGGATTCTCTGAGGGCACTCCAGGCATTGATTAAAACGGTCTGGTGCTGCCAAGTCCTTTGCTCTGGGCTCAGGGCATGCTTACCATCTGTAGCCTGTTGGAGAATGTAGGAGGTCGGGTTTTATGAAGCTGAATTAATAAATTCAGTCATGTGTTTCTGTAAAGAATTATTTTGACATCTTCATTTGTGAAAGGCAAAGAAATACAGAGCCTGGAGTAAAAACACCAAAATAAATCACAGGTTTAAATTATAGTAAGATCCCTACTATAACAACAATGATCTGACTTTCTGACATATGCAACCACTAGGTTTTGTTCTACTATTCTGATAACCGATTTGTATTTTTGTTGATTTGATTATACTTTTTAAAGACTGGGATCCTGGGTATGTTTCCAAGTTGCCTTTTTCCCACATTCTGCTTCCAGAATCAGTAGCTCATGCTTTCAGCAGCTGCTGACTTTTCCTCAAGATAGTTTAAAGTCAAAGAGCAGCCATGCTTTTGCAGTTGCTGCTCTGAGGTCACAGAGCAGTCGACTAAAAGAGTTACAAAGTGTTTTCTTTTCTCTGGCAGTTTTTAAAGCCCCTAATAAGAAAAGGCTGTGATGGTATGATAGAAGCAAATTTTTAAAAAGCATCCTTTGCTCTGGAGCACACAGCGTTTTTTCAGAAAAGATCTGGATGGTGGTGGTCTAGTGGTAGGGTACTTGCCTATGGACCTATGGCTCAAGAGGTTCGAATTCCACCTCTGGCACTACCGCCACTGGGTCCCTGAGCAAGACCCTCAACCCTGAGTTGCTCCAGGGGGACTGTCCCTGTAATTAGGACATGGAAGTTGCTCTGGATAACAGCGTCTGCTGCAAATGTAAATGAATACTGGTTTGTCTGACCTCATTACATGTCTCCACTCTTAGATGTTCCATCTCAGATCCCTGAACCCAGATGAGTAAATGTTTCTGGACATGGTTAATATAAGACTTCTTTTTTGCTCACTAGTTTTAATTGCAAATGCAAGTTTGTCAAAATAATATTCTGTCCATGTGATTCTAACATCTGTTGATGTTGATGTGCCCTCTAAGGTATCGGATGTTGTGGGTGTTCAATTCTTGTCTTGCACCCTTGCCGTTCACACCTTGGGTTCATACCCTCTGTGATGTTGCTGTTATTTTTTTGCATTTTTCATACTGCACCAACTTCTGATTTGGGCTTGTAAAAGACTCAATCGATACTATACGATAGCTTTCAAGAATATGATGTGATTAGTATTGAAATCAAAGGTAACGTCTTGCACAAAATAGTCAGCATTTAAGAGAAGTTGGCTGTTGGGAATAACTCTACACCTGTCATCACCATCATAAACCCCGTGCATTAGGGCACAGGGTGTTGTAGCAAGACGATTAAAGAGGAAATCACGATCCGGGCAGATTGCTCAACAAATCACAACATTTCATACACAAAGGCAGACAAAAAGCCCAAAACCTTTCAATATAATCTAAAAGGTTTATCAAAAAAGAGAAAGCCAACAAGGTGAATCCAATAAAATTAAATTGTAAAAATCTATGGAGCTATTATAGAATTAAAAACTTTGCACTGTCTCCTGTACAAAACACCAACAAATGCTTATGTTTACTTAATCTGGTTTTCATATTCCTTTAATACTCAGGAACGCAGCTGCGCTGCTGGTGTTAAATTAACCAAATAATCCAATTCAGTTCACTAACAATGGCCTAAAGACTGACTTCTGGATCTCCAGGCAGCTGTTTGAACTTTATCATACAGACTCCTCACTCGAGTTTCTTCTAAGAAATGTCTGGCATTGCCATCCCTCAACACAAGGCAATCTCTGTCCAAATCATTCTCATTCTTGGTACCCTGGTGATGGAATGAGCTCCCGAATACTATCAGCACGTACGTTCCTTTCTGCCATCACAAAGCTCCATAAGACTCATCTCTGCTGAGAACCCCTCTTCTCTTAACAGCTCTAACACTGTAACACACCTAACTCACACTTCATGTGTTGAGATCTGCACCTGCACTAGAGCCAGAATGTTGTAAGCTGCTTTAGGTAGACGTGTCTGCTTAATTAGTAAATGTAATTTAAAAAACATATATTTTGTTTTAATCATTTAATATAATAGATATGGTTACTTTTAAGCATAATCCTCAGACTTACTCCTTTTTTGAGACATTCCGTTGATCAGTGTCCCTGAGTCAGGCCCAAGTCAGCTGAGCTGGTGCTGCAGGGAGCCTGTTACCGTGGTGACTGGGTGGGTAATTAAGGTGGCAGGCTGGTTGGTTACTGAAAGCGCTCCCTGTTCTCCCTTGGCTGGCCGCTCTTCTGGTCCTCTAAAATTAGAGTCCAGCCAAGGGCAGGGCCCACAGATGTACAGGGAATGGTAGCGCCACATAAGAGGAGGAGAGGATGGATGGATGAGAGGGAGGGAGAGAGCTCAAAACTTAACAAAGCAGAATAAAAGGAGCAGACAGGGTGCAAAACCTGTAGAAAGTAGGCAGAAAATAGAAGTAGCGGGAGAGTGATAAATTGAGAAGCAAGGAGAAGTGAAGGTGTTGTTGTAGCTGAGGCACAGGGGGTTGCTATGAGAATGCCTAAAGATCAGTAAAGTAGAGCCATCAAATCCTCCTGCTTCTCTCCTCACCGCTCACATCATCACAGTGAATCTATTTAACATGATAACTGATTCCCACTAAGACCTAAATTGTGCTGTGAGCGATTTGCTCAATTTGCTCCTGTGGCCAGACGGTGTCCAGAGTCAAGCGTTCCAGTTAATGAGAGGCCACAAGTTACCATGCTAACAGAGACCACAGAACTGACCTCAGATGAACCTTCTGATTTACTTCAACCTCAAAGCACAACAAAAATAGATTTTGAAAAGGCTGCTCCTGGATGAGCCTGTAAAAACAACACAGAAATGCTTTGTCTTCTTTATTATTTTTATTATTATATCCACAGCACTAGTCAGGAAAAGTGGTTAATAGGAGTGAAAGTGACAACCCTTGTCATTGCGAGGTCACGGCACAGCACAAATGAACCACAACGAAATTGGACCTCTGCATTTAACCCATGCACACTCAAACCCGTGCAGCAGTGGGCAGCTATTGAAAGTGCCCGGGGAGCAGTGATGGGGACGGTACCTTGCTCAAGGGTACCTCAAGGCAACCTATTGGGAAGGGGTTTGAACCCCCGATCCTCCGGTTAAGATGGATGAATGGATGAGAGATGGCTATAACAACAACAACAACAACAACAAAAATAATAATAAGAAGAATTGTGGTGTTATTATTATTATTATTATTATTATTATTATTAAATGCTGATAAACACTTTTACCTATTGTTTCTGCACTTACAGTTGTGCTAATGTTAATGTCTTGCTGTAGATTGTACAAGTCTAAGGAACTGAAGATATTCCTTCTTTTGATTTGGCGGTGGTGGAGATCAATGTGTAACATGTCTCTCCAACATCTATCAAAGGCACTCAGCAAAGTTCTGCTGACTTTCTGTTTCCTGAAGTACTTCAAGGTTGATCTTAATATGGTGTCCACAGAACTGCAAAGGAGAGGAAAAACTGGGAACTGATGAAAATTCAAAGCTAATTTGAGATGATTTAAATGATCTCAATGATTTGAGATCATTTAGAAGTGAAGAGAAATAAAAGAAAGACTCATTCAGTAGTGAAAAGTGTTTGATAGCAAAGATAGAATCATGTCTAAATGCATAATGTAAACACAAAAGAAAGAAATTAGATGGTCATGACAATAGAAAAATGCCATGTGGGCTGAGGAGTCCAGATTTACCCTGTTCCAGAGTGATGGGCACATCAGGGATGTGAGGAAGAGAGGTGGATGAAGTGATGGATCCATCATTCCTAGTGTCAACCACACTAGCCTGTAGTATGTCATATACTGAATGACCAGATTTTTCCATCAATGGATTTTTTTTCTTCCCTGATGGCACAGGCATATTCCAGGATGGCAAGATTCAATGGGCTCAGATTGTGAAAAAAAGTGTTTCAGGAAACATGAGACATCACACATGGACTGGCCATGAGAAAGTACAGATCTTTGAGAACGTCTGGGATGTGCTGGAGACTTTACGCAGCAATCCAACTCTCACAGCACCACTAAAATCTGGGCCAAAATGGATGCAACTCTGGACAGAAATACATGTTGCGACACAGAACAAGCCTATTGAAATAATACCATGGCGAATCTGTGCTGTGGACAAAGCTAATGGCAGCCCAACCAAATATTAGATAAATAGGTGCTTTTTTGCCAGGAAGTGTATTAAATGAATGCAAAGACCCCCGTATAACAGCAAAACTCAGTGTTTGTTGAAGATGTTTTTTTATGGATCAAAAGAACCATCTGATAAGCAAATTTCCAGCTTATAATGCTGTAATTACAGCCCTGCTAGTGATTCATATGAGTTTGTTCTTCACAAAGAGACAAAATACTCCTACAAAGGAAAATGGCTCATATCTAATAGAGGGAGCTTTATATGATGAGAGAATGATGGCGCCTGCTTGCCCCTGGAGTGTACAGTGCTGGATGAAGAGTCGGGCTAAATGTCTCATTGATCTCTGTCTGCCACAGCATAGGAAACCTGAGAGTGCATGCTCCAACAGTGAATACACATTCCATTAAAACGTCTAGACTTTAGCTATAACTGCTCTCAAAAGAGCACGGTCATTCAATAGGCCTGCTTTCAGCTGAACCTAACTTTTTAAGTGCAGAATGAGTCAGGTTTTCTGGACCGGGGTGGGGGTGGACTAGAAATCTGACAGAATTTCAAAAAGAAAACACGTGAGGCTCGGTTTCCTGCTTTTTTTCTGGTTCTGAAACCATCACCCAGAACTACAACCTGTTTCTCAGCAGGGCTACTGATTTTTGGAGAATATTCCTCTGCCTTTTATAGCTGCCCTACTTTGGCTAGTTTTAGAGAGTATGTCAGGCCTTTAACAGAAGACTTGCTTTGCAGTTTGCTGGATGCAACATTGTAGAAAACAGAGCACACAGAGGTTTTACAGAAAGAGCGCTCATTTTCACCAGTAGAATCCCTCTGGGACTTTTTGTTGGTTCTCTTTAATAATATTATTGGATTCATAACTGGCCCACCACCATTATTGGAACTGAAATAATTGGAGTGGATGTAATGGATATCAAAAAAGAGCATTAAGAGTATTCCCTACCTCTAGAAGGATCAAGTTAGTCTTATTAAGTGGATAATGTGGATGGCCGGGTGCGTTTGCATTACTTGCCTAGGGAAGAGACACCAGGATTCATTATGGGAAGAAAATAAGCCGGAAGAGGCACTGTGATGCTCCGGGCAATGTTCTGCTGGGAAATCTTGAGTCCTGGCATTTGCGCATTTAAAAACAAAACAACATACCTAAACATTTTTGCAGGCCAAGTAAACTAGGAATGGTATTCCTTTTTGTGGGATAATGTGCCCTCTGCAGAAAGAAAGGTTTATGAATGGTTTGAGGAACATGACAAAGAGTCTTTACGCCATGCAAAGTCCCCAGACCACAATCCAAATGAGCATCTGTGGGATGTGCAGGATCCAGAGGCCCCATTTTGCAATGGACTGGAGTTAAAGGATCTGCTGTTATTGTCTTGGTGCAGATTTCATACCAAGCTTTCAGAGACTTTGTGAAGTCTGTCTGCAAGGCCAGAGCTGTTTAAATATTATGGCTGCTTTTATATCATAAGGTTTTTCTAGGTTGTAATTTAACTGCTATGCCATATTGACAGAGAACCTCTCCATTATGCACCTCACCATATCCTAAGTTCTGTTTTACATTACCGTTCATTAACTCTTTGAATTCGAAAGTGAAAGTGACAGTGACTATTCTTGTCATTGTGAAACAGAAGAGCACACAGTGAGACGCAACAAAATTCAACCTCTGCATTTGAACCATTTGAAGCATTTACACTCACACCTGCAGCAGGGGGCAGCTATCGAAAGTGCCCCGGGAGCAGTTACAGGGACTGGGACAAGGACTTGCTCAAGGGTACCTCAGTGCAAATTTTGAACCCACGATCATTCAAGCCGAGGGCCTAGTCCCTAACCACTAGGCTACCCCTGCCTTATTTAATTAGTCTTACTTGTACTGACAATTAAATAAAGAATTAAACCAAGTATCAATGACAAATGAATACCAGTTTGTTTCAAGTGTTACTGCTTTGAATTCCTCTATACAGTAAGAATAAAAGAGTAAAAACAGGAATGGAATAGTACTTTCCACAGAATTGCAAAGGAAGGGAAAAACTGGAAAAGCTGGTGAAAAACCACAGCTAATAACTTCTTCAACCAAATCCAGGTCTCATATTTCACTCAAAGGAGGTAAAGGGTTTCTGACTCTTAAATAACTTCCATTACTTGTCTGGCTGTGGGAGAACAGTGCAATGTGAGGTTAAGGGGCAATCAGCCAAAGCCGAGGTGTCCAACCCTCTTCTTTGAATGCCTTTCAAGCCAAATTCCACATAGCAAGATGCAATTCACTGCCTCCTGCACTCAGCAAGGCAGAGGCCTTTAGCAGGCTTCAGTAATAACAGTGTTTCATTTCCAAACCTGCATACGTGGCCTACAGCCATGATTCTCTAGGACCTGGGCCAGAAACAGGAACACTCAGCCTTTTCTAACATCTTCCATGCATTACAAGCCATGTAAGAACACTAAATGGGCAACACAAAAGAGTAACATACTGTTGCTTTGGTAAGAAAACTTCATATGAAATTGTGACTTTATAGAAACACAATGTGCACAGGAAAAAGGTGCTGTACAGGTACATTTCTGTTCAACAAGATACAAACCTTGTGAAAATGCACTCAAAGGCAAAACATGGTCCTTGAGGTCCAAGTGCAAACCTACTCTTCTCAGAGAAAAGGGGCAGATTTGTACCTAATGTGAAAGTTACTGTTTTGTCATTGTGAACAAAGCACAGCACACAGATAACCACAACAAAATTCAACCTGCTTTTCACCCACACCCACCGTGCTGCAGGAGGCAGCTATTGAAAACACCAGGGGAGCAGTGACGGGGACAGTACCTTGCTCAAGGGTACCTCAGGGCAACCTGCTGTTCTGGGATTCGAACCCTCAAGGTTTACCATTCCTGGAGCCAAAGCCCTAACCACTAGACCTTCAATAGGATATGGTTGAGTGATGTTCCCTAACCAAACATACTGAAGGCACACGCTTGTGGGAACCATCCAGTGTAAGTTCATTAGCTTTTTTCTGAGTGTAAAATGTACTTGGGGGGCGGGGGGGGGAATCTTTTTCAGTCAAAAGCCATTAAGTAATCTTTTGTAGGTACATCAGGTAAAATGAAATAGTTAAAGGTAAATAATACAGAAACTTCAGTAACTAAAAGTAACTTGTGTCAACCTTTGCCTTCATTAATTCAATTCTTTTCTAAAGACATTTTTCTGCAGTAATCTACAGTGATATAAATCTACAGTAAAAACATTCAATTTCTTGTAAACACCTCTGAAGTTCGGCCTTCAGAAGTCGATTGGATTTTCTTCTTCTAATGAACACAATTAAAAAACCTTACTCCAGATCTCATATGTCCAATTTGGGTGATGCAGATGTTCATCTTGTTTATTTCTTTCCTCAACAACAGGTGTTTGCTAACTTCCACATCTTTTCACAGTGACAGGTTGGAGCCAAACAACTGAAGCAATAGTGGAGTTTTTTTATGTGGAAGGGATGGTTTTGAATATCTACCAGGTCTTCCACAGTTGTTAGGTTGTTCTGATAATCATCTTTGTGAGCTTTCTGTCATACTCATACCCAACTCTATTGGTCCAGTTTTAGTATAGATATTTTCCATTAGGGACGTAAAGAAATGATAATTCTAAAAAAAGAAACTAGATAAGAGAAACAGTCTGACCTCACACCACACTCATTCTCCGCAGGCCAAGAATGTGGTCGCAGAGAGGTAAAGGCAAACCACAAGCTGAGATTCAGCTTTAAGCAAAACTGTCATACATGCCATTCACCCCATTGTAACAAGCCTGTCTGCAGCTGCAGGTCACATGGATCACACGTGTGGCGAGCAGACAAACACAACCCTTCCTAAAATAGTACACATCAAATCATTAGTTGCAGAAAGATGGCCTGAAAACTAGTTTTTTTTCTTTCTCTAAATAGCTCTCCACTCCTGCCCCAGCAGAATCATAAATGTATTATTTCCATTATCTGGTTTTGTGGTTTCCTCATTATACTGAGTCCCATTTGCAGATTGGGCAGCCTCCTACCCCCACACACGATTGCCCGATGGAGCTCGAGTGCATGTTAATGCTTATTAAAATCTGTGGTGAGGAGTGATTTGTGTCTAATGTAATAATGCAGAGTTCCTGTTAGCCAGTCAACTATCAGTGCTATCTCTGGGGGACTGACACGCTGTCATCAACAGTAATTGGTTGGAATGACATGCCTACGTTCAGCTAGAGGACATGAAAGCGAAAGACAGGGGTGCAGGCACACACCAGGCCTTGTCCAGAATTAACGTGCAGGTCTAGAAAGAGTCTTAACAAAGCACTTTAGTCCAAGCTTTAAGTGACATGTTTCACACAATTAAATGTACATCATGGCTAAATGTTCTGAGCACAAATCTAAGGTAGCATTTCAAACCTGCCAAACAAAAAGCATGTTCGTTCATTAACAAAAATTTATAATTAAGATGCAATCAAAATCGAATACATGCTTGTGAAAGACTATGATGGCATTCAAGCCATGATTAGTCTTCATCCTGAATCCAACATCTTAGAAAGAAACTCTTTGATTCAGTCATTACTACAAAATAGGTTGCTCAGCCAAAGCTACTTTTGCTTAAACTGGAAACTGTCACATTTTCATACTGGAGAACCCTGACTCAGTAGAACACTAAAGCTCATTTGCCACGTACATCTCTTGTTCGCAGGCAGAACCAGTCATTCCAGCTTGGTGAATCAGCTGGCATTGCTCACTGCATGGAAATCAAGCATTTTTGTAAACCAGCGCAAAAATTTCCATCTTGTGGAGTTAGAACTGGCCAAGGCGGCCACAGAGCAGGCCGAACCCACATTATGAAGAATTCAAAGAAACATCCAACATGCCATCTGCTTTTGGGACAGATTCTCTTCTACTGTGTAAAAATAACTAATCTCCAATGCTGACACCATGTTTATTAATATTTTATTCAATCATACAAAAAAGTACAGTAAAGACTTTGCCAAAGTGCATCAACTGGGCTGACAGCTTTGACAGAAAAATGGATGGCTTGGACACATGAGCAAGACAGAAATCACCGTGGCAATTTAATATGAAGACAGGAACTGTGCACATTCAAGAGGGCCAGTTAGTTCCACATAAGCACGCACACAGCTCTGAGTGAATATACAACTCCGTGTTGTTTGTTTGTGCTTGTCTTGCAAAATAAACATTATATCGTTATTTAAAGTAGATCTGGAGAATGGGAAAGAGTAAGCATGCTGTTGTGCCCAAAAGCCGCCCAAGAAGGCCAAAACGAAAAACAAAAAACCCAATGGTCATTTTAAGGACAGCACTAAGTATGGCTAAGACCGACCAATGTAAAATGTGCCAGAAATGTAACCAGGACAACAATAACCCAAGTTCATTTCCATTATGTGACCACACACAAGCACTCCAGAAGACTGCAGGACAAGCAAGCCATTTTCTGCTCCAGCTCAATAAGTGCCTGCTGCGGCATACTTTGGCAGCAGCGCCGAAGAGAACATTGATTTCCTTTTTCTTTCCGTTTTGAGATGTGCCAACGCATTTTGCTAGCACTCCGCTTTGGTGTTCTTGAAAGACGTCCAACAGAAGTTCAGTTTAACTTCATGTGTGCAGATTTGAGCGATCTTCCGAAAAGTGGTAGTCACGTTTGACAAGTTTGTGTCTACACAGCAACGTCGAAAATCCTCCCTGCGGGAGAGGGAGGGCAATCAAATCAGCAAAAGTAACCAGGCCTGCCTCCATTTAGCTTCTCAGAGCAAGAGTGCTGATCTAGGACCAGGTTCCTGTCAGCAAAGTCCCAGTAAGCAATAAAAGAGGAACCGCAACGTAGATCTGCAATCCTACTCTGAGACGCTTTTAGAACACAAGCACAGGGCATGTCCTGATAAGCAACAGAATATGAAAGGGATGAGAACTGAAAGAAAATGAGGTCAGTCTTAAAACTGCCCATGATAAACAGCACGACTACTAATTTCAGATAAAAAAAAAACACTAACCTGAGAAAAAAAGTCTGAAGCTCACTTGGAGCTCAACTCCATTCCAGGATCTTGAGGACCCGTTACCTAAGGGAAGAGAAGAGACTCTCTGAACTTGGCATTACACAACAAATGACAATCATTAAAATAAGAAAACACACATGCAATCTATAAAGCAAGTATCGATCATGCAACTCAAGCTTTTAAAGAAGTTCTCTTTAAAGACATTTGGAAAATATCACATTGATTAAGCAAAAAGAAAAGAAAAAAATAGCAGCAGCTTTAACAACAGACATTGATACAAACTTGGCACTTAACTTTTAGCAAGAGTTGCATTACAGTTCTTATCTAATGTGTTAGTATATCAACATATTTTGAAGAAAAAAAAACATTCTACTACTTGGATTAAGCAATTTTTTTTTCCTTTACTTTTAATTATTTTTGTAACTGAAGCGTTTAATTCATTACACGGCAAGAGGTTTACTTAAATGACACACTTACAAACTACCCAAGTACAAATTTAGGGTTAGAGCTACCTTTACAATGCTGCACTTAAGGGTTTATCAGTCCTCTCCTTGAGCATGTCATTACTTTCATTGATAAAAACAGCTTCAAACTTGAAACATATGAATCCTGGAAGCTAAACTTTATTAAATTATATTATTAATTCAAGCTAGTCAATACATTTCCCATTGTAAGACCAAAAATAAAATGTCATTCAAGAAAAGTTTTATACATACCCAAGCACCGAATGCTTAGCTCTCTAAAGACATTAGGAAGCTATCCAGGTTATTTTAAAAGGCACAGGTCTTACCTCTAGGGTCCTTTTTAAGTATAAAAAGAGAGAGAAAGATTAAAGTTGCGCTTTTTTTAAATCAAATGAAACACTTTAAACAGAGTCCTTTAGTGTGGTTTACGAGTCCAGTCTACATGCATTGGTTTAAATTTAAAATCTGTTTTGAAGATGAAGAAAGGTTGTAACTGAAGGTTATAATTTATTTAAAAGGGCATTTCATATTTTATAATGACAGGAAAAGAAAAATAACCCAGATTAAGGTTTCATAAAAAACAAACTAGGCTTTATTGACAACTGCTGCAAAACATTTTTTGACAGATTTAGGTACCTATTTAGGCAAGCTTACACATGTAGCATTCTGCATTTTATGGAGAGGGTACAGAGACTAAATGGCAGTAAGTACAGTTTGAACGTTTTGTTTTAAACTATGTACAAGAGATTCGGATTTAGCTGCAGTATCCCTTTACATTAGGAAGAGGTGACCCTTGTAGAGATTGTTGTCCCAATCCTTCTTAAGAGTTTGTGCATGCAGTTTATATAACATGGTTTCCTCCATGAAAATCTGACTTATTTTTATCTTTTTTTGAAACATAAGTAGCCAAAAACAGGCCATTTTACAGAACAGTTCGAAGAGCCATAACTTATTTTAACAAATTAAGGATTTGAGGACAGTCCATCTCAACAGTGTCTATTAGGGCTATATTTCAAAACTCTAAAATACAATGAAAAATATTGAACCTGAATCTAAATTTACATCTTTTAAGACTATTTAAAACAAATAAGAAATAATCAATGGTTGTTGGCAATGTCATTAAAGAGATTTTTGTTTTTCCTTAATTAACGTTCCTTACATTACATAAAAGAAATGTGGTTTAATGGCTTTTTTGATCTCCTAATATTAAGCAGAATTTTGAAATGTAGCCTAAATGGGAATCTGCAACTGCATCTCTATAGATTCTTTGAAAAGCAACACAAATTAAAGTGGTGTCCTAGGACACTCAACAGGTGGCTACACAGTTGTTAGGCTTTAACTTTCAAATTAAATATATTTTACCCAACCACTGGAAGGAGAGGGGAGGGAAAGAAAAAAATATAAACAATGCAAAAAAGCAAAGGGAGATAGGAGCAGGGGGGAAATTAGCAAACCAAAACTTAAAACAAAAGAACAGCTCATTTAAAATATCTAAACCCTCAGAAACGGTCTTGAACTTTCAATTCCTGAAGCATTCAGTTGCCGATTTGTCGAGATTCCTTTAAAAAATGTCCATAGTAGAAAAACAAAACCGAAAGACGGACAATTACTTTTGTCGTGTTGCTTAAAGCGTGAGCTGCCATAGGAGACAGTCGTCATGGTGACACATTACGGATGACGTCCTGCATGTGGAGTTCAGTATCGTCCATAGGGGTGTTCTCTGTACGCCCCCTTAGTTTGTCTCTGAGCAGGGGCCTTCCCACCAATAGGAGCACGCTGTGTTCCGTTCCAGTCATCCTGAGCTAAACGAGCACAGGGACACACTGAGTAATTCTAATGCACAGAATTTTGCCCTTGCTGGTCACACTTGCTAATACACACGACTACAAGTAATGCAATATCACTAATATTACTAAAAGGAAGATCTACAACAATTTGCTACTTACCATAATTTTCATATCCCTCTTGTGCTTCGCCATGTCCATAGTCATAGTACTCTGGTTCTCTGGAAGATTTAATGCACGATGCAAAGTTCGCTCCACACAAACTTCAACAACTGAACATCAACTATAGCGACTTACATTTAACTACATCAACCCAGTGTAAACTACTGTGAAGATGCTCAAAAGCACAGAAGAACTAACATGCCCCCAAGTATTGTTATAAAAGAAAATACCAGAAAGATAATAAGGGACACTCACGCCTGTGGTTGACTGTAATAACCCTCATAAGACTCATAGGCTGGCTCTGTGTAGCTCTCGTCATAAGACTAAGGGAGGAGAAAGCGAGAGACATCAATCCAGAGCAGCATTTGCTGAGACTGCATGTCCTTGCATGAGCCTTCATTTGTAAACATTAACACTTGCAGAGTAAAACTGAGCACTCTCAGAGATAGAGAGAGATATATATATCTCTATGTATATACAAATAAAAAAAAATTTAAAAAAAAGTCAGACTCCAATCACAAAATGACCTTAGTTCAGATGGGGTTACTTACATATTCGTCATAACTCTCCTGGGCAGGAGGGCGTGGGGGTGGAGGGGGCATTCTCTGGGGTCCTGGAGCAGGGGCCCGGGCACGACCAGCTACAGCACCTCTGACTGGCTGGGCTGGTGGTCCACCTCGGCCTGCAGGGGCTCCTCTCACAGCTCCCCCTCTCGCAGGTCCACCCCGAGGAACTCCACCACGCATCGGTGGCATGCCACGACCCCTGGTAGATGACGACAAAACAGCTTACAAAAAATTGCTTGAGGATGCTGCATATTGGTGAGGGGTTCAAGGAACATTATCAATATGGCAATTTTGCCTGAAAAATAACTGGATCCACAAAATTCTGCTTTTAATCAGCTTTCAACTACTTTCTTCTTTGTCCCGGCCTATACAAGGGTGATCATCTGACAAAGTAAGCTTTGTGTCATGGCAAGTCATCTAAGAAGTTCAGAAGCCATTCCTTCAAGGTGTTCCCCCCTTCACTCACTTCAGGGAACATGCACTTACTACTTCTGCCTTCCAGTGTTGTCATCAGGTAGTAATGTCCATGAATATGTGCATGTGGATTACAACAGCTAAAAAAGTGTGTTCACGCAAAAGCCAGGGAAGAACAACTTGCATGCAATAAGAACAAATTAGGACAGAGTAATGGAGGAAAACAAACTTTGCTGTAAGGCCTGTAGTACAAATGTAATACACGGATGTGCGTTATACCTGGGGGCAGCAGGAGGTGCACCGCGCCCTCTGACAAGTGGGCCTCCTCGGCCTCTAACACCATGATCCTGATTGCCATTCAGATAACTCATCTCCATGAACTGCTCCTGGCAAATTTCATCCATCATATCCTACAGAGCAGGCACAGGACCAGGGAGCAAAATAAACAGAGCTTAGCAACACATTCATATATGAGACACTATACTTCCCTGTCAAGCAAACAACTTAAAAAAAAAAAAACATTACAAGGTTTTTATAGCACTGGATGCAAATATAAACAAAGCGAATCTGAGAACATTGATTATCTACATCACTAAAGGAGTGTCAGCAGGAGACCAACTCAGGTGCCACTGCACACAAGGCCAGGATTAATGTGGCAACAATCACAGTTTATAATCAAGAGAACAGTTGATTATGAATGCAGATCTGAATGTCACTGTGCACAACAAAAATAAGACAAAGTTATTTATCAGTTTACATATTAATCTGTAGCAACGAACAAAGTGAACCAAGCTCTAATTTAACAATGTAAGCAGTTAATCATTGTTAAACATTAACCTATTTAAATCTAATAAATGATGTAGTCCTGCAGATAGGGATAGGTAAACTTCTGTGCTGGAGCTGTAATTCATCTACCTCTTCTCTGGCACTGTGGGAGGGGTTGGTACTTACAGGGAAGAGAAATTTCTTAATCTCCTCCATAGCATGGGCCATGCGCAGGTATGCTTCAGGAGCAGGGGCAAACACTTCAATAAACACATGAAGCTCCATGGACAGGTGGGCATATTTTGGCTCTCCACTTCTCCTCAAACCTTCCTCCTGATGAGCAAATACCACATTTTTAGACACCTCAGCTCCTTATGCTTCATGAAGATACAAGCTTAAATATCTGACAGCAATTTCAACCAAATCACCTTTAACAAGGATCTAAAGGCATCGCAACCACAAGCAACAACGCATCTGCCTTCTAGCCCATGATGCTGAGATTACTACAGCAAATGATTTCCAAAAAATAACTACACAGCAAAAACTAAAAGGGATTTACTTAAATTATGCTGACCCTAATCATCATCTTGATAAAGTAAAAAAAAAAAAAAAAAAAAAATCCCTGATAAAATATTGTACTCATCTGTGCTTAGTTCTACTTATTTAAAAAGGAAACAATATCTGGGCTTTCTTAATGCATCCTTCATTGTAAACATCTTCACACTAGATTCATAATTGCTAACTTGCAGAAGACTTGGTAACCATTAAACACAACACTGATGAAGCCAGATAGTGATAGAATGCATTTGTTAAACTTAAATAAAAAAAATAAAAAAACACTAAGGTAATTTTTCTTAACATGATCAATGAAAGGGAAATGCTCAGTGTATGAACTGTTGTTGTGTAATGAACGAGATTAAAAGAAAAAAAAATAAATCACACATTATCCAAAATGAGATTTCTGTGAAGACACATTACTGTGAAGAACAGTTTGAGCATGTGTCACTCTGTGATTCAGGAAGCCCACAGCACTGCAGGGTTTTATTGTTCTCCCTGAATTAACTCATGAGTTAATTATCAAACCCTTTAAGAGTTCCATCTAGTGTGTTTCAGAAAGAAAAAGGATGTAAACTCTGTCATCTTATACAGTTTTCACTGTGTTCTCCATCCTTTCCATAGTTGCAACTAACTGGCAATGAAATGTTTTATTATCCTGGCAATCAAAAATGAAATGTTAAAAGGCAAGTTTGTTTCCCCTGTGTACTTTAAGAAAGGTTGAAGTTTTTGGGCTGCATTACTGACTTGAACTTTTCCATTATACCTCTGCCCTGCAGACTTTTGCAGTCTTTGGTTTATTGGCTTTTTCTAGTGTGCACTTCCCCATCCCATCCCACCCCACATGACTGTTAATCCATCACAGAGCTCTTTGCCCAGTCGCACAGAGGGGCTGGTGAAAATTGACTACATTCCTGTCTTCGCTGTAAGGAATAACATTAACTAACAGGTGCTGGGTGGAATAACTAGAACTCTGTGGGTCCTGAAGGGCTGTGATGCAGTGAACATGGACAGAATTGCTGATCTTATAAATTAAAATGGAATCAGTCATTAATGCGTATCCCAGGATTCATTAATATTTCATACAATTATTCAACACTTTAGTGAACTTTAAATATCAATTCCGTTTGGACAGTCTGCCATTAGTAAGACTGCCAACATCAACAGATGTGTTGCCAAGGTAACACAGGAGGAGTTGCTATTCCACAAAAATGGTAAAATACTGCAAAATTTCCAAGTTAGGGTTAAAAAAATGAAAGAGCTCAGTGTAACAGTTTGATGTTTAGCCACTGTTAGCAGCATTCAGAGAAAATTATATGAAAATAATCACCACTGTGAAGGAAAATCCAGGTCTCGTATACAGATACTTGCTATAAGGGACTAATTATAATATATATATATATATATATATATATATATATATATATATAATATCTTATNAGGGCAGTGGTGCAAAATCAAACTGTTTGTCCATCTCTCATCTCTGCTGAGCCTCACGGGACGTCTGCCCCCACAAACAAAGAGAAAAAGGCCTCGGTGTTTATCCGCTTTCTGCCGAACACACCAGCACTGATCAGTGTTTCACCTCAGCACAGCATCACACACACCTCATACACATGCAAACACACACAGCCCGAATCAAACAACCAGCAGAAAACACACCGTATCACAGTGCAGGAGTGTGCTCGACACAGCTGGATATTACAGCTGGATCTCAAAATCATAGCTTTGCTTATATGATATCAAATTTGAATAAAACCAAAGCTATGATTTAAGCTATGATAAATTATATATATATATATATATATATATATATATATATATATATATATATATATATACACACACATACATACACACACACACACACACACTCCAGTCAATTTATATATATATTATATATAAAAATAAAAAATATATATAAAAATAAGAAAAGTTTCCAATAGGAAAACAGCTAAATTTCCTCTTAAAATCAGTGCTTTTGGAGCTGAACAGCAATGTTCATTACACTGACTTGCCAAGCTTACATCTTGGCACCAATCTTGAGACGTGACAAACAGTATGTTGTTCTAAGCTTAATAAGCAGTGCCAATCTGAAGTCCAAATGTTCTCCATGGTGAAATGTGTGTGGCAGTCTTCTTTAGCATTTCTTGACATCTCTCAAGTGCAACGGTACATTAACGTGTTTGCACATTTCATATTATGACAGATTACCAAACACAAGACCTAAAGGAAACATTTGTTCACATTTGTTACAAAAATGTATTCCCCTCGAGAAAAATTTGCTATTGAAAGCAGAGGCAGTGCAATACGATCCTTTTAGATTACATTCTTGTTACTTTGGACAACAATTAACTTTTTTCACTGTTTGGTGCTCTAGTTTGGAGCCACTTTAATGAATTGTAAATATAAATAGTTTTTCGCATTTAGCAGCAATGACATTGACCCGCATACTTCATTGTGAATTTATCTGACTGCACTGCTGTCTAATACTAATACTTTTTATATAGCACAGATTAAAACTTTCACTACTCGAGCATGGATGGCTTGTTACCTCAGTGGGGAAATGACTAAAATAACTGCAGTTCCAACTAAATAATAAAAAGGCCAATTCAAATCTGGCTTTGCAGTCGACACTTGCATCCAAATATTAGCAAAACATCAGGAAATTCCAAGTCAACCAAGACAGGGAAAACTAAAAGAAGGGCAAGGATAAAGATATGGAAAAAGACAGACACAGGTGGCACTGTTTGTGTCTTACATTTAAAGACAGACACAATGTGTTGAAGAATTAAACTTGTCAAGAAACAAGTATGAGAGAACAAATAATACAAAACCAACAAAAACTTAACTGTTCCATCAGTTTCTTTTAGATTACAAAAATAATCCAGTGTGGTCACATTTCCATGGAATATCTGAAATTATGCATCAAGTGGACGAGCACTGCTCAAACTCTACTACAGTAATTACATTTTTTGTCCGAGGGTTAATGCAAGGGTTAAAAACTTGTGTCACTCCAGTCAATAAGCTCAACTTGCTTGCTTAAACTTGTTTGCTGTTTACCTTGGCTTTGTCTCTCATAGAACCCTTCCCCAACACCGAGATCTTTGCTCCTGTCTCCTCCTGCAGTCTTTTGATTGTGTTCCCCTGGGGTCCAAGAATCTTCCCAACAAAGTTAAACTGCAAAGAGTACAGGCAAAATTAAAATCAAACTCAGAAAGCCAAAGAGTTTCACTACAGTACTGTACTTGTTTTCAGGGATTCATTCAATAGCATTTTGATCTGTGATCACAACAAGATTAAACAGAAAGCAACCCAATCAAAAGCCAGTGGTAGAGTCTAACTCTACAAAAAACCTATTAAAGACATAAATGCTTCAGAGTACAGGTGCACATGTAAGGATCAACAAAATGTTAAAAGGCAGAAACTCCTAAACCAAAATTAGGGTTAATTAAGGTTATGATAACCAAATGTAGCAGAAAAGTCACAAACACTCATTATTATAATAAATGTTCATCAGAACCCTTGCAGAGGATTTTCTATAAAGACTAAACTTTAATCAGCTTTTAAGCAGTAAAAGCAAATTAGGTTGTCAGACCAAGAATGACTACCATGTGACAACACAAATGCACTAGGGAAAAGGAAAGTATGTTTTCTTAAAATGAAATCTGATGTATTTTAGGATTTTCTGAAAGAAACGCATGTTAAACAAACACTAAGGCAGGGTTTCCTAAAACTTAATATACAAAATGCAGATCTGCTTCACCACACCCATTTTAAACCTAAAGAGGGCGTATTAATTAGATCATATTTAAACTATTTTAGAGCATGGAAAATGGCAAAACACGCAAGAGAAACGCAGTTAATATTCTGAGCTTTATTCTTACAAATAAAACTTAATTTGAAAAACAAATCAAAGATTACATCCACAACGTATCACAGATCAGAAACAGCCTTTATTCAACACTACTCAACTTAAAACAATGCATTAGTGATGCACAATTAACAGCAAAAATCAGTCAAGCTCCTTAAATTGACATTTCTAGGCTCATTAAGGCTTGCTGGCTTAGGGACAGCCAGCACAGAAAGCATGTTTTATATATCCTATTTTTATACATAGTAGGAGTATATCACTGGTTGGAATAAAGCATCTGAGGCAACACTGTGCAACCCCAAACATTACATGAATCAGCAGAAAACGCAAATTTGTGGCTCTTACCTTTGGGTACTGTTTGACTGGTATGAGAACCCTTTCCTTCAGTTTGATATTCTTTGCTGTGAAGAGATCCAAGTAAGTTTCAGTGTCTTTTTCAGGTGTCTCCTCTTTCTGAACCCTCTCAATTTCTGAAACAGAAGAAAAAAAATAATTAGTCTCTTCCGAGCCACAGCAGTCACTTTTACTCGTAATATGGCTTACTGCTCTCTCAGACATCAAATATCTGTGAGAACCTTTAACTAAAAATGGAAGATGGTGCTTTAACAAGAGAGGGTTTCTTTTGTAAACAACATGTTTATGAATAAAAAAACAGCTATTTAAACCAGACAACAGGGATGAATACTGGTATATATTGAATGCTGCCGAATTAATATATTTGGTTGCTGGTAACAGGCAAAATGCTTGTGCCTAGGATGTGATTATTTCTTAACTTCAATGAATTAAGTAAACTCTACAGAGGAAAGCCTTAGGTCAAACATAAGCATTGTTGCAAATCCGCTTGCAGACAGCTGAACAATTAGATATGCACGTTCCACCAGGATTACACTGACCATGAGCAAACCTCAGCAAAACCTGAAACCTGTGCACATAAAAACGCACACAACCTACAAGATTCAGCCGTAACAATCCTACTACACTGCTATAATAAATCAACTACATTAAAAACACTCTTAAGAACTCTTGGAAAGGAAAATGAACTCATTCATTTTTAACAACATTTCTAAAAAGCAAATGAGAGTCTATTTGTAACATATAATTATAAGTCCGGCTTGGGTCAGTTATTACTTTCCATATAATGAAAATCACACTCAGTTTAGGCCCCACGGGGTTGGCAACACATTGTGCTGCTTCAAAGACATACAAGAGAAACATTATTGATCAATCCAGGCCTCTAAAGTAATCAGCTAATGGGCTGTAAAGGGAGAATCCATCAGCTGCTCTTTCTTGGTGGGGTTCAATGCAAAACCGGAACGGGCAATCTGTGAGACATGGAAAAACTGATATGAACCCGTCAGGTTTGGAATCAACAGACGGTTTCAATCTACAGTAACGGTCTCACTGGGCTTCTGATCTAAAACAGCTGGTGCAGCTGGATTGGAGGAGAAACATAAAAAAAGAAGACATTTCCTGCAGGGAAAAGAAATCACATTTAATTGTCAGATTTAACACTTCCTATACTTTACACACAATGTTGGAGTTTTTTTCTTGCCAAGAGGGGATCTATAGAGTGAAACACACTCAAGACTACACCTGGTGTGCCATGTGGATCCCATTCAGGCAGAGAAGCACACTGAGCCACCCAGTGCAGCGCACATTTCATGAAAAAGGACATAAATCGACCTTCTACATGGGCATCACATGCGAGACAGTGAGCTAGCGCAAGCATTATGGGATCAGTAGCCACGACTCATTTTTATTTTGTAAAAGAAACGTTAAACACTTTGACAGCAGTGGATTCAGAGCCTAGAGAGTTCAGCACACTTTTACAAGCCCCACTTACACGCCATGTGTTCATGCTGCAGTTTACATTACAGCCAGGTTTCTCCAAGTCAACGTGGAAACCAGAAGGCAGCCGCCTGAAGACTCCACAAGGACCCTGGATTTCTGGTTCTTCACGGCATTAAAAAGAGCCCGGAGCTCCTCGCACGTTCAGCCGACTGCCAGCTGGGAGGGGGGTAAACGCAGCTCCAGGTGGGGGAGGGGAAACGGGACAAAGCGGCTTCCTCGCAGGGCGGAAATCCTTCATTCTGAAGTAAAAAGCTCCTCAGGCTCAACTCAACAACTTGGCCCGGCTGTCTGAATAGCTGTAACTACTTAAGCCCGAGCTCGGTCATTATTTGCCTTTGGGGAAGATGGACTGTGGTGAAACTGCAACTTACTCGGAGCAAAAAGTACTAACAGTGCTACCCCAGTTTACGTCAAACACAGTCCACCTCAGAACCGCGTACGACCTTAAACAGGAGCAGCCGTGAAGCGCGGCAGCGCCGAGGACGGAACGTAGAATTTCGAACACTCATTTGAACTTCAACGGTTTTCCGTTCCGTCGCCAACGGTCACTCCGTAACCGGCCCGCCCCGTCACACCAACGGAGGCTAAAAAAGTACAAAAGTGTGAGTTTGGGGCCCGTGTTCGCGAGTTTTCTTACCTGCAGAGATGAGCTTCATGGCGTGGATGAAGGACGCGTCCAGACTGTCTCTCTCCGCCAGCAGCTGCGGGAGGTACTTGCTCTCGTTCTCCATTTTGAGTTTGGAGAGAGGAGGGTAAACGGACGGAGGGAGTTTTTAAACCGAGCGAGGAGCGGCTCTACGGAGGGACCGCGGCTGCAGACGAACGCTGAAGTTTCGGCGGGATTCGGGCCCGGCTGCGAGTTGAGCGGAGCGGAGATCTGAGGTCTGAGCAGAGCTCGTGCGCGCGCCGGACTGCAAATGGAAGAACAATGTGCGCGCGCGACCCAAGCGAGAACGAGCGCTCGACGAGCGGATGTGACGACGTGGCCACGACCCACATGGAAGACCGCCCACTTTTAAGTGGAGGAGTTTGAGAGGAGACAGTATAATAACAAAGACAACAGCACCTGGAAAACTGAACATTTTGGCTTTTCACTAATCTTTATTCGCTATAATTAATTATTTTATGACAATAAGTATATGGAGAGATCATTCAAAACTCGTATTATTATTTAAAGAACTCAAAATGACCCTTGAACTAAGAGAGACACAATGCAGCCCTGTCAAATAAATATTATTAAACATTATTATTATCTTCATCATCGTCATTATTAAGCAGTAGTAAGTCCGTTTCTGTTGCCTGTCTAAATTATAGGTTAAATTGCTTTCATTTTTGCCAAATTAAACCCACTCAGGCCAAAAGCTTCAAAAGCTTTTCTCCTTTCATTTTTTAAAGGAAAAGACTGAGGCTGTATCTGAGTTGATCAGTTTCAGCTGATGAATGAAAGCAAAGTTAACGATCACTCACTTCTGTCTCGATTGGGTGTGAAAATGGAAACAGTAGGAAGGTAATGGAGGGATGGTGAAGGGAAAAGGCGATGTTTGCTGCCCCCTAGTGGTTATTAGTGTCATCGTTTGATTTAATCGCACCCCAGAAAGCTTGTCATTGATTCAGTGACAGCACATTTGATATCAGACAGAGTGATTGATGTATTGAAAGATTTATTTACTTGTGTACATATACAGATACAGTACTGTGCAAAAGTTTTAGGCAGGTGTGGAAAAAATGCTGTAAACAAAGAATGCTTTCAGAAATATAAATAATGATTGTTTATTTTTATCAATTTACAAAATGCAAAGTGAGCGAACAAAAGAAAAATCTAAATCTAATCAATATTTGGTGTTACTACCTTTGCCTTCAAACCAGCATCAGTTCTTCTGGCCCCACAGAGCCCTGATCTCAACATCATCCAGTGTGTCTGGATCACATGAAGAGACAGAAGGATGTGAGGAAGCTACATCCACAGAAGATCTGGGGTTAGTTCTCCAAGATGTTTGGAACAACCTACCAGCCGAGTTCCTTCAAAAACTGTGTGCAAGTGTACCTAGAAGAATTGATGCTGTTTTGAAGGCAAAGGGTGGTCACACCAAATATTGATTTGATTTAGATTCTCTTTTGTTCATTCACTGCATTTTTTGGTTGATGAAAATAAATGATGAACACTTCCATTTTTGAAAGCATTCTTTGTTTACAGCATTTTTTCCACACCAGCCTAAAACTTTTGCACAGCACTGTACACACACACATACACACACACACACACACACACACATATATATATATGCATACTGAAACAGAATAATGTTCAGATCATTAATGAGTAATAAATGTAAGGTATGGTATGAAAAACACACAATTCCAGGTGTTTTTTGAGGAAAGGAGCAGAATGTTCTTCATGTTCTGATGGATTTGTCATTTTGTATGTAGTCGTACTGTATACAAATTTGGGCTTAATACAACCAAACCCAGACTGACCGCTGACATGCAATTCAGCTGTACCTGCATACAGAAGAAACTCATCACTACAAGATTGGTGGAAAGAATAGAAGACAACAAATAAAAGGTCATGTCCCGCTACATGTACACGCAGTAGCCCGTGGCTATAGAAATATGCTTTTATGCTCCTACGACTGTCAAGGTTTAGAAGAGACGTTTTGAAAGCTTCTCTTTGTTCAGGTTTCAGCTTTGTTCTCTCTGAGCTTCCACTGTTAGAACTGCGGGTCAGGAGTGATGTGTCCACAGTGAATAGGGCCTTGTTTCCCCAAATTAGAGAACGAAATCTCAGAGAGCCATTGTTTTACCCTGATCTCCCAAAGCCCTCAAGCAGTGGCTGTTTTCTTTCTTTCTTTCTTTCTTTTTCTTTCTTTCCCATGTCTCCTTTTCTCTCTGAATCTACCTGTCTCTCTTTAGTTCTTTCTTTTTCTGTCTGACTCTCTCTCTCTTTCCCATGTTTCTTTTTTCTCTCTAAATCTTTGTCTCTCTTTCTGTCAGTCTTTCTGTCTATCTCCTCTCTCTCTCCTCTTTTTCTTCCTCTCTAAAATACTCTCTCTTTTCTGCCTGTTTGCTCTCTCTCTGTCCCTCTTTCAGGTTTCACTTTTGTCTCCATCTTTCTGCCTTTATCTTTAATCTCTCTCTCTCTCTGTCGACACTGATAAAACGCCTCCTAAAGCTTAGAAATCCTTTTTTTGTTATGGATGTTGTTTTGAGTGAGAAACACACTGACCAGAGATCAAGGTAAATAATAAATCACAAATATGTGATGTCCATAACAGCCTACTTCAAAGAAGTCTATTCAGTTTTCTTAAAGAACAACGTGCATTCCCTGGTATCACAACTGCACAGGAGTTCAGAAATCTTCTAATTTATCAACACTGGTTTTGATACCTTTGCACCTTCAAAACACCCTCTGGCACAACAACCTTCATGAGAAAGAAAAGAAGATTTACACATTCCCTCAGATTCACTAATGATGTAGGAGTGATCGCTTCAAAGGACATCATTCTCAAAGCCTTTGTGTGCATGTGCATTCAGACGCTCCTACACTGTAAGGAAAAAGAGCAAAACACTGTGTGGAGCTGGCTTTTCGTTCTTTGATCGGTACACATGCCTGGGGTCCACATACTGCACAAATGCACTCTTATTTCCGAAGCAACCCTGTAATGACAGGAGGAAGGTAGAAAAGGTGCCCCCCGTGTGCCTAAGACCCAGAGGAGTTGAGACAAAGTCTCTGTTATGATCCACAGTGTAGGAATATCCACAGCCAATGGCACATCGGTCTGACTGAGAGAAGTTTTAAAATCATTTTAACAAGGACTAGTTCTCAATGTGTGTGTATGTGTGTGTGTGTGTGTGTGTGTGTGTGTGTGTGTGTGTGCAAATAATGCCAGTTTGTCTCTTCATATCTATTAGAACACGTCTATCATAGACAATTTATAACAGTATGTTTGTCAATTTTTGTTTCAACATCAATATAATATCAGTAATTATAATAAAAATTAAGTCAATAATTATTTTTCTAATAAAACTAAATTCACCAACAAAACGATCCAATCAATTTGCATTCCTCAGACTTCCTAAATCGAATGGTTCTGTTCACTTTCCTTTCAAGAATCCATTGTAAATAGTGAAAAGTGTGGCATTATTGCCAGTTGTCCTTATCAGTTCCTGCAGTAACCTCAGACTGACTATATTACAGAGAAGGACTTGTTAAATACCTTATTAATCATGTAAGCCCTCAAAGACTCAGGACACCAAAGCTCCAGGACTAGTATTGGGAATACTGGCGTAGAAAAATAATAGAAACACATTCATACTTGAAACGTGTAAAGCTAATCCTTCAATTTGGGCCATACATTTCAAAACACAATAAAAAAAACTACAATAATGCTTTTTTCTGCCAGCACTCATATATGATTCTAAAAACATGTTAGAGGTGAACTAATACTGTCCCACATGGACTTTTTTATATTCTGTGTTCTAAATTACACACAGACATCTGAAGTTTATAAAAGTTCTTGTATGATCTATCTGAAGCTGGCAACAGAACTAAGTTATTTTACCTTAAAGCAGTTTTACAGTGGTTCTTTCTGTAAAAGGGACCTGGAATGAAGCCGTCACTGCTGTTTTCCAGCTCAGACAGCTGACTGAAACTGACTATTACTTGTAAGTACAGTCAATGTAATATCTGTCTCTATCTGTCTCATGTAAATCAACATGTGATTTGATGATTCAGTTGTCACTTCAGGGACTTCATTCCAGCTCCTGAAGGGACAACTTTGTGCTGTGCATTTATGACTGTAGAATTATAGTATTATTAAAAAAATGTAACACTTAATAATGAAATAGGAATATTACTGCAATGCCGGCACAGTTTAAATGCAAAGCAAATTACAATTAAGAACACGAATCTAAAATTAAAAACGCATAAAATGTGGAACTGTATTTCAGGGAACTGATTAGGCCTTTTCTTATGGGTTCCTCTCTGTTTAAACACAGCAAAGTGTCTGTGTTATTTCAGTGAGGAAGTTCTCCCATGTTAAGGGTGAAAATGTAAAATCTTAAAATATGATTAGCGGTCATTTTCACTCACTGCTGTATTAGCCAGCAGCTGCTCATGCCAGGATGCCTTCAGGATGTCCTCCGACATCTTACTGTGGCATCTCATCTCTGTGGCATCTTTGATTGCTGCTGCACTCATGGTGCCTAACCTCTGGTCCGAGGATTGACTGCGGCTGTCTCACAGCATCAGTCAAATCCGGCCTTTAGCTGGGTCGACTATTTCAGACTAAATGACTCTTTGACTGTTGCAGACGAGCTTTTTGAGTCTACCTTAGGCCTGGACTGAGCTAGAAAAAAAACAGCATGGTGTCAAGGTCTCACTGTGCTTTCTGTATAAGTTCAGTTTGACCTTATGATTGTGCCACACTTCATTGTACCACACTGCACAGCAAGCTACTATCATGGCCTTAAATGAACTAGTCGGTTATTAACTAACTGGGATATAGCTCCTCATTTTTTTTCTCTTCACTTTATAATTGATTTGTCCTTCAGGTTGCCTTCCACGTGTGGCGATTGGCATTCACGTCACTCACTCTCGACCTTCGTTGGGCAGCGTGCCAGTGCGTTAAGAGCCCTTTTAATTACCTATGAATCAAGATTAGCTCCCTGGTTGCCTGTCTGAACAATTTTCCTTTTTTCTTCCTCCTCCTGACTCCAAGCAATCTATCTATTGGAACAGAGCAGACAGTTAAGCAAGTCCAAGGTCGGTGACATTATAGTTCTTGAGAACCCCCAGGGAGCTGCTCAGTGGCCAGCATGCTAAAGGTGTTAATTAGCACTCACATGCAGAGCATATTCAAAGAACTGACATTGGGGGGATGGCTATGTGGAGAGAGCTGAGTCTAGGCACTGCTCACTGCTCAAAACCGTGCAACACAAAGCAGTGGCAAGCCAAGCATGAGTCTAATGTAACCGGACAAAATGTAAGGCAGAGATTAGCCGAGAGAAAAAGGACGGGGCAGGAGAGGCGAGGAGAGCCACGAGCGGGCCGTTCGTCCCCCACGCCTGGCCACACAGTGTCTGATCCTAATCGCTTGTCAGCAATTCACCCAGCACTCTCGGAACTTGACAGCTTGACCTTGACTATGGTTATCACCCCCTAGCCCATTCACACACACACACACACTGTTGCAGTCAAGCACACCAGCGCTCAGAGGACAGAGGCTGCAAATGACCTTTCGCAGAGGATGTGCAGAGAGGCGAGAGACTGGGAGATGATATCAAATCACACCCTAACACTAACAGCCAACACCACTTCACACACTCTTGGGGTCTACAGGCATTTAGCCCACACCTAGCTTTAAATTCAGCAAAGGGGGGTCCCAAATGAACCTCATGAACCTCTACGCTTCTTATTTTGTTGTTAATATTAAGATGTGTTCAATGGACCCAAATGTTTTAAATGTCCTTTAAATTTTTTAAATGTCAAATGTCGTTTTTTGTTATACTTTTAACAAAACACTTTTAAAGCATGTCACAGATAAAGTGCAGCCAATTGAAGAAAAAGAAACATCCAACGTTAAAAATGATATACCATTATCTTTTTCAGCACTGGTGATTTTACAATCAAATTTTCATACAGTGGTTCTTCAAAAAAGTATTACAGGAAAGTGTCTGAACCTCATATTTGAATTCAAGGTCATGATGTAAATGATGACCCTAGCACTAATGTTGAAGTTAGTTATGAGTGTTGGGAAGCAAAGACCTTCAGAGAATTGCTCATTGATCCATATTAGTTATCATAATAATGAGTAATATTAACGACACCACATAAAGCCTATATTTAATGGCATTCTTGGGATTTTCTTCTTCTTTCGGTTGCTCCCGTTTAGGGTCATCTTGGGATATGGTTCAAAAAAGGTTAATAAAAATGAACTTGTGGCTAATTAGCTCAACCTCACAATGGAATATGAGAAAAAACCTTTCGTTCAGTCAGTTTAGTCAAACAATTTAATAAACAACAAAATATGTCAAACCTATTACTGCTCCCACCCTTGTATTTATTACTTTGTGCAAACTCACAAACATACCATCAATAAGGCTTCTTATAATGTGTTTATAAAAAAAAAAAAAAGATAAATAAAAGGTATACACAGCAAACAACCTCAGAACACTCCTTAATACAGTTCACTGCGTGCACAATAAAAAGTAAGTGACGATATAAGATATTTTGATGATATAAAATAATGGGGTTGTGGTCACAGAACCATCAAATGCTTTGTTGGAAATAGTCAGCAGGATCGCAGGAAACGTGATGTAAATACAAACGAACAACAAAGATTTGAGAAGCATCAAACATGATCATCAGGTTGAAGATGGACTCAAAATCAACTCCCAAACCTACTGCCAGTTTTTGGAAGAAACTCTCTTCAAGCAGTGGTTCAGGAAGGTCAGCATCTTTCAAGAAGACCATGATTGTTCTGCAGGACGATGCTCCATCACATGCATGGAAGTTCTCCACTGCGTGGCTCACCGGTAAAGACCTTAAAGATGAAAGAATAATGACATGGCCCCCTTCTTCACCTGACCTAAACCCTATTGAGAACTTGTGGACCTTCTTAAATGGGAGATTTATGGGGAAGGAAAACAGTCCACCTCTCTGAACAGTGTCTGAGAGGCTGTGGTGCTGCTGCACAAAAAGCTGATCGTCAACAGGTCAAGAATTCTTCCACTCTATCAGTGGAAGAATTATGACTGTTATTGAAAAGACGAGTGGCTCCATATGTTTATTTGTAAATTTTGAGCTGTTTGTTCATTATTCTCACTTTAACAGATGAAATTAAAGAGTGAGATGGGAAAATGTTTTTCATTTACTTGGAAATTATTCTGTTCACTAATTGTTCTCTTACTGAACACATATGTATCCTAATACTTGGTGGCGGTGGTCTAGTAGTAGGGTACTTGCCTACGGACCTCTGGATCAAGAGGTCCCCGGTTCGAATCCCACCTCTGGCACTACCACCACTGGGTCCCTGAGCAAGACCCTTAACCCTGAGTCCCTCCAGGGGGACTGTCCCTGTAATTAGGACATGTCAGTCGCTCTGGATAAGAGCGTCTGCTAAATGCCGTAAATGTAAATGTATCCCCTGAGAATGTTCACACTCACATTTCCTCTGTAAAACAGTCAAACATTTTGGATTGACTGATTTGGATTTGTTCCAGATTAAAATTTAAATTTACGGTATTTAGCAGATATTCTTATCCAGAGTGATTTACAATTCCTCATTACAGGAGCAGTCCCCCTGGAACAACTTGGGGTTAAGAGTTTTGCTCAGAAACCCATTGGTGGTAGTGCTGAAGGGGGGATTCAAACCTGAGACCTCTTGGTCTGTATCCTACAGGCATCCTACCACTAGACCACCACCCTACAAAAAAAAATTCATTTGTAACTGTCTAGGTCTTCCAGAGTCCTCAGTACATTCTGAGCCATTTGTGTGTCAATTTGGATGCATGTTCTGTCTAATCTAAAATCTTCTGGTACTTCATGGAGTCCTTGAAACCATGTATCCCGGAGTAAAACAAATATGTTTCTAGTTGGATTATATAGGCATTTAAAATGAGGGCATGCCTTCCAGCATGTATCTGAAGAGGTGGAGTCTTATCCTAGAACGCTACCCTTCTCAGAAAGCCATGAATTGACCACCAAAGATATAAGGTAGTAGGGTGAGCTGCGGAGGATACATTTATTATTCTACACCGTGTTGTTTTTAATGATCCCCTATGCTTTACATCTAACAATAAACGTGCTTAAAGGTATTTTTTTTTGCATTTACATTTAAAGGCTAAGCTAAATTAAACCCTTGTTACTGGGTAAAACCTTTTTATCCAATGTTATCATGAGCGCCAGTAATGGATATGGCTGTACAATGGCATAATGAAGCTTGCACCTCATTATCTATTTGAACAGCTGAAAATCTATTAGGCTAACAGAATAGAATTCATATGTATGTATGTATGTGTGTGTATGTAAATTTTGATAGGGCATTGACTTCTTGGTGCAAAAATATAATTTTATTCCTTTCAAAGTGTCCTATTTTTTGGCATATTGAGTAGATTAAACTGAAAACGTTTAGTGTCAAGGTTCTAGATAAAGGGGCTCAACCACTCAGTGTTCAGCATCAGCAGTAAATGAATCACCTGATCATCTGGAATCATCTGCACATGCTTCTTCACTGCTTCATGTCTTCAAAGGCTTTCTGCTTGAAGGAATAATACTGCGTGGCTAAACATTTAAAAAAATAAATAAATAAATAAAGAACTGAAACAGGTCAGGTACAGGGACTTGACTTTGTTCTTTGTTCTTCAGGAAACCTAGAGAACTGTTCCTCAACAATACATTAAAATACAAGAAAGCCTGTCTCTCTGGAAGCAAAATACGAAAATATGAAGATGAGGAGACTCAGGACTTTTACCAAGAACTGCATATATGGAGCAGGACATATTAAACCCACTTCTGTCACTGCTACCCTAACTCTCCCACTAAAACTGTTGTCCTTGAGCCAATGTTAAAGTGCCTGTTGCAGGCAAAAAAAAAATTTAAGTGGCAGGGGAACCTTTTTAGGTTGCAGACTTTTAAGCCTCCTCTGCATTGTAAATAGATGGTCCCATCTTGGCATGTTTTGAAGCTCTCTGCTGGAATAACAAGTTTGTAAAAATCTGTGCAGCGGTGACATGAGTAAGAGAATGTGCCATCAGGGGAAGGCTGAGAGCGATAATGCACCATGACCACATCACCATGACCACATGAAAAAAAGAAACAAGAGTGCTCCAGAGAGTCCAGAGCCACATGTCTGGCTGACATCACCCTGAATTCTCAGTTCCAGCAGGGGTAAGGGCACAACAGGTTTCATTTCAGACGATGCCGTGCTCGGTTGATCATCAATAAGGCATGGGCTAAGTGCACAGAGAAAAGCACAGTGCAGCTGAATCATTAAGCTGCTCCCATTCTCATTTTAAAACATTACAGTGTTCTTATGTGCTGATGGGGTCTATTTCAGGACATCCTTCTCTTATAATTCATGTATCTTCTAAAATACTCTTAAAATAGGCCATCAGGAAATTGTGCCATTCTCAGAGAGGCATTTAATCGTTACTTATTGACACTGAAAAAGAAAGTTATGGAAACTGACATGTAGTGCATTATCTCCAAAGCCTTGATACTGCGCTGGGTTCCCTGTAGTAGCACTTTAAATTCACGCCTGTGTCGAAACTTCTCCTTTAATTTGAGAATGCATGACCCCAAAAAACCCACATGAATGTATAAAGAGGGTCAAAATCCTCCAATCCGGAAACAGTGGGTTTCTTCTGGAAAAAGTATCTTTATCTTTGTGATGATAAAAGTAAAGAAATTCACAAGGGTGGCACTATGGCACAGAGGCTAGCGCTGCCACCTCACAGTGTGGGATTTCTCATAGTCCAAAGACATTCATGTCAGATGAATAGGAGATGCAAAATTTCCCCAAGTATGTGTGCGTTTTCCTGTGTGTGTCTTGTGTTGGACGTACGGGTGTTTCTCAGACTTTTGACGTATTGTGCCCTGTAATAGGTTTCAGCATTACCCATGACCCTTCAGGATGAGCAGTTGAGAGAATTAATGAATGCATCAATAAATGAAGAATTTTATCAAACCACTTTATGTGCTACATTTAATGATGCTCAGAAACACTTTATGATGCTCAAGCACAAAAACTATTAAGTGTAACTCAGGACTGGCCAGTGAGTTCCCTGCAGGTGAACCAGCATTTACAACTTGCCTGCTACAATGTTGATACAAGCGAGCGAGCGACTGAGTGATTTCCATGACGTTTCTAAAAAAGCTCAATAGGCTACGTCATATGTAGTATAAGTAATCATTTATACATCAAATTAAATTTTTTAAAACATGGTCACAGACAAGTCCCTATCTTGTCATTTTTGATGGAAAGATTTTGAAGAGACAGTAGTACAACCTTAATATGTTCTTTGTTGATTAAATGTCATGCCATCATCACAAAGTTCCTCTGCTGCTGAAGAGAGTGTGTATAACCATTTATAGAGTAAAATTCAGATACTCGCTTAAAACCAGTAATATGGACAGGGGCAGATCTAGGATGATGTTGAGTTTTTTATTTGCATTTGTTACTAAAGTAGGACTTCTTTGGGAAGGAAGGGGACAACTGTGTAGCTTATCATCCTCTGAACTCTCTGTCACTGCTTATTTCATAAGAGTGCCTTAAACTGTGTAGTGAGGAGAGTGCATCATGCCCACATCAGCAGTTTAAAACAATTAGAAGAGGAAGTCATTCGACACATCTGAGCCACAGCTGAGGCCTGTGGGACATCTAAAGATAGAGCACGAAGAAGACCACAGAACAGTAGAGACAACACACAGGAGGACAAAATGAAGAACAAAGAAGTAGAAGAAAGGGCATCCAAAGTGCCAGTGTAAGCCTTTTAGTGCTTAGTGAGATTGTTAGTGCCACTGTAAAGCTTTTTGTGACAGCAGCCCTGGAAAAAGCATCATAGACATAAAACTGCTTCTTAAGCATTCGCCTCCTCTCAGGAGGTCATGGCACACCATAATGCCACCTTAACTGATGTGGCCATTAAGGCCAGGACAGGTCAGGTAGGATGATTGAGAAGTAGCTTGAGTGATACATGACTTGCTGCCATCTGGTGATGCACTGTAATATCTCTGCTGTGATATTTCATGTGTGAGCCCAAGCAGCAGTACTGAGATGGTCAGGCAGAACAGAAGGGCTTCAGGGGTCAGTCTTACCTGGACACACTGTCTTTAGGAGAAGATGAGAAGTGATGTCTCCATTCATTCCATTTTTTCTCATATAATCACAGGAGTTGCTGGAGCCTATCCCAGGGCAAAATGCAGAGAAACTCCCATGACAGGTCACCAGTCCATCACAGGGCAGATATAACTCACAGACACACTCCTACCTAAGGTGCAATTAAGCATTCCTCAAGTTCATCTGACATGAATGTCTTCGGACTGTAGAGAAAACCAGAGCTCCCAGAGAAAAGAAAAATAAAGGCAGCAGTGGCTTAGTGTTAAGGAACTAGTTCCCAGTATCAGAGGGTTGTGGGTTCAAATCCCAAACCAGAAGGTTGCCCTGAGGTAACCTTGAGCAGGGTACCGTCCTAATCTCTGCTGCCAGGGGGTTGGATATGGCTGCCCCCTGCTGCACATGTGTGTATGGGTGGAAAGCAGAGACTGTGTTTCACAAGGACAAATAATCACTTTTACACAGGGACACTGAGAGAACACACAACACCCAGAATCTTCTCAATGTGAGGGAGGCCCACTGCACAAGCGTGAACTACAGCTGTAAACATCATAGTTAATATCAGTCTCCTCTTTGATGATTTGCTATTTTTATTTGCATTACTCTTTAACCTCTTTAGAGTCTGTCCTAGGCCTGTTCACGCAATCTACACTGCAGCTGGGGACATGTTTTTCCTCCCTAGCCAGGATCAATCTTTTTTGTCCAATTTAATGTGTGGAGACACATAAGTCTTCAGAAAGAGAATTAAACAAGGTAGTAGCTTGAAAAAAAACTAAAACATTGCTTTTCTCTACACAGACCTAAAGCTTCCATTTAAGAAAGACCAGGCCTCGAAATAACCATGTTAATCTACTGCCCTCTGGCGGAGAAAGTGAAGAATGCACCGTAGCAGGAAACATCCATTCATATTTATTTTCATTGACACCCCATCCCAACTGACTGATGGATTTTTTCTCCGAATGCAGATTTTTTTCACACTTTCATGATTTTATGATTACAATAAAGTGATATACATTTACACATACAGCTATCAGTAGCTGCATCTGTATTTTCTCATGCGCCATTTTCCTGAATTGTTACTGTATTGTTGTCTGCTGACTCTTCTTTATTCCTTTGTATTTACACTAAACCTGCTTTAAATCGACCCAGCTCCCATCACACAGGTCACATGTCCCCCAGTATCAGTCCTGCATCACTGATGTGAGCTGCCTGCTCTCTGGATGCTCACCTGTGAGTCAGAGCAGCTGCCCGAGTAAAACTGACCAATCAGAACAGCCTTGAGTCCACGCCTCTAAGCAGAGTTGCCAGGTTGGTATAAAACCTTCCTGTAGCAATTTCCAGAGCTTCCATTAATTTGTTCAAACATATTCACCGGTGCCCCATTAAAACTGTAATGTTATGGTTATGAAATATGGTAAAAAGACAACTGAAGACTCCCTAATGAAGACAATAATATATAATGTATTTTTGTATTTCTGAGGTCATTTTTGATAGTCAGCCATGATAATTGGAAGGTCACACTGCAGAGAACAAGTTTTGTCTTTGCATTTTATTTTTATTTAGTTTTTTCTTAAAACTATGTTGCATTTCGTTCTTAAAAGATGACATGCGTTAAATAGTATATTATAAATAAATACGATACAATGTTCCTTAAGAGTGCAGGCAGTGCAAGACGTTCCTCTCTTACATGAATTAAAAGTGCAAATGACTGAGTAAATATGACACGTTTCCTGCTCCGGATCCCGGGGCTCGGGCTTATCTGGAGTGTTGTTTCAAAGGATCTGGCAACCCGGCTCGGCGTTGTGCGGTCTGCTGCGTCTCGTTGGTTGAGAGGGATACTCGGTGATCTGGCTCCCCGCGCTTTCAGGGAACACACGGCTGGTTTTCGGGTGATGCGCTTGTGATTGTCTGAGTGGGTCTGACATCGAGGAATCCGTCCGCCATGAGCTGCTCGGGCTTCACCTGCTCCAAGAACTGCCTGTGCGCCATCAACCTGCTGTACGTGGTGAGTGATCTGCCATATGGGCGCCTGGACCACCTGCCATCCTGGACCCCACGGGACAGGGGCAGCTCACCTGCTCAGGACAGGCCTGCTGAATAACACAGCTGCACAGGACGAGCTGAGCTGTGAATTATTTAGGGTGTGTGTGTGTGTGTGTGTGTGTGTGTGTGTGTGTGTGTGTGTGTGTGTGTATGTATGTATGTATGTATGTATGTATGTATGTATGTATGTATGTATGTATATGTGTGTGTGTGTGTGAGAGAGGGGGAGTCAATGTGTGTGTATGTTTATGTACAAGTGTGTGGTGATGATGATGATTTGTGTGTGTGTGTGTGTGTGTGTGTGTGTGTGTGATTCTGACCACTACACTGCAGCTAATGGTGTTTCCTTTCACTGCTCCAGTCACGTCCTGTCTTTGTTCAGTGTGGGTGATGAGTGATAAGACTCTCTGACACTCTCTCCCTGAACTTGGCACAAATCCTCTTGAGCTGCTGAGTTAAAATCACAACACTGAGTGTAAACTGGGGTGTATGTGTGTGTGGTGGGGGTGCATAAATTAATGTGCACAAATTGAAGATCACCATATAGAACATCATAAGAAATCACAAAATTTAAAGCTGTCACATTTCCATGCTTTAACCTGGTCACTGGACCAGTTCAGCTGAATGAGATCAGGCTGCTGGCAGTAAATCTGGTTCTGTGGTCATGAAGTCGCCCCCACAGGCGACCTGATCGTAAAGAGGGAACCGTGTTTGCGGTCAGGTTGCTCTGGTTTCAGGGAAGTCGTCAGGTCAGGTGAGCGGCTCGTAAACCTACTTCATCACTTGAAGGTTATGAAGGACAACTTTTTGCATTTATTGCCACGACGGGTTCACTGTGTCTTTTTGAGAAAGCTCTTTAAAATGTCATTTTTAGAAAAATGAACTCCCTGTTTTGATATTAGCACTTAAAAGCTTCACTGAAAGTTATTTAAATTAGTTAATGAATGACTTATTTATTTGTGTAAGACCCAGCTCATTATATAATCAGCATATAAACATATATGTCTATGTGTTTAAGTGTGTTTTATATAGGGATGTTTTTAGAGTTGTGTGGTTTTTTTGGTTTTTTTTTTTTGTTTGTGTTTTTTTTTTTTATGAAATTCTAATTTTCCAGCACTTCCTTGTTGTGGAAATAATGTGCAGGTAAAATGCATATGCTTTTCCTTCTCTTGGGTTAAACATTATACTCTCAGTGTGAACAAGCCTCTCTGGTTTCTGAGGTTGAAGGTTAATTGAATCAGCGGAAGCAAACAGCCACCACAATCGGTTCTCGAGTGGTTTTATTCCGCTGGCAGAAGTCTTTTTGGTTCATGAACGTTTCAATTGCTTCTCCTCTCTCATCCCTTTCTCTCCTCCTGCAGATGGTGAGCATGCTAATGATTGGTATTGCTGCCTGGGGGAAGTGGTTTGGCCTGGTCTCCAGCTTCCAGGTGGTGGGAGGCATCATCGGGGTGGGGGTCTTTCTCTTCTTCGTCGCTTTGGCTGGACTTATTGGTGCCATTAGGCATCACCAAGTTCTGCTCTTCTTCGTATCCTTCCCTACACCTGGAAAAGTGAAAGTGACTGCTTGTCATTGTGAGCAGTGAACCGCTGCATTTTACCCACACACACACTGCAGCAGTGGGCAGCCCAGTGTTGGGGAAGGTACCTTGCTCAAGGGTACCTCAGTGCAACCTATTGCTCTTGAGCTTGATGATAACAAACAGCATAGGTTACAATGTATTAAAATTGAATTTAAAGTGAAAGTGACTAATTGTCATCGTGAAGTACAGGAGAAGTGAACCACAATGAAAATCCACTGGATTTCAGAGACACAGACACATGTGCAGCAGGGGCAGCTATTTAAAGAGCCTGGGGAGCAGTGATGGACGCAGTGCCTTGCTAGTGGGTATCTCAGGGCAACGTACTAGTCTGGGATGCAAACCAACAACCTCCCAATCCTGGGGCAAAATCCCTAAACACCACGTTTAAGATGTTGTTATTTTCAGTAAAAACAACAAATACATATAATATATAATTTAACATCAAAATACTCTAATGGCCTTTTTACAGTAATTCCTACAGCAGCTATCAATATATTACAGATCATCTACAGGCTATTATTCTGAACATTGAATCTTAAATAAGTGCACTTATGAACAGTCCAAAGCTGGAAAAGAGAAGATCCATGTTTAGGAATGCACCAGTATGGGGAATTGTAGCTCTGTGCTGATTCAATTCTTGCACAACATGGATGCTGATGCCAAAGTTCTACAAATATAACAATTGTTTCTGTACAAAAACAGGTATAGTGCAATTAATCCTGATATTCTAGCACAGTAGCGTAATGTTCCCCAAGCGTTCTGCTCTTCTGGAGAACAATAAATACCTCATCAAATATTAAACTGAAATATCAGATCTAAAGATCTGTCTAATTAGTAATTTAAGCACTTCATTGGCAACACTGAAATGAGTCTGATGTTATCATGTATCCATATCCTTGATTAAATTGACCAGAAATACAGGAGAGTGATATTATTATACATTATATAATATATAATATTGTATAATATATATTATACAAATACAATATGTAACATTATACATTTTTAGATGTTTTATTCATTTTGTTTTGTAACCACAAAAACTAAATATGCGCTTTATAAAATATGACAGTAATATAATGGAAATATCTTTTTAAGTCATACGCAAGTTATGTTTTGAGATTTGATCACCACAACAGTCGTTGTGAAATGATCTACAGCTCTGCCCATAACTCTGAAGTGCCCTTCTCAGCTTAGAGTACAGAAGTATCTTTTTAAAATGATCACATGCTCAGGTTTTCATAAATGTGGCATAAGGAAAGCTCTTCATTGCGCTTTCTGATCAACACTCCTCCAATTCCTCCTTAACGTTTGGTTCTTAGTATATGATTATCCTCTTCTTAGTGTTTGTGGTCCAGTTCTCGGTGTCCAGTGCTTGCTTGGCCATTAACAAAGAGCAGCAGGTAAGACTGATTGGAGCTGATTCAGATCATAAGACACTCGATAATGCAGGGATATCATATAAAAGCCCTTTAGTCATGGTGCATCTGCCTCATTGGCTGTAAAGTTAATTAAGCATAAAGTTAATTAACCATGGGCTGTTGCGTTTAATGTTGAAAAATGAAAGTAAGTGCCATCTGCTTTTCTCAGCAGTAGTTTTCCTGATAGCTGGATGAAAGCATGGGGGCGGGGGGGTTGGGTTACTGTTATGTGTTTCTTTGTCTTTTTAAAACTATTTCCTGTGTCTGTGTAGAATCACCTGTTGGAGGTGGGGTGGAACAACTCCCAGAGCACTCAGAGGGACGTAGAGAAAAGCCTCAACTGTTGTGGATTTTCACACGTGAACGTCAATGGAACCTGTGCTGCTGTAATTCAAGCACACACTTGCTTATGCATTCGTTGAATGACTGATTTTACTGAATGAATTTGTTACTCTGCTTGTATAAGGGTAATTGTCTGAGGTGAGGTGAGCCATTTCCAGTGCCCTCCAGAACTAGCTGGCATCCTCAGTCACCAGTCAAGCGGCACTCAGTCAACTTGCTCAGTATTTTAGGGGACGTTTCTGTAATACTACAGTTATGGTAAAAAGAATCAAACAGATCTTTTAGGACAGTTGCCTAGCAACCAGAAATTGCAAACGGCGTGCTCGCTTTTTGGAGTGTTCACGATCAACTCCATGAGAAAATATAAGATTTTGCGAAAAAGCAACTTGTGACAGATTTTTATTTGATCCTTTTGTCTTGTTCTTAATTTGTATGGAGGTCTTTGGGGTAAGCTAAATAATGACAAGATTAAAAAAAGCTTTGTTTAAATCATGGCCACATGTTTTTAGTTGTTCCTCAAGGAGACGTCATGATCTTTTAATGATATTGGTTGATTTTATCAGGAGGAAGCAATGCCTTCAAGTATAATTAAGCAAATTCTCTGCAGTGAAATCAGATTCTGCCAGTGTAATATATTGAGGGGTGATCCCAAATTAGGAATCTTGCATCTGATCTGGCTTTGTCCCATCATTTATCCCAGCATATGATGTTTATTCTTTTTGTGTGTGTCTTGCTTTCTCGCCCCCTGAAGGCCTGTTTTTCTCACACTAAGTGTGACACTTGTGCAGCGAAGATCCAGGAGCATGCTGGGGAGGTGCTGCGCTTTGTGGGAGGAATCGGCCTGTTTTTCAGCTTCACTGAAGTAATTCTCCTCTTTACACCTCCCCATCCCTTTCTGTTTCTCTTCCCTCCCTCTTCTTTGCTGTTCGTTCACAGCAGGGCTGCATAATTATATGCTTTGTTAATTGTGAACGGGGTATCGAGCTGGCAGTACTGATGCACTAGAGCCCTAGTGATACTGCGAGCACTTTGATCAATCCCATCTCCAGATGAGTGTTTCTGTGGTTGTTGACCAGCCCGACCACAGTATTTTGTCTTTAATAAAGCAGGCTAATCTTTAATAATGTCGCATTATTCACTCATTGATGTGTTTTTAATGCATATTGAATTTGAAGTATTTAACAGTGTGGATAACATTGCAGCTCTTTCCGCACTCAATTCAAATGTCATTAGGAGATGATATTTGGCTTTTCATTGCACTGTCTGCAGCTTCTAAAGCTGTGATTCTTCTCCACTCGTCACCTAAAAGGGACACATTCTGTCTTTTTATGTAAATGCCATCTGCTGTCACTATGGCAGTTCTGGTAGAAACACACATGAGCACTGAGGGTGAACTTTTCTGCTTGTTTAGCTATTTGTAAATAATTCTTTTAACTGAGGGAGCTAATGCATCCCATGTTTTTTATGCTTTGGTGTGTGTTTAGCTGTTTTTATTTGTATATTGTAGCTATATTTTAGAGTTATTTTTTGCAGTGAGGCATTTCCTTCTTCAGCTTAGTCCCTTTGGGGTGATTTAGTAAAGCACAGGCAGAATAAAGTATATAGTGTGTAAATGGACCTTAGAAGGTACAAGGCATTCTACCTTAAATGGTTAGATTTTCCTGGAGAAAGAGGCATATTTTCCCTTTTCTTGACATTGTTTTATAAAAGAACGGTAAAATAGAAAGCCTGTGTGTGTTGTATGGAGTCGTTCCACCTTGAATAATTTAACTGCAATGGATTATGGTGGTATTACCTTCCATAACTAATGGTACTGAATGTGTACCCTGGAGGGTACCAGCCTAGTGGCACCTTTTTAACACGCTTTTTCTGAAATTTAGTTTTTGTCGTCAGTTAAGCTTTCTGCAAGTATACTTTGTAGACGTGTCCTATGACTAACTATTTTTCTTATTTAAAACTTGTACGCTCTGTTCTTTGATAATGCAGAACAACTGCATGTTTTGTTAAACAGATTTAAAATGGCTCCCACTGTATTGAGGTAGAGGTAGAAGTAGAGAGCAGTGCTGACCTTGTTTAACTGCATTTGTTGAGCTTTCAAATATATATATATATAATATATATATATATATATATATATATATATATATATATATAATATTTTTTTTTTTTTTTTTTTTTTTTTTTAAGAAAAAAGCTGTGCTGCTGTTTATCAAACCTCAGAAACATTGTCATAAATTGTAGTTCATTGATGTTTTGAAGTAACATGTTGGATTTTGCTATGTTGTCCATAGCAGCAAGAACCACATCTAATATTCTCCTTTTCTTCTTTCCCTCTTTTCAGATCCTAGGAGTGTGGTTAACATACAGGTACAGAAACCAAAAAGATCCACGAGCCAACCCCAGTGCCTTTCTGTAGTCCAAAATGTGGCTGTCGCAGTGATGCCTTGTGCTCTTGTCTGTTCACTGGACTTCTTATTGGAGCTCTGTAGAAGATGAGAAGTGTGTGTTTGCTTTCTCTGAAGTGGAATTTACTGCTTGTTTCTGCTGCTGTGTGTACTGATCATTTTTAGGGCTGCAGTGTTGTGAAGCCAAAAAAAAAAAAAAAACATTCCTGTACGTTATTAGCGTTTGAAGCTATCTTGAATGGAGGCTACTACTACTAAACCAAATGTCACTATGGAACAGACACTTTCTGCCTTATGCAGTAAATATTTCAGGTAATAATGGGCTACGAGAAATTGTGAAGACCAGCCTGAAATCATAAACAATCAAAATGGACTATGCTAAGACTTATGTGCCTGCCTGTCACTATCGTATTCAAATCAGTTATTCTAGTTACTAAATCATGCATATCAAGTTTTTCTTTGTGATGCTGAATGTTCATCACATCACATGGATTCAGTCTTCTTATTGTACAAGAAAAATGAGGCACCTTGAGGACCCGTGCATTTATTTGACCATTTTGTCATGTATTTATGGTGTATAACTAATCTCTGCATATCTGATTATGCAAAAAGGATTTTTAAAAAATGCTGGTTTTCATGGATAATCCTGAGTGACAATTGGATCATACAGGCAACGTAAAAAGGCCCCATAAATAGAATTACCTTTGACACTTATCATAGTTATGTGTTTTATTTCTTTTATTATATCTGCGATGGAATGAGGGAACATTTTTGTTTGTGTGTGTTCATGTCACAGGTCAGGTGTTTTGTGTGGTTTTGCCTCCTTGCATGAATTATTCACTACAGTGTGCATCTGTATCCTATGGTTCTGTGAACTATGCACTCCTACGTTTGGGGTAAAGAAGAATAAAGAATGCATTCTCAGCCAGTCTGTGTGATGTATTAATTGTAGGTTAGGTTTTCTTTTCTCATGGGAAGTCCAGGATTTTGTTGACGTTTCTTACAAAAAAAAGCTTCAGCTGCTCTGATAACCAATCCGAAACCGACACGCATGGCTGTGTAAGCTGGGAACTCGCCAAGGAACAATAGCTGCTTTTTGCTGCATAGTGGTTACCAGGCAACAGTAGGGTTTAGGAAACGCACTGGTCACTTCCCTCTGCCCCCTCCTTACAGGGTACAGGTCGGAGCTGCTAACCCATTGCCTTAGCTTCAAGCAAAACTCTCAAGCATACTCTTTCCAGGAGCCATACACTCAGTCTAAATAGGCCAAATGGTTTGTTTAAGGCGATGCTACAAGACGTCCACTTTTGGTCCTCGAAAGAACGTGTCAATAGATTGTCCATTGAAGGAGGCTCGACTGCTTTCAAACTGCACAATTACATCATATGGATGTTGGCAAAGTCATTGAGAGCCCCAAAAGCCCAACAAGAGTGGTTTAATTATGGGCCCTTCTCGAGAAACTTGCCAAGCCGGAAATGTTAACAGCAGGATTGGTCGTGTTTTTTTTTCCTCATTCAGGGTTTGTTGGTGTGTACCTCTTTTTTAAATGATTTGTTACCATTTTGCTTCAGATTCATAATATGCATATTTTTTCAAAAATGTATGTTTTCAGACAGTGGTGAAAATCTCATGCACACTCAATACAGAAAGGACCCAGGCTGCACCAGCTAGGTGTTAAACCCAGGAAGACAGGAAGTTTGTAGAACTGAGCATTTGTATATTAAACTGCGATGGAGGAGAGTGTTAACATCTCAGTGATCAAATATTGCATAAATTAGAAATATTGCCAGAAGTTCTTTGGAAGAAATGTCCTGCATTTTTTGCAGCCTATCCTCTTTCTGGTGCATCTGCAGTGTACAGTAGTTCATGTGCTGTAATGAAGATGCCTTTTCTGTACTTTGCAAAAGATTAAAAAATCTGTTGACTCAAACACAACCCATTGGCATGATTGTATTATTTGTCTGAGTGGATTTGTTTTCGGGCTTTCAAAGAATCATTTCAAAGTTCTTCTGGGATCTTCTCAAAGTTCAAAGGACATTAATAGATTAAGGAGTTAATTCTCCTTTGAAATCACTTCAAAGAACAGTTCCGCCATGTTTGCTGAGAATACTCTAATTCACTGCATTTAACAGTAACATTACACTCTACAAAAAGGATGACACATTAGTTTAGAGCAGTTTCTTTAATTTATCCAAAAAGCAAAGCATCACTGATGCTGTACATTAGATGAAAATCTAGCCTTTTAAAGTTTATAGTAACAGAATCTCAATAAAACATGTCCGAAGTGAGTTCAGAGATTTACAGTGCGTTTCTTTACATCAGTAAACAGGACAAGACACAAACTCTCAGCGAGGAGAATATCAGATCCTGGATCATGGACCTGAATGAATTTTTCACAACTCAGTTTTCAGGAACTTCTTGGCTCTCAGCATGTTGCTCAACACTGTTAGAAAACAGACACACAATGCATTATTGCCTAGAAATAATCCAGCTTTGTATCATACTGGGATCAAGTATATTATTCTTAAGGAAATCGTTCTGAAAACATTCTCTTAATTGTGTCAAAGTGATTGGCTTTCTTTTCACTTACAGAGTTTCAGGTCACTTGGCTCGTAGGCATACAAGCGGTTGGAATAGCGACCAGTGATGTCAGCACGAACAGTCATAGAAGGATCTGTAAGAAAGCAGAGGGGATTTTAGTCCATTTTTGACTGTTAGAGCTTACCGAGGGTAAATGACCAATTTATGTGGTGCGCTAAACTCACCAACGAAGATGATTCTGGGAACATACTGGCCGTCGGGTGACAGGTGCTTGTCTGTTGTTTCATACTGTAGAGAAAAGAAAACATTGACATAGATCCACAAGCATTTTAAAATGGTGCACTGCATTTTTTGCAAGCGTGTCCTTTTCGTCAGTAAAAACTCACCACCAGGTTCAGGAGAATGAAGTCCTCATCAGCTATCTTCTGGATTTCTGTATCCTCAGCAAAAGCCTTCTTCAGAGCTGATGAATGAACAGAAAATATTTGACAAAGTCATGTATCTTCTCGAACTTATACTAATCACTATGGGGGCACAAATAATAGACAATGTAAAACAGAATTACTCCAGGCTGAATGTTGGGCCTGGGGACCAGGCTGATATATTAACGAGAGTTGAAATCTCACCCTGGCTGTGTGGGCAATCCTGCAGGTGGAAAATGACCATGAGGGGCTTGTTCCTGTGAGGAGAGTTTTGGACATGAGGTATAGTGTATTAACATCATTAGAACATCCTAGCATTCAAGCCCAGCCCAAACACACATCTGTATGACTGGCCAGAAAATAAAATCACTCTCATCTAACTACTCAGGCAGCTTGGTATTCTGATATGAAACATAAGGTCTGAGCCGAGCAAGTGTTTCTCACTTTGAGCGAGCCCAAAAGAGTGCCTCTTCGTATGTCTGAGCCCAAATCAGCTGATCACCCCATCCTAAGAAGGAATGAACAACAGACAACTTAGGTTGTGATTCATTTAATCTTCATATTAAGTATAGAGGGTGCTCAAGAAAGAAAGGAAGCTAACCTCTGGAGAGAGTCTGAGGAATTCTTTTCTCCTTCTTCTCTGGCTTGTTGGTGGTGGGGCTCTTGTCTGGCTTTCCCAGGGCAGAAGTCAGAGCCACCAGGACAAAGAGAGCTGATAGTAATCCTTTAATCATCCTCTCAAGCTGCTCAAAGGAGACCAACCATAACAGTACAGTTAGGAAAGTCTTCAGAGTACTTTAGACAAGTATCTGTCACGACACTGTACGATCCAGAGCAAATAAAATCAGCAGTTTGTTTGCACGTGCCCAGAGAAAGCTGCACAGCACAAAGTTCAAAAAAGGCTTGGGATGTATTCTCACCTGTTATCAGGTTTCTCCGCAGTCCGCGTTCAGACTCAGCCTCCTGCTCCTGCTGTGGTGCCTGTTTCTCACCTGAGCGCCTTTTTATACACCTGTGCACCTGCACGTCCCTCCCTCCTCTCTTGTGGAATGCATGATTTTACACCTTTGTGCACTCTGCGTTAGTAGAGTCCCATTTCTATTTACATTCACTTTTAAACCTTATTTATTTTCTTATTTCTTTAGTCAACAGCATGACAGCAGTGAAAGTATTAATTGTGAGCTTTGCTAGGGGTCTTGTGGTCCACAAAGGGTCTGGAAAGCAAGAAATCTAATGATTTTAGTTCATTTTGGCTTGTGTCCAAGGACAGGTCAGCATTATGCCATGAAATCGGCCGGAAGGCTTTAATGATTAGGCCTTTTATGATTGGTTCGGATCTCAATCGTGATATCAATCATTCTGTAATGGAGTTTTTCATTGGTGTAAGGGATGAATCACTCCATATTTTCAGACATGTGTAAAAGCGTGGCCATCTTCAAGAATTTTTTTATTTATTTATTTTCTGATAAACATTCCCATGTTCTACAGAGAATATATTGCAATGCTATGTTTATTGTCTCTGAAGAAAAAACTTTTAATTTTACTTTCCCAGTTTCAGCAGAGGTATTAAAACTGTACACTAAAATGAACAGAAAAATGTCATATTTGGGTTTTCGAAATCTAGAAATCTAGAATCTAGGCTGTATTTTATGTTTATATGGCTTTAATAAAGCTAAATGTAACTCATCATGGACAAGTGGTCCAAGGGCTTTAGAAGATCTATTTAAAGATATTATCCAAGTAATATAATAATAAAAAACTCTGTAAGTGCAGTATAATTCATTGAAATAGCTAATAAAAGAATAATATAAGCATGCGTCTTATAACCAGTAGAAACCAACATGTATCACAGGCTTTGTCTCAGAGTTCGGTGGTCGGGGTAGACCCAGGATCTGCCGGAATCCTAATTTCCTCTGATTGGAGCCGCAGTAAAGGGCCGAGGGCAGAAGACGGAAAGGACGGAAGCGGGTTTGTTGAAGCTGATGGACATAGCTGGCAAGTTTTCCGGCTGATTGCTGTGGGCTGGGAGAAACTGGTGGATGTATTTTCAAGTCTTCATCTCTGGTTCCTTTTACTTTGTTGTAACATGTAAATTGCTTCAAGGAAACTGTATGGAAAAAAGTGTAATGTCACATATTTTCTTCACAAGCCACCCTTTCTCTGGTAAAACAATGGGTGTGTTTTATGTACAGACCGTTTAATGCACTCACGTCCATGGCAGCAGGGTGGAATGTGTTGCTGAAAGCCCATCCCATCAGTCCTACACTCCAACAGAATAGAGCACTTAAAAGGAAGCTGGCTGATTATTAGCACACTTAGACTGACGTGTACTTAAAACTGCTGACTGGTCATTTACACACAAAGCTGATGATTAGTTTCCATTTTTAATTTGAGTTCCCCGGTGATCAATGCTTTCTCAAATTGCCAATAAACATCATATTTCTACGATAACTATTTTTGGAAACCACTGCAGATGCTCAGTTTCTCTTTTACTCACATTCACTTAAATATGGTACCAATCATACAGGGCACACAGAAAGTTTTACATTTTTCAATAGCTGCCCCCTGCTGCACGTGTGTGTATGGGTGAAATGCAGAAGTTGAATTGTGCTGTGCTGTGTTTTACAAGGGTAGTCACTTTCACTTTTTTCACTTTAAAATAATTCAGGGTTAAAGAACCGGCCTAAATTGTTTTACTTGTAAAAGAAAGAGCACATTGCAGGATGGAAATGGAAATGGAAATGCTGTAAGAATGGTGATCTCCTTAAGTGTATACCCTGAATACGTTTACGGTATTCTATTCTTATACTTGAGATACTGATACAGATTTAAAATAGTTAAAATATTACAAACATATTACAGATATGTCACTCTTCTTTGGGAAAGTGAATGCCGTTTACTTTTGAAACATGTCTGAGTTACATAACTGGACTTTTAAGATCATGTTTTACTTCAGTCCATTTACATTGTTTATGTGTAGGGAGACTAAAATTAACCTGGACAGTATTAAGTTTTTATTTTTAAAGGATAATGTAAAATAACACCTAGTTTAGTAAATAGACATTGTGGTTGTCACTGTTGAGAAATCGAGTTGGACAACATTCTCTACACTTTTACTATTTTACATTTACAGCATTTAGCAGATGCTTTTATCCAGAGCGACGTCCATGTCCTAATTACAGGGACAGTCCCCCTGGAGACACTCAGGGTTAAGGGTCTTGCTCAAGGACCCAGTGATGGTGGTGCTAGAGGTGGGATTCAAACCTGGGACCTCTTGATCCATAGGTCCATAGGCAAGTACCCTACCACTAGACCATCACCACCCTTTACTTTAAATGGCTCTGGGTTTACATCTCTGGGAAATAACTGTGTAAAATAATTGCTGCAATTCCCAAATTTTTTTTGGGAAAATACATATGATTTTCTTAGAATTGAGCATCAACTGAAGGAGCCATTTACAAGCTCAATGGTCCATAATATTAAAATGTTGAACGTTGACCATTCTACACTAGTTTATAGTGTGATAGTGGTTGTGTTTGAGAATTGCTGCAGACTGCTATTTAATGTACTGTGTTATAAATTCTGATCTGAGCAACATTTGGTTATTTGATAAACTGTGGATTAGGAGCACTGGCATCCCATCAGTTTACAGTGAATGACGGCCTCGCTGAGCTCTTCCACAGTGGTTCGCCTCACCGAGGGAATAAAGCCGTGATTCAGGCCTGACAAAGGCCCTTCCTCGCTGGGGCTGTGGGATAATGTGACTCCTGCAGATCAATGCTGTCTTTGTCCGGAGCTTAAACGCCACCAGGCCTCGTCCACAAGTGAGTCGAACAAGGAGCCGACTTTAACACTGCCGTGTCCCTCTGTCCTTCAGGAAAACACGTTTGATTTTCTCATCTTTCATGTGTGCTGCAAGCTGACAGCATGTCTTCATCAGGACATGGATTGGAGTACAGGGAATAGCTCAGAAACTAATCACTCATTTAATCATCTAATATCATAGCAAATAAATCAATACGCCAGAAATACAATCCTGTGAAGTCAGAAATCATTCTTTATTTAATTTCCAATCAAAATGAAAAGTTACGCATTTTTCAAATAGGATGTCTGAGGAGATGAGGCATAAGATAGGAACACATGGGACTACTAACAACCATGCAAGACCTGATAGACCAAGAAAAGTGTGCCTCTGAGATGAAGCTCAAATCTAAATCAAGCTCCACTCAGAGAACACAGGTGTTTTAATCCATATTTCTACTGTGGAAAGACAATTTATTAGCGTTATCTGATATGTGAAGTTTTCTGGGTGTGGGCATATTTGATATTGAGATTAAAGGAACATTCAATTGGCAAAATATCTGATTATCTGTTTTTTAAATCAGTGAAATGTGAAAAAGTTTTTTTTTTAAAATCTTCCTATGATGTAAAAGCCATTTTATCAATTAAAGTCAAACATCCACTTCAAGAAAGTATATTTTTAAAATATATTTTTTCAGCATTTTCCACTGTTTTTAACTGGACTTCAAGGTGATTATCAGTCTTACAGAGAAATACAGCAGTTTCATTTACTGCTATCATATTATCAAAGCTAATATTAGCAAACGTGCCATCATTTGGTGAAATTATTAAAATGTGGTTTATGAGCTCAGGTAGCCACATTTCAGAGTGAAATCAATCCCTGCCGATTTGAACAAAAAAAACTTCTCCTGAAAAGAATAGCAGCTTTAATAACAGCTTTAATAGCAGCTTTAGTAAAAATCTTCCCAGTTTGTGGTGTATCGTTTGTTTGTCATCAGACTTGGTAACAGTCAGAGCAGATCCTGCTCCATCACTTGGGCGCTGTAAACAGACCCACTTCTCAGAAGTTAATGCTCTGAAAAATGAAGGGTGTGTGAATTATACTATCAGTGTATCGCTGAGGTGTCCTTAAACTTGTTCTCTACTCGGCCGAATGCTCTAACGTCAGGTCAATATTTGAGTTCAAGGGCGGGGTGCTGAGCCGACTCCTATTCACACATTGCTCCAGTCATCTTTACTCAGTCCCGCCCTGAGAACACGGATGTGGCAGACAGGAAGGAAAACGGCAGGAACTGATTGGGGGAGCAGGACACAATTTGACCAAATCCATTGGCTGCCAACCAGACAGAGACCAGACGCAGTTCTGCAAATGCTTAAAACAAAGCAGGTTAAAAAGCTAACGGCTAACGAGTGAACATTATGAACGTTACTTAAAATTTATACACGTGTTGAGACTTTTGGCATCATAAAACAAATTCATACTTTAAAGATTAAAGAGAAATTAATGATGAGACTGAAGTTTTTTATAACATTTATTAATACATGTAGAAAAAAACTTTACAGATATTTGTTTATAAATGTGTGTTTATCCACTATACTCTGATCCATACATACACACATAAACCTCTCTAACACAAATCAAACCTCATTTCGATTGAGGCAAAAAAAAGTCATAATTTTCAGACTTCTATGAAAATAAAAACAGAAAAAAAAAAACAAAACAAAAATGTAGTCCCACAAGAGACACAAAGGCCACTGTTTTCACAGAAAACACTTTGAATAATGTTGGCCCAGAAAGTGGTTCCAAGCCCAAGTGAGACTCAGTTCGAACACTGATGGACAAAAACGAGACACGACTCAACCATGACCCGAATGAGTCGAGGCCGACTCCACAGTCGTGCTTCACAGCTAAGAAGGTGACCGCATGAACACACATACGTGCACGCATGCTGAACAAAATGATAGCATGAAATAGTGCGTGGAAAACAACAAAAATGAATCATTCAGATTGTCATACTACCTATCAGATGAACTTGATTTGGTTTATGAAGCTTAGCCAAATTATTCAGCAGTGTCTTGTGGAAAACTTTGTGCTTTCCATAATTTTGCATCTTTTGTACCTAATAAGACACCTTCGTGATGATACTGGCAGGTAGTTTGTCCTTTGCAGTGCACTGCATGCTCCTTTATCACACCGGTTTTCATACAGCCTGACAGATTACCTGCCAATACCACACACACAGGTAGGGAGCCTCAGCTTAGCCTCTCAGCAGCCAAACAAACGAGGACGTATCTGCTCAGCCAAATGGCTTTTTGAAAGAAAAATATGCCAATGGGACAAGGGGGAGGGGCTGTATATCACAATAGATTAAGGTGCTTTTAAGACAAGGGAAATATTTACAAAGAACAATAATAAAGATCATATGGCAACAAATGATGTCGTCAGAGGTTTGTAGTGCCAAAAATAACAATAAGAAAAAAAAAATAATTAAAAAACCAAAAAAAAACCAAAACAGTACCACTGGAAAAAAACAAAACAAAAAGTCATCATAGTGGTCACAGAGAGTGGAGCGGGCACAATCTTCAGCAGTTTGAAGTCACTTCAGTACATCAGATCACAAAAATATATATTATCTACACAAGAGATCACACTAACACTGAATCTCTTATTTACACAGGGACATCCTGTGTCTGCCAGTGTAAACTTTCTCCCTCTACAGTCGCCACAGGATTGATTGTTTCTCTGGTTGAACATTTCGCTCGGCTAAACCAAGTGTCATTTCCTTCAAGACAAGTAAATCTGACGTCAGGTCCAAAATTGTAGTTTGTGTCTTCCTTGCAGACCAGAAGGCTGTAAACACTGAAGGGGAAAAATGGCCTTGTTTTGCCAAAAAGCAAATCATCTCTGCACTTAATTTTTTTTGTTTATAAGTCCGGTGCAAGCTCCCTCATTTTGAGCCTCCCGTGTGAGCAGGAGTTGTAGTCATGAGAAGTGTGTGTGTGTGTGTGTGAGAAGGGTTAAAGGTCCTGAGATTTTTAAGTTAATGTCCATGTTGAGGGGGCAGTGGGGGGCCATTCACACCGGGGTGGTAAAATGCACAGTTGTTTTCGTATCTGCAGCTCCCCTTCATCATGAAATGACGACAAACCGGTCTTTTTGACATATCTAAGGAAACAAGCAAAAGAAATATTAAGAAGTAGCTCAAGTACCATAATAAGAACAGCAATAATGAAGAAAAGAAAAAAAAAGCTTCTTGAAGCAGCTCAACTTACCACCCATGTTGCTGTGGCCCCCTCTGGGTCCCCCTCGGCCCCCACGTCCTCTGAAGCCTTGCTCTCCTCCTCTTCCTCTTCCCCGGTGGAAGTGGCCTCCTCGGTGTGGCCCTCCCCTCATAGATTCTTCACCCCAGTAATTGCCATTTTCTCCTCCACGGCCCTGAGGACCAGGTGGAGGGCCCATCATGCGCGGGCCACCGCCAGAGTTGAAAGGGGGTCCATGACCATGGGGAGGTGGGGGGTGATTGTAGTGGGGGCCACTGGGGGGCTTGTTGGGGGGATAACCTCCATTCATTGGCATCTGCATATTCATATTGTTCATGTTCATGCCTGGACCGTGACCAAGCAAACCCGCATTTACTGTAAGGGGAAAAAATGATCTATTTAAAACAAAACTGTGTCTATAAACATCTCCATATATTGATGTATAATCCATTGCTTTATTTATAGTTTAAAAAATGAGCACTTACTTGGTGGTGCATTGACTGGTTGATTCTGGTTCTGATTCTGGTTTTGCTGTAAAGAGCCCAATAGCTGCTTGATCTTGTCTGAAAAGTCAGGCTGCTTTATCAAGTCCTCTGCTGACTGGTTAGAACCTTGTGCACCCTAATAAAAAAAAAAAAAGCATATCACAACAAACAGCTAAGTCACTGAATACCACTGCAAAAAGAAGTGGAGGAAGGGAGTTCATGCTGGGCAACACTTTACTTACCATGATGGAGCTAAGCAGTTCCTGGACATTCACTGCAGGGTTGTTAGGAGGAGGTGCGCTGCCTTGTGTCTGGGGACTGCGATTACTGTTGCCCAGGCTGCCCATTAAATTAGCCAAGACAGGGGGCAGTTTGGATCCCTCCTGGGATACAGGGTTAGTGCAAGCTGCAGATGTAGCGTCAGTAGACTCCATATAACTGTCATCCATTGTATTGCAATCCTGGTATTCACCAAAGGAAACATTTGTTAAAATCTACTTTTTCCAAAAGCTTTTCCAGATTTTGTAGATTATTCCTTGGTTTAGAATCAGTACCGTAGCAGATAACATCTATAAAAGCCACTACATCCTCTGTCTTCTAACCTCAAAGCTCAGAGGTATAAATATATTTTGCTTAATCTTAGATATAATGTTCATTGTGTTCAGCTCATCAGAATCCTGAACAGCAAAAGGCATGTTAGTGATAGATAAAGCAAAAAAAACATACCTCATCAAGAGGAATGAGACGTGGTGGCATTGGCTCATAAGGCTCTGGGTCTGGCTCGTGGGGGCTGTCTGGGACACTACGCACATTAGGAAGGATAAACAGCTTTATTATACAATTGGAAAGTGCAGAATCAAAATCAATGTACCAGCCTTGCAACTGTAAGAAAACAAATAAATAAATACTGACCTCTCCTTGTTGAGAAAGATCTCCTGGAGGATGCCCATCTCTCGAACTCTCTGGGTCAGCTTTTCAGTGCTGTTCGACCCGGTATTGACTAGGCTCTGTGACAGATTAAGTGGTCGAGGGGTTGTCCATGGAACTCTCTCCTCCATGGTGTCGTGAGAAAGGCGACGTGCCATCTCAAATGTCTGCCTGTCCATCATCAGCTCCCGCTTAGCCGCCTCACCAAAGTCCTTAATCTTGTTAACGTTCACTAAGGATGAAAGAAAAAGATGGTTAATTACTACCCATTAAATAACTTGATATAAATAAATTGACTTAAAAAGTTAAGTACTACTGTGAAGCAGGATATGCACTGCTGTGAGATTACCTCTTTCGGTTTCATCCAAGTCAAAGTAGAAATATTCTTTGAGCTGTTCTTCTTCTGCCCAGCGAACACTCTTCTTTTTCCTTCCTTTCTTGGTCAGGTTCTCTTCCTCTCCACGTGGTTCTGAAAGAGCATTGGGCTTATCTCCTGAGATAAATAGAGGTAAAGAGAAAGAAAGATATTTCTACTTTATTCATGAACTGTGATGTAGGTAAAAGCAGGTTTTTAGGAACACTGGCATGTGTTAATCAGATCAGAATTGCACAGACTGTAAAGAATCTTATCAGTTACGAGGTATGGTATTTCATGTCATTTTTTTTTGTGTTCCAATTAAATTTATGTAGTTAAAGAAAATGTTTCAAACACTCCACAACTGTACTATAGTACATTAGACTCACCAGTGTCCATAGCCTCTGGTTCTTCTGTTGGAACAGGTGTTCCTGGCTGTTCCATGTCTTGTGGTTCATGAGGAGGGGTCTGAGATGCAGGAGCCTCAGGGGAAGAAGGCTTTGCTTGTGTGCCGGAATACGTCTGAGGCTTGCTGTCGAATGGGCATGGCTGCGGGCAATCAGGAAAAGAGAAGGGAGCAATTATAGAAGGAAGTATAGATTACATATATTTGTGATTTACTAAATATTTACTTTATTATAAAGGACATCCAAAATGTCCCAAAAAACAACCTTCTAGCATGACTTCAATTTATTTTACCCAGTATCTTATTTTAAAAATATAAATACATTTTGCTCACTACTGAGAAAATTTAAGTGAAAAAAAAAAAACAAAAAAAACTTAACACTAGGTGGCAACATATACTTGCAAAATAGTAATTCACTTCTAATACATAAAAATATTGAGATTCAAACTTAATACTCTATAAATTGATCAACTACGGAAAAGCCTAAGGGGGGGTGGGGTGTTGCAAGTACTATGAAGAGCTGAAAGAGCAATAACAAAATAGCACACCTTATTTGACGTAGGAGATGCTGCTTTAGGCTTCTTTTTCTTAATCTTGATTCCAGGCATTGGAGCAGAATTAAGGGCATCCAGAAAGCCAGGACTTTCCATAGCTAAAGATACAGAGAGATGTATACAATGCAGGCTGTACGATCGAATTCAGATAAAAATATTCAAGCACATAAAACTATACTTTGTGTGAGTCCATGTTCTAAAAGTATATTATATGCAAATATTAATGTATTCTTACGTTGCGGAGGTATGAGCTTGACTTTAATCTCTTTGGTAGAGTTAGGGGTGGTGTTGAGAGGTTTGTATTTCTTCTCCACAGGAGGAGCATCAGACAAGGAGGAACTGGATAGAACACCACCATAAAAAGAGTCAGAGCTTAAAAGTCAATAAAACAAATAGCAAAAGGAAACTACAGCAACAGACACTTAAAGAGAGATCCTTATAACCAAATACCAATAAAGCAAAAGGGAGTCTTATACTCTGATATGGGAAAAGTGTAAATGTGTAATACCTGGGCCTCTTGAGAACGGCTGGTTTGATGTTGTACTTGTCTCCAATTTGGGGGACAGTGGGAGGCTTTTTAGACATGACTGGTGTTGGATTCTCCACCTCCAAACCTAAAAAATGAAATTGTTACATCCTAGTTAGATTTTTTTGTTTAGCATATTTAAAACAACAACCTTACTGACAACAAAAGAAAACATTTTTTTTAAATCCAGCCTAAGAATTAACAATCCCCCACGGTCCTCTGCTTCTTCCTCCTTCAAACCAACTGCCTGCATGTCCTTTCTCACAACATCCATAAACCTCCTCTTCCTCTTTCCTGGCAGCTCCAACTTCCTTCTCCCAATAAAATTCTCGTCTCTCCTCAGTACATGTCCAAACCAACACAAATAACTAGCCCCCATGTAAATCAGTAAAAATAACAACAAAAAGGGAACCAGACCTGTTGAACGTATCTTGGCATGGCTGGGAGCATGGGCTTTCGGCTTTTCTTTCTTCTTCTCCTCATCTGTCCCTTTATCCTGAGATTTCAACTCAGGGCGCACTTTATTATCTTCTTTTTTTCGTTTTTTGTCTTTAAAAAAATAAACAAAAAAAATTAATATTATGGTTATTGAAATCAAACAAGTGTTCACACTTCACTCATGTTCACATGGTACTGTGACTTAACAGAGCACTTCACAATAACAAAAATCACAGAGAGTATTTAAATGGAGAAAAGTATGAATACCATTTGGTGAGGCACCACTGGAAACACTCTGAGAGCGGATAATGGCCATCCAACCATCCACAAGTACTGAGGCAAGCTTCCTTAACTCTGTGGAAAAGATACCCATTAGATTAGATGAGAAATCAAAGCACATAACAACAGATAAATGTGTCTCTCAACAAAATGAATTCTTTTAGGGTCAAAAAAGATTGTGCATCACTTTTCTGAAAGTATCATTAGTTACTAAGTTAGTTACTGTTCTTACCGTCTGTCTCCCCACTCTTGCTCAGGTGTTTAACCAACTTGGCTGTGTTGTTCTAGGATGTGAAATACAAAATATAAATGAATGAAGAAATAAAAGACAGTATAACGCACACACTTCAACTATGCGGTGGAGTTAAGATGTACCTGTTTGAGATGGTCCACTGTGAGGGGCAGTTTCTGCAAAGTAAGCAGAATAAGCTGCAAAAGAGGAGTGTTTGTGGTGGTCTTTGAGTAGGTCAGCCAAGAGTTCAACAGCTTGTAGCCACCAACACGGATAAATCTGTAAAGTGAATAAAATTAGCTCTGCATAAAGCTTAAAGGCAACATTAGTAGCTTTACAGTAAGAGAGGAGCACAGTAGAACTGCCTTGCAGTGTTACATACCGGTTGAGAATGTCGTGAGATTTGGTCTGCAGCAAGATGTTTAGGTACATGCATCTGCTGACCATTTTATGAGAGGCCTTCATGAGACTGTTCCAAAAAATTCAGAAAAAAAAAAATTAGGGGGTCTGTAACCAGGTTCACAAGTTCTCCATATTTATTCACAGAAACAGCTGCAGCTGTGTGTATGTTTTAGTCATTTTCACCTGAAGACTTTGGTAACACCTTCCAGGCTCCGTAGCTCTCCATCCTTCCCAAGCAGAGCCTCCACACCTTTCAGCACCTCCCGGGGGTCCACTGGGCCCACCGCCATTATAGGCTAGTGACACAGAGAAGGGGGGGGGGGGAGAGAGAAAGAATAAGGGTCATTTATATTACTTCTTCAGGGGTAGACGAATATTGCTGTGGTTGTTACTGCCACTGGGGACTATCTGAGCAGTACATGAATCACCAGGGCTGTCACTATCACTGGCAGTAAATCTATCTGATGCCTTGTTAAAAGTACCAACAAGGAGCTCACTGGAACAAATAAAGCACTCATAATGGGTGAAATCAACGAATTCCTTTTGCATTCCTATGCGCAAGATACCAAGATAAAATGATAAACTATGGTCTCCACAAATCAAACATAAAAACACAGAGGAACAGGCTCTGAGACAACAAATTGAAGGCCATTTTCTCTTCATCACAAAACAAACATGAGCAAAGCTGATGCAAATGAAAGACTATTTAACTCAGCCCTGAATTTTTATCACATCAGTAGATCTCATGCGACTGTCAGACATGATTCTCAATACAAAGTACTGGAAACAAAACCACAACAAAGAAGCACTCATAGTGCCAGCTGGGGCAAGTTCAGCATAATACTTTATGCAGAGGTTTTCATATTTTCAACTGCCCATGTTCTGAAACAGGATGCTGGTGTTATTTTTATAAAGCATGTAAGTACTGTTTCACTGATTGACCTTTTTCTGGCCCTCTTAAAACTGAATGATGAAGTAAACTGACTTGAGTGATAGTGGTTCTGAACTGGACATTCCATGGCACAATTAACTAAATGCCAATATAGTGAAACGTGAATATGGCTTCGCTATGATTGGCCTCTTCTAAAACTTTTTGGGGATTCAAAAATAAACCAGAAGGCCAATACTAGAAGCTACAAGTAATTAACTTGAAGCTGTTGATGAAAGGCTTATGTGCAGCTTAATAGTTTTCATATTGTTACACAGGTACATGGTTCATAACAAGCTAATTTTATTATTATAACATTTGCACTAGGTTATGAGTGATATCATGTATTATTACCATCTTCCACCAACACCACACCCACCTGCTCTCCGAAACAAGGACGTCTGCGTGTACTTACGCAATTATAACTACAGGCAAATTTTTTTTCTCAATTTGTTTCAGTACAGGTATAGCCATATAATTGACCTTGATACTGATTGTTTATGTGTCCATTACCATCCCACTCTTTTTTTCAGTTACAATACAGTTATTCACAAAAGGAAAACTAAAAATGGAAAAATATTGGGGGACAAGTACAGCTACACAACACTACATTTATTGTTATTAAAGTGTCTTTCTATATTTGTGATGTTGTTTAATAAAGGCATGTTTCATTTTTAAAATAACTTTACCAGTAACAAAATAGGAAAATAATACAATGTCTACATATGATGTTACATCTTGGTGTTAAATGTTGACTTTGTCTATTCTCACTAATCACAGAAAAAATTTACAACTTGAACACACTGAAAATGGAAAAAAAATGAGACAAGAACATTAGTCAACACATCCAATGTAATATACTTAATTTCTGGGAACAAAGTTTCAGAAACAATCATAATTCTCACCTTGTGACTGAGCAGATGTGTTTTATCACTTTACTAAAAATGAAACTGGGTATTAATTTACACATTTATGTACAATCACATTTACTAAAAATGTGTGTGAATTAAAGGGTAACCTTCATATTTTAAAAATGTTCATGCCCTTGCTTTTATTGATCAAGGTCTTTATGGAACTGCTCTATGTCGCCATCATGTGCTGAAAACTGAATAAATCCAGTCAATGGGTGGGTGCTGTCAGAGAGATTATTATGAATATGCCAAATAATCACAACTACAAAACCAAAGAAAAGCTACAATTAAATATTAGCATTAAACATGTTCATTTGATGCAATTAAACTTTGCAGAAAAAGTCAAAGTACACCTCTTGCCATAAATATAGTTGGACATCAAAGATTTGTTTGGTGTCTAAATCTTTAACAAGCTATTAGGGTTATTTTACTAAAAGTAATCTGTAGCAATGAGAAACTCTCTGGGTGACTTTATAGAAGATTACCACTAACAAGCATTTTACATTAGACACCAAACATTTCTTTGTTGACCAACTATGACTTTGATCCAGAGATAAAAATCTGAGCACCCAATTGGGCGTATCCCACTGAACTGAACACCCAGCCTCCATGAAAATCATGTTTTGTTTTGTTTTTTTGGAGGAGGCAGCCTAATGAACAAACGAATGGATGGCTGGGCTGGGGAATTTGTAGGACCGACGTCATTTTCCCCGCCCATGCAGGGGCAGCGGTGCACTTTAAAAAATCCCCCTTCAGCTGTTCAGTCAGAGCAAAACGAAGATCCTTCAACTCCACATTGGGTCAAACTGTAGGTCTATAGATCGCCAGAGGGAAAACGAAAAGGTATATTGACCCAGAAACCACTCCATTAGGGCGCTACACGTTCTCCGTTCACATTCATGCAACTTTCGCCGGCGCGTTAATCTGCCTTTACATCAAGACGTGCGCTTACTTTCCGAATTCGGTGTGAAGGCTGTACGTTTAGAGATTAGAAAACTACCGGTGTTAAGATCGGACAGATGTCATGTGAGAAATCAGGTTTGGTCTTACCCGTAACAGTGTTGTAGCTGAAGTGTTTATAGTCTCAGAACTCAGAACCGAACTCCTTTACACGGAACATTACACACAATTCCAATTCCTGAAAATGTCACAATCGTTACACAAGAGCGTCAACACAGCAAAACAAAGGGCACTTCATGTGGGGGAAAACCAATGTGTTCACACCGAACGAAACAGTCCCAACCTGCACTTACTTTTTTTTTAAGAACCGTAACTGATTTAAGTACATTGCCGATAAATAATATCTGAAAAAAACAGATCAACAATCATCTTCAACTCCAAAATGTCCCCCTCCTTCTCCAAATATAAATACCAGGCATTAATATTTCTCTTGTGAAGTATACCCTCTTTATCAAACTCTTAACTTCTGAAATGTTCCCTTATCGTGGAGAAATGAACTCATTTTTTCAGACTGATCACATTATTTTGTGTGGAAAGCCCTATTTCACAATGCAAACCGAGCTGCTGCTGCTCTCGCCATCTGTCGGCCACGCGTTTACCAGAGAAGCCGCGTGATTGGTTGAGAGACAGAAGCCCCGCCCCCTATTAACAGCTTCTCCTCGAGCAAGAAGAAGCAGCAGCAGCCCGGGCGCCATCTTGACACACCAAGACCAGCAAAAAATAAAGAGAATACAAAGCACTGGTTACACGTTAGAGCCAACACTGGTTCGCGCTCGCTAGAGGAGGAAAAAAAATGACAGTTAAATCCGTGTCTAACAAACGCGAAACGACCGAGTGAAACCTGGTTTTAAGAGAAACAGCCACCGTTTGCTGTGCTTTTCAAACGACAACCTGTCCGCCATATTAAGAGCAAACCCGACCAGAAAAACAAGCCCGATTTCTACATTACAGCTGTCCAAACGCAATCTTTATACGCAGACTGCCATTAACATAGACTTTATAGGTATTTTTTATTTTGCTAGCTAGCAAGGATCGCCAACAAACGACAGGTAAAAAATACGATTAAAATGATGCATGTTCAATCCCCCCACTCGGTTAAGATCCAGGCTCCAAAACTCTGCAATCTTTATGTGTAGATTGCGTTGATTTGTTCCAGTGAGCTCCATTTTTTCAAAAGAATAAAGTCCAAGTCCCTCACTTCCTGGCTATCCTGTGGCAATCTTTATGTACAGATTGCTTATGAGAAGCGGTCGCTAGCCTATGCTCCGTTTATCCTTCATTAGTAGGACTGTAAATCCGTCTCACACACAAAGAGAAACAGGGCTGTCCGCCGCTGCCGCCTTTGCAGTGTGAGCTCATACGGTCTACTTTCAGCCTCATTCTGCCTTTTTCTAGATTTTCATCGCCTTTAACGGCCAAAAGACTACTTCATTATTATTTAAGCACCGTAAACTGATCCATATCGATTCAAATTGGTTTGAAAGTAAACACTTACTATGTTTATCTCCTTTGCGTCTCGGGTACCTATAATATATTGTGCTTAAACAGCAACAATTTTTAGACCAGTTTAAGACAGCCTAAACTGTCATGTCTTTTTTATATCTTTATGGTTGAAAAATGGCTTAATGGGCGGGATTATGGTGGCTAGAGTCTAGCATTTCCTTCTTGAACAATCTGGAGCAGGAAAAAAAGAAAACGTAGTAACCAAATGTCCGTTACTCGAGTAGAAAAAACATGTTTTGGGGGGTTTGGTCTTCACACAGTTGGCAAAAAAATCCGTCGACGCCAGATCTTCACTGAGACCGTTTTGAGACCTGAAACAAAGCAAGAGGATAAACGTCGATTAAGAAAAATGTCAAATTTAAACTACAACTAAACATGTAAAAAGCCACCGCTCGTTCACATTCAATAGGACTGAAGTTCAATGTGGATATAATACGTTTTTATTCTTTATTATTTTTTTTCTTTTTTTTTTCCGAAGAAAAAACTCCGCTCTCCAACTTACCTCAAACAAATCCAGGAATGATCTAGAAGGGTGGGGACTTAGTATTTATAGTCGTGACGAGTTTCGCGTCATTCCACCGCTCAGTGGCGCGTGCGTTCGTGACACAGAGAGCGGAGCTAATGGAGACGAGTCACTCCAGAGAATCGATTCCTTAGAATCGTTCGTTTAAGACTCGCCATCGGCTTCTCCAGTGTTAATTGTAAAGTTTTTTCGTCTCAGTCGGCGTTGATTTTCGATACGAGTGAGTAGTGTGCCCAAGAGTTAAATTTGACACCTGACAGAACGAATTATAAGCGATAGGGAACATTGATAAACTTGTACGGCGTTTTTATGAGAATTAAAGGAAACGTTTGCTATTTTAAGAGGCAATGAAACCTAAAAATTGTGTTAACGGTTTGTGCTCGAAAGGGTCAAAAGCTATCAAATATGAATCGGTTCAACGGAACAAGTTCAAAAGAACCGAACCAAAAGAATCGATTTATGGTCCGAATGAGGGATGTTGATCACGCTCAGTCTCTCTCTCCCCCTCCCCCACCGAAACGACCTTCTCTCTTCAAGGACGAACCCTCCCCCACCCATATGATAAGAGCACGTTTTCTCTCTTTAAACCCAACAAACAAGTTACACCATTAAAACACTTGGAAAATAAAATTACCTTTCGCTTTATTCAACCCGTAACTCGGGATTTCACTGTAGAAATAACGCATAATACACAGAACAGGACTGTTTTAAACCTGTTAAATAGTTACACTACACCAATAATGTAGGTTCATTAAGATACTTATATATCGCAAAACATCGGATCTTAGTTGTCAGCTTCCATATTAATATGGTTTCCTAACACCTGTAATTGTCTATTAATGTATTATTATATTGTGTGTGTGTGTTGTCGTTCATGGAGTTTGAGTGAAACTCGCTCTTAATTTAATGCAAATTTGGTCAAACTATTTCAGAGCTCCCGTTGATGTTGTTAAAGAAAGATTAATGTTAACGAAGGTTTTTTTTTTTAATGATGCAAATGCAAAATCTGGCAGTAATGGTGAAATTAAGGGTAAATGTTTTTTTTCGGCTAAACTTTATTGCTTGGGCTGCGCTCACCTTTAACCTCCTAACAAAATGGCGGCCTCCTTAAGAAACGTTGTGAGGACGTCCTGTCGCTTGTTTTTTCTGCCAAAAACGCCACAAATTCAGGTTTGTGTTGCAGTTATTGTGGGTTTTTGTAGTTGCCTTTCATGCCGAAAAGCACACAGTGTGTGGCGTGTTGTGCGGTCTGGGTTTTAGACAGCAGAGAATCACGACGTGTTTCTGTCTTCGTTTCCAGAAAACACACGGCGCGCCGCGAGTCTCGCTAACAACGCCGGGGCTTCATCACGGATGTCCCTCATCTAAACAGAGCTCTTCTGCTGGAGCTGCTGATGGTGGGCACCAGTCTTTAGAGGCTCTGTCCCGGTACAGAGACCAACCATGGGACTATCTGGAAAGCGAAGGTGAGTTACCACCGATCTGACCTCTTTTTAGCTCTGCTGGATGACTGTAAAAGGTTTCTCACTGACTTCAGAAACATTGTGCCTTTATTGGACTTTAAATTAATTTAGAATTTTAATTTAAACTGAACAACATTTACATGAATAATAATTTGAACACATTTCCACAAAATAAGAACTATGTGCTTCTTGACGCTGTCTAATTTTTTATTGTTATTTTTTTAACCACTGAACATGATCTGGGTAAAGACATTTCCACCTGTCCTCTAAAAGTGGAACTGTAAAGAAAGTGACTAATCTTGTCACCGTGAAACACAACAAAATTACAACTCTGCATTTTATACACACACACTTGTGCAGCAGGGGGCAGCTATTGAAAGCACCCGTGGAGCAATGATGGGGACGGTACCTTGCTCAAGGGTACCTCAGGGCAACCTACTGGTAAGGGATTTGAACCCATGATCTTCCGATCTGGGGGCCTAGTCCCTTAACACTAGGCTACCGCTGCCCCTCTACACCACTGCTAATTGGGGCAGTGGTGGCCTTGTGGGTAGGGACTAGACCCCTACAAGAGCAAGGTACCCGTCATTGCTACCCCCTGCTGTGTGTGTGTGTGTGTGTGTGTGTGTGTGGGATGCAGAGGTGTAATTTTGTCATGTGTTCTGGGTTTCACAATGATGAGAATGGTCACTGTAGATGCACAGATGTTTCTTTATCAAATTGGAGAACTACAGGGTTCATCACACCTGATAGGATCACCTCCATTGACTTTTGCTAATGCTGATCAGTTTATAATCCCTGAATGTCAAAATTGTAATCCAAATAAAGATAATTTACTGAGCAGCTCCTGTGCTAATCTAACTTTTAAACAACTCAATACTGTTCCCCCTCCCAACTTTTCAGAGTATATTGAGCGGTATGGATCCAAACCTATTTGGTCAGACTACAGAAGGAACCACAAAGGTGGTATCCCTCCACAAAAGACAAGGAAGACATGTATTGTAAGTGACCCCCCCCGCCTCCCATTTTTGTGGTTTATGATCTCAAACAGCTGTGGTCTGACCTGCATTGAACTTTAATGTCTTTCTGACTTTTTTTTTGACAGAGAGGAGACAAAATATGTGGGAATCCATGTCCAATCTGCCGTGATCCTAATATCATAATTCATTACAAGGTTTGTACAGTTTGTCTTTCCTCTGAAATTTAAATTAGGATGATTTGTATGTTGTGCATGTAATTTTTAATTTTTTTTGCATCTGTGTAGAACGTGAACCTCCTGCAGCAATTTATAAGTCCTTATACAGGAATTGTTTATGACCCTACTCGAACTGGTAAGATCTTATTTCTGTTCACGTATCCTCTGATCCGTCCTTGAAGCTTTATTGCTGTTTTAATTCTTCATTCTTTGGCTGCAGGTGTGTGTAGGAAGCAGCAGAAGCTGCTTGACAAGGCAATTGAAGCAGCAAGGGATCATGGTAAGGTATTTGATTTGTGCACGTTTGTTCTGAGCAACTAGCTGACAGTGCCTTGTGCATTGAATTAAGTACTAACAAGGATTTCTCCTTTAAGGATTAATATCCTCCCAGTTACCCTTCGTTGACTATTCATCAGAGGACTACTCAAATTCCCATGGAGCAGTGTCACATACCCCTGCCCCACCTATGTACACTGCTGGTAAATCTTGGTATCCATGGTATGGTGACATAGAGGCAGCTGAACAAGAAGTGGCTAGAGTGAAGAAGATGTATAAAGCGTACCTGAAATAGAGCTCCTTGAATGGGAAAACTAAATACAGGACTGATGAACAATTAAACTAGCCCTTCTGTTGTTGCAGTAATAAACAGCAGTGTTCTGGTGCTGAGACACAGCCATTGTAACTCCTAAGGCTATACTTGAGAGTTGTGATGCATCAATGAATAAAGTGGAAACATGTATTGGTTTTGATCCTGCTTGTTACAACAATTCTTAAACAGCAGACTTTGTATTTATCACCCAGCTAAATACAGTTTTAGGACCAAAAGGTTCCTCAATAATGTGAAACCGGTGTCAACAGACCACATTTCTAAACATGTTTGTGTGCTAAATTGCTTTATGAGTGGTGTCTTGAGTGACTTCTACTAAAATAAAGACATTGATGCAAAATTCATTTATTTTTTCTTAAATCAATATTCAGATGCATATTTACTTTCCCATTAGGGCAAGTTGCTTTTCAATGGTAACAGCTTCTTCATACAAGCTGAAAAATCTGTATTGGAGTTAATAATACAATTTGGGAAATACTATAGTTTTTAGCAGTGGAATGAAGGTCTAACAATGCTGACAATCTCAAATCAAAGTTTCTTTTAACAGGTCATTGTGTATATTGATAACCCTCCAACACAACTGCAAAAAGGGGAATAAAGTTAAATAAGTTGTTCTGTAGCAACGAGTAATAGGCCGGTAACAATAGAGCCTGCTGTTTATATGCCAGATACCAAGACTTAATGAGTGGTGTTCTTGCAAGTTGGTTAAGAAGAACTGTTGGCAAATTTGTATTTATAAGCAACACTAAAATCAGAGCAGACTCCCAAACCCTTGAGTAATCACGTTTGACCTTCCGTGAGCCTTGTTCTTAAGTCACTCTTTAGACTTGATGGCCAGCGTTTCACCCAGAGCCTCTAGAACTTCTCTCTTGTAGTCTTCAAAGTCTCCATCAATCTGATTTACTGTCTGGTCTTCGACCACCCACAGCTGGCACCGTGTCTCAGTAATCAGTCTTGCATCATGGCTCACAATGATCACCGCTATAAATAGGGGGGGAAAAAAAAGATTATTTACTATTCTAATGAAGTAAGTACGTTTCTTATTCATGTATGGATTTTAAACTGCCCGAAAACCCAATTTTCCACACCTTTTGGCAGGTAAACTACTACAGGATGTATCCCTGATGAAGAATGAAGTTCAGGAATAGTTGTCTCAGACAGTCCACATGATTTTGATCATAGAGGCACAGTTTAAATGGTTATGAAGTTTGAGACATCCAATGATTTAGTTCGTCTAGTTTTTGTAAATGAACTGTTTAGTAATCTATACAAATGGGACCTACCAGGCCAACTGAAGTGGGAACTGTTCTGCAATTTTAACCTCTGGTTCTAATGACTCACATAATTGTTGCATCAGTAGAAAAAAAAAAAAAAAAAAATCACCCAAGAGTGCTTTTAAAATGCAAAATTGCAACCTTTTTTATACTAATTTATTTATAAGTCCAGTTGCCCTGACTATTAGAAAACAGGCATTCTACAATAGTACAGGTTTTAGCAGAAGCAAAGAAAAAATTAAGAAATAAAAACATCTGTTAATACCTGATTCAATGTTCACAAGTAATAAAAAATATGTACCTCCTTTGTAGTCATTGATGGCTTCTGATAGGGCATCGATTGACTCAATATCCAGGTTATTGGTGGGCTCGTCCTAAAAATAGGCAATCAGGAAATTCAGAGCTGGAGAGACTTCAGATTTCAACATTTTTTTACAAAGATTTTCAACAAGGTTGTCACTGCTAACCAATATGAGGACGTCAGGTTGCCGGCAGGAGAGTTCAGCAAATACCACTCTTGCTTTCTGACCACCTATCAACAGGACACGCACACCAAAAAAAAAAAAAAAAAAGTAATGTTATCCCAACAAAAAGATGTTTAACCAAATAAAATCTTAATTCTGCTCCTGAGCCAACATTGCCCTGGATTCAGCCGTTAAACACTCCAACATGTGGTCCATTTGATCATCAAGCTGAATTATCTGTGTTGAAACTGCAGGGACATGTGTCCCCAGGAGCAGGATTAAGAAACTCGGGTCTAGAGAAACTTGATTCTTTACCAGAGAGTTTGGAAATCTGGATTGTGTGTGCATGGCTCTCCAAACCAAAGCGGCCAAGACACTTCCTGCTGTCCTGATACGGCAGGTTAAAATTTCTTTGCAGATACTCAGTGGGTGCCTCTTCCATGTTCAGCTGATCTGCATACTGCTGATTGAAGAAGCCCACTTTCTGTACACACAGAACAACAATTAAACTAAACAAATTAAATAAAATAAAAAGCCAACAGCTAGTTAAACAGCTGATACAGTGCTCCAACGACGTTTTTGCTTACCAAACGGTGATTCTTTCGCATCTCGCCTTTTGTCTGAAATACAAAAAAACAATAATCACAGTTTAATATATTGGAACAATTTTCAACATATTCTTATTTAATCTACACCAGCGACAAAATTCAACCACATTCATATTCACTGCAGTAAAAGTAGCAATAAAATGACTTTAATAATGAAAAAAATAATACATTTCACAGCAGATCTGAGGAAAAGAAAAGAACCTGGAGACGGTAACTTACAGGGGTTAATTTTCCCGTTAAGAGAAGTAGGAGCGTACTCTTTCCAACACCATTTGGTCCAACTATACAGACTGAAAGGAGGAATATTGATGTTAGTGGTGAGCATCACAGTACGATACGTTATGATGATGCACAATTATATATAATAATAATAATTATTATTATTATTATTATTAAAACACACACACCATCGTTGTAATGGTGTAATTTTTCTGCAATGTTGAGAATTAGACTATCTACACACTATAAAAAATGTAAAAAAGTTACTTACTTCGAGATTCCATATCAATTCCAAAGTCCACATTTCTGAACAAAGGTTTTTGGCCCTCATAACCAAAGTCCACACCTGAGCAGAGATGAACAAGGTCACAATATTTTTTTTTTTAGCTCCCAGCAAGAAACCTTTACATAATAATACTGAAGTTTACAGGGCTGATTTCAGCTGATTCAGCAGGCTTGTTTTTACAACTTTTACAGGAAACACACAAGTCTGATTTGTGGATTTTTGTGACACTGGCTTCCTTAAAATCAGATGCTAGAGTACTAGAAAAGCTACTGTGCAAATGTGATTTTTAGGGTCAGTTCTAAAAGAAGAATTTCTGTGCAAAAAAAAAAAAAAAAAAACAATCCTTGCCAAAAATGTACTCACTGTGCAGACCAAGAATGGGTGGCGAGAGCGGTGGTGGATCAGGGAAGGTGAACTTTACTGTATATTCTTTAGGCCTCTTCAAAAGTTCTGGGGCCTCATGACTCTCCTCTTCCTGACCCTTTTTCTTTCCTTTCTGTTGTTTTCTTGTCAGTGCATCCTTTGTTTGTTTCTCCTAAAAAAGGTACAGGAAGAGAATTAATAGCCCAAATAGCAACAGTTAATAAATATCAATCAAGTAATAACACTGACTAAGAACTCACAGCTTGTTTGGTGGACTTTCCTCCAGCCTTCAGATCTTTAAGTTTCTTTTCTTGTTTCTCATACTGTTTCAGAAGCTCCTTCTGTTTTTGCACATACATCTTCTTAAACGTCACTAGAAAATAAATTTAAAATGTAGCTTAAAAGTATTTAGGGTGTCCACGCGATTAAACATCTAAACACAACAACCTGGACATCTTTAATGAACTGACAACATGTAATGATTTATACTCACAGTAGTTGCCCCTGTAATAGTAGAGTTTCTGGTTGTCCAGGTGAATAATATCTGTACAAACATCATCTAAGAAACTCTGGTCATGGGACACAATCAGAAGGGTCTTCTTCCAGCCTTGAAGATAACTTTAAAAAAAGGGACGTTTACAAGACAGTTGAGCTACTTGGGTGCATAAATGCCTACATTCTTAAGAATCCATTTCAGTCTTGATTTCTCACGTCCCCCATATTTACAGTCTGAAGCTTTAATGAAAATATTTTGCCCAAAATGCTGGTTTCACAGAACCAGGTCTCCACAAGAAATTTTAGAAGCATTGCCCTTTTTGTGTCATCTTCTGTGTCCTAAACTGCACACTACCCCACTAGACATTATGCAAAAATAGTACATAACTGTTGGAAAAGCATTCTGTAGTGTAGTGCGTATAGAATAGTATAGAAGCGCTTGGTTTGGGACACAGCCTTGTAAATAAAGCAGCTACTAAGGTTGGCCAGATCACCCAAAAACAACAACACAATTAAGCTCATAGGTTCTAGTTAAGCTGTTACATATGTCCACAAAGTGACCTGTAGCCTAAACACAGAGAATAAGGTAGTCATTACTTGTTAAGCCAGATGACAGCATTAAGGTCCAGGTGGTTCGTTGGCTCGTCCAACATCAATAGAGTGGGCTCCATGAAGAGAGCTCTACAGAAAAGAGAACCACATTAATGTGCTTTTTGACGAATGAACTTATTGTAAATGTAATGAAAGTAATTGCAATTCATTTTATAGCTGAAATATTCAAAAATGAATGTGTAATTTTTCCTCTAGTGGTTTTCTTTTTGCTAACCTGGCTAAAGACACTCTCATTCTCCAGCCACCAGAAAACTTCTTAGTGGGTCTGTTCTGCATCTCAGGAGTGAAGGACAAACCAGCCAGGATCCTGCGAGCCTTGGCTTCTGCTGCTGCTGCTCCTATCGCCCTTAACTCTTCGTATACCTAAAAGAAAAAAGACCAAGTCTTCAGCACACTCAACAGTCCAAGCCCCACACACACACACACCTGATGAAATAATTAGGCTGCTACTAACTTATTCGCTCCATCACAGGACAGATATTCAGTGGTTAGGGAGTTGCCCCCGCATCACAAGATTGTGGGTTCAATTCCCTCACAAGTAGGTTGCCCTGAGGTACTGTTGAGCAAGGTACCGCCCCAATCACTGCTCCCCGGGCACTTTCAATAGCTGCCCACTGCTGCACAGTGTTTGTGTGCATGGGTCAAATGCAGAGGTTCAATTTCGTTGTGGTTCACGTGTGCTGTGCTGCGACCTCGCAATGACAAGGGTTGTCACTTAAATTAAATTAAATAAATTACATTTTTACATTCTTAAGCCCATCATTGTGAAGCTGAAAGCATGTTGACCTTTTCTAATCTGTCCGAGACACCATCTTCGCCCTTCTCCAGCAGACTTTGAAGCTGCCTTTCCTCCTCCAGCAGCTTCAGTCGCCGTGTGTCAGCCTTTAGCACAGCCTGCACGGCTGGCGTGTCATCAGCAATAACCTCTGTGGGGAAAAAACAGCTTCTATGCACAACAGCCAAACAAATCAGGTGGTCAAAAGAAAGCATGTATATACAGCCAACATGTTGTCGGTGGAAAAACATACCTTGTTCACAGAGCAGCACATCGATATTGGGAGGAATGCTGAGGGCTCTGTTGGAAATGTGCTTCAGTAAAGTGGTTTTTCCTTTCCTAGCAAGAGGGAGAGCAGTGGATATTGTGAGGTGTGAGGACCACAAAAAAATAGGGTGTCCTTTTGATCTCGATCATGTTTTTATGTGGCGCAGCTCTTTGTGTTCAAATGCAGTGTTAAATGTTCATACGCTGGAGTTCCATGAAATCTTTCACTAGGTCTGCTTACCCATTTGGTCCAACCAGACCATATCGTCGCCCAGCCACAATCAGAAGATCAGCATTGACAAACAGCTCCTTTCCATGAGCTGAGATGCTGAATCTCTCCAGCTATGACAATATAACAAGAAGACATGGCTGAATCTCAGAAATCTTCCAGTGACATCAAAGGACATTTCATATGTAAAGTTGAGACAACTGATGTAAATCCCTCCAGGGAAAACTGAGATAATAAACAGCAAGGCTTTACAGAGAACAGACCTTTATATCAGAAGCGTTCTCCAGCATGGCTTGTCTTGAAGACATCTCAGCCTGAGAGACAGAGAAATCTCCCTCTGTGGCACTCTGAGCACGGACACTGGCCACCTGCCTCTCATACTCCATCTGTGAAAAATCATTTCTATTTTATTTTGCTTTCAGGGACAACAGACTTACTACTCTACTGACTCATGCTTGCCATATCCGTTTCCCCTTTATGCATGTATCAGACTGCGATTATGTGCTACAAATTCCATTACATGCCATCTATTCTTAAGAAACGTACAATCTTTTTTTTCTTCTTCCTCTCCTTTTTACTCAAGTTCGCAAAGGGGTCATCCTTTTCTTTGCTCTGCTCTGCAGCAATAGCATCCTCTGCACTCTGCAAATGAAAAGAAAGTAGACTTGTCAGTTACAGTACTGTGCAAAAGTTTTAGGCAGGTGTGAAAGAATGCTGTAAATAAAGAATGTCATGGCAAGACTGAGCACAACAACAAGACACAAGGTAGTTATACTGCATCAGCATGGTCTCTCCCGGACAAAGATTTCAAAGCAGACTGGGGTTTCAAGATGTGCTGTTCAAGCTCTTTTGAAGAAGCACAAAGAAACGGGCAACGTTGGGGATCGTAGACGCAGTGGTCGGCCAAGGAAACTTGGTGCAGCAGATGAAAGACACATCAAGCTTATTACCCTTCGAAATCAGATGTCGTCCAGCAGTGCCATCAGCTCAGAACTGGCAGAAACCAGTGGGACCCAGGTAGACCCATCTACTGTCTGGAGAAATCTGGCCAGAAGTGGTCTTCATGCAGCCAAAAGGCCACACCTCCGACGTGGAAACAAGGCCAAGCGACTCAAGTATGCATGAAAACAGGAACTGGGGTGCAGAAAAATGGCAGCAGGTGCTCTGGACTGATTAGTCAAAATTTGAATATTTGGCTGTAGCAGAAGGCAGTTCGTTCATCGAAGGCCTGGAGAGCGGTACAATAATAAGTGTCTCCAGGCAACAGTGAAGCATGGTGGAGGTTCCTAAAATGTTTGGAGCTGCATTTCTGCAAATGGAGTTGGAGATTGTCAGGATTAATGGTGTTCTCAATGCTGAGAAATACAGGCAGATACTTATCCATCATGCAATACCATCAGAAATGCGTATGATTGGCCCCAAATTTATTCTGCAGCAGGACAACGACCCTAAACATACAGCCAAAGTCATTATGAACTATGTTCAGCATAAATAAGAACAAGAAGTCCTGGAAGTGATGGCATGGCCCCCACAGAGCCCTGATCTCAGCATCATCCAGTGTGTCTGGATTACATGAAGAGAAAGAAGGATGTGAGGAAGCTACATCCACAGAAGATCTGTGCTCAGTTCTCCAAGATGTTTCGAACAACCGACCAGCCGAGTTCCTTCAAAAACTGTGTGCAGGTGTACCTAGAAGAATTGATGCTGTTTTGAAGGCAAAGGGTGGTCACACCAAATACTGATTTGATTTAGATTTCTTTTTTGTTCATTCACTGCATTTTGTTGATTGATGGAAATAAATGATGAACACTTCCATTTTTGAAAGCATTCTGTTTACAGCATTGTTTCACACTTGCCTAAAATTTTTGCATAGTACTGTACTTCATTATGAATTGCAAAACAGTGTAAGAACAAAGTAAACAGTGTGGCTACCATCATGGTGTCATTTTCATCACTCTTCTCTTCGTCTTCATCACTAGGTGGAGGAGCAGGCTTGCCTTTCTGAACATTAATAAAAACAGCATATCAGTTTGCACAATCTATCATTCAAATGGGATAATTTAAAACATGTACTACAGATTAAACCATTTGTCCATTTCATTAGAAAACGTGCCCACTTTAAGGATCAACCATCGCTGCACACATTGCTTATGTAATCTTCACCGAATAGCAGTTACAACAGAACTGGATACTGAACTGCACAAAGTACCAGGTCATCATGCAGCAGAAGGCTAAGTAAGAAGGATATACACCAATCAGCGGCAACATTAAAAACTCACAGGTGATGTGAATAACATTATCTTGTCAGTTCAAGGTTCATATTTTGGAAGCGAGAGACAGAGAGAGAGAGAGAGAGAGAGAGAGAGAAAAGATAAAAGCATTAGAGTGTATTTGAAGAGGGTCAAACTGTGATAGCCAGACAACTGGATCCAAGATGGCAGGTCTTTTTTTCCACATATGCAGTGTTCAGAACCTCTTGGTCCAATAAAGTTAGTTTGATGCTTTTGACCATGTTCTTTTGGGAAACCTTGAATCCTGACATTCATATAGATGTTAGGTGGCAGGGGTGGTCTAGTGGTTAGGTATGTGGCCCTGGGATAAAAAGGCCATGGGTTCGAATCCCAGAGCAGTAGGTTGCCCTGAGGTACCTCTGAGCAAGGTACGAGCCCCATCACTGCTCCCCAGGCACTTTGAATAGCTGCCCCCTGCTGCAGGTGTATGGGTTAAATGCAGAGACTGCATTTTGTTTTGGTGTGCCGTGTATTCACAATGACAAGTTGTCACTTTTACTTTTTTCACACTTATATGCAACACCTTCCTAAACGCTGTTGAAGACACAGAACATTTACTTTAGGTAACTGTATTCTTGTGTACTCTTTCACCAAGATATGCCACACTGCAAAAAAAAAAATTTTTTTAAATGATGTGGAATGGTTTGAGGCACAAACAATTCAAGGTTTTGGCCTCCAGCCCCCTCAGGTTTCAACTCGATTGACCATCTCACAGATGAGATGGACAAATTAAATGTACTCCATGGAGGTTCCACCTCACAAGTTACAGGATTTAGAGGTGCACCTCAAATGGATCATCTTTAAGCTAACACACTATATCCAGGTAAACATATTACCAGAGGTTATCCTTTCTGCACAACTACACAACAATTTTGAGTTGAAAGTGTATGAAACCAACAGATCTACAATTCTTTGTGTAAAAATTCTGTGTGGGGGGCAGCGGTGGCCTAGTGGTTAGGGCGTTGGCCACATGATCGGAGGATCAGGGGTTAGAACCCCTTCCCAATAGGTTGCCCTGAGGTACCCTTGAGCAAGGTGCTGTCCCTGTCACTGCTCCCCGGGCGCTTTCAATAGCTGCCCACTGCTGCACGGTGTTTGAGTGTGCATGGGTTAAATGCAGAGGTCCAATTTCGTTGTGGTTCATTGTCTGCTGTGCTGTGACCTCGCAATGACAAGGGTTTTCACTTTTCAAATGTACAGCAAAAATGAATATTGAACATGAGGACACAGGTAATGGTTCGCTTTAAACAAAGAACTGTCTTGCTTCTTTCCAACACTAACTCTCTGACATCTCACCTTGGGTAGTTTGCTGCCTGCCTTCTTGTTCATCCCCTTTTTCTCAGCATCTTTTTTCTCCTCTTCTTGTTCATCCTCAGATCCCTCCTGTTATAAAAGAGAACATTAAGAAAAGGGCTCCTCACTCTGTCTCTGAGACAGATCTTGCTTGATGAGACTTCTGTTAGAATGCAAGTAACTGCAAGGGTTGAAGACAGATGTAAAAAAAGAGAAGAATTGTGGTTATGAAGTTAAGAAACAGAGGCTGGAAGGGGAAAGAACAAAGAAGTGTAGGAAGCATTCCCATTACCCACCTTAGGCTTCCTAGTCTTATCTTTTTGTTTTCCTTTAGAAACTTTCTCAACCTCCTGAATCACATACATACACATACAGACACAGGTACACAAGATTCAGTGCTACTGCTTCTCTGTATCAGTTATAACTGGAAGAGGTTGATCTGAGGTTGATCCTCCTCTTACCATCTTTGTTTATAGGGCATAACTCCTAGTGTTACTTATTTTCAACCCAAACTTCTACATTTGTTTATGTAACAGAACATTTTCACGTCACTCAAGTCCATTAGATTTAACCTGGCTTTTTAAATGTGCCTTTAAGAAGGAATTACAAGCAGGAAAAAAATTTAGAAACTTAATTAACAGACACGCAGTCAATATGAACTAATGACTTCATTTGTTCATTAACTGCTCATCATGTCTTACATAACAAATACCAAGATCATTGACTGACATCCAATTATGGTCTGAAAGTCACACAAAATTGTATAAAAGGAGAGGGGAGCTAAGACTTTGGAAGGACAATTGATGCAAAATACAATGGCAGTATATAAGCTACAGGACCTATGAGAACTCACAGAGCCAGCAAAAGCTATTCAAATGATCCTGAAAGGGAAAAAAGATCATATAAATCTGTGCACTGTAACAGGAGGCATCATATCATTTCACCTATCACAACCAATTAGTATCAACTTCATCCTGTATATCTCTTTCTTTAAAAATATTTACAAGCAAACCTATAGCCCATGTTTTCTTCCCTGATTGGTCTTAAAAACATGTAATGATTCTTTTCGTTTTTTTTTTTTTACTTTTCAGCCAGCTCTTGAAGAAAGGGGAGAAATATGAAGATTCATGCAATGTATGAATTGGCTTCATTACACACCCACCTTGGAATCTTTTGTACGCTTAGGTTGATCATCATCCTCATCATCCTCATCCTCATCATCATCATCTTCATTGCTCTGACTCTGGCTAAGAGCAGCAAAGATGTTGCCACCCTAAGAGTGGGGGAAAGAAAAGAAGAAAAAAAAAAAAAAAAAAAAAAAATCAGAAGAGAAACACATTAACAAGTACCCGTGTCTCAAAACTGGATTTGAAACATAAACCATTAAGTTTATGTTTAGGCAAGATGGAGTACAGATGGGTAAGGAAAATGATACCTTGTTTCTCTTTCCAGTTTTGGCAGGAGCAGTATCTGTAACAGAAACAATACAGCACTTTAATAAATGAATCACATTTTCACAACGAACACTTTCACACGTTCATATGCTGAATTCATAATGAACAAGATTAACAGTCATCCAGAAAACAACAAACAAAAGAGGCTCTCAATTGTGTGGCAGTACCCTCTTCCTCCTCCTCATCACTAGGCTGGACAGAGAGCTTCTTGAGTCGCTGACTGACCTCTTCATCATCATCATCCTCCACTTTCCCTTCTCCACCTCTGCCTTTCCGCCTGTCTCTCTTTTTCTTTTGAGGCTAATCCATAAAACAAATAATAAAAATCACATATTAACCATAATCAAAAGACAGAATCAAGAGATCAAAAGTAAAAGCAGAGAAATGTAGTGTGAAATTCTATTATAAACGCAGTAAAATTCATCCATAGAACGCTTTAATGAATAAAGCTTTTTGCAGTAATATTAGGTAGATATCTTACTCTTCTAGACAACAATGAAAACATAAAATATCAGATTGAAATATTAACAACATACGCCTGTCTGGTGTTGGTATATTGAAGAAATTATCTGCACATACTTAAACTATCAGTTCAGCTAATCATATTTAAAATTGCTTGCTTACTAGCAAATAAGACCCCACCTGCTTCCCTTGCGTCTCCTTTACGGCAGGATCCTCCATCTTCTCTGGTTTACTTTCTGCAGCCAGCTCGTCAAAAAACTACAGATAAAAACAGTGGTACCAAATTACAATTAATCAGTCACATTTACATGCACAACAAATCTTTACATTAGTATCACCAAATAATCAGAATAATTATTGCTCTGTCCAATCTTTTATTACTTCATATTCATTGCAGTAACAGTGGTTCCAGTTTTAAATGATTTGTGGCAACATGCCACAATATCAGCACTGAATGTCACAAAATCGATATCGGAACAGAGGAGTACAGAATGAAGGCGTACAAATAACAGGGGACTGAATAAAAGTGTACAGAACACAGAATAACAGTACAAAATAAAAGAATATGGAATACAGAATAAGAGTATGGAATTCAAAATAAGGGCACAATTATGGAAAGTGCATAAAAGATTACAGAATAAAAGCACATTACTGTTATTACTGGGTCTATTGTAATGTACTATTGACAGTTGGTCAGATCCATCCTTTAATTTCACCTACAATATTCATATATATCAAGTCAAAGGTCACAGACACGACTTTCAACTTACGCTCTTCTTCGCCTTCTTATCCTTCTTTCCTTTCTTGACAGGCTTGTCTGAAAGATATGTAAAAAGACATTAAAATGACGGTGCCAGGTGAGTGCTGATGACTGTTCACAGCAGCTGCTCAGACAAATGCCAAGCTGACGAGGCACATTGAGACACAGTGACAAAGACCTGCCACGGCAGTTTAGTGCACCTCCTGCTTTAAAGTCCAGGAGGGGATTTTTTTATCCCGGACAGGCAGAGAGTATCAGAAACAGCTGAACAGGGGGTACAACCTCTGATGTTTCCAAACACACAGGACTCTGTTTCATGTCTACTGGTTTCAGACGTGTTTCCGATGTGAAAAAGTAAATGTGCCCTGGTGGTGAGCGGTCAGCGCGGCTTCGTTGACGTTGATGATGCTGTTGTTCACCTGTTAAAGCTAAGCTAAAGCTAACGTCACCACTTCACAGCGCTCAGTCCAATCCAGCCTACCTGTCTGGGGCTCATCATCGCCCTCCCACTCCGCCACGTCTTTAGATTTCTTTGGCATCTTTCAGAGGGCCAGTTAGAGTGTAAAAGGTGAGTTTAACGGGAGCAGCAGCTGAAACACGCGGCCTCAGCGACGAACCAACACACAGATGAAAACGCCGGGAGTTCAAGAAGCCACAGCGCCACCCTCCACGCTACAGGCGTGATCAGGAACTGCAGTCTCTCAGGACATTAACGTAGAAACGCTGCTCTTAAAACAAAAAATGGAAGTGAGGGTAGGAACTTTGAATGTTGGCAGCATGACTGGTGAAGGTAGAGAAATAGCTGATATGATGGAGAGAAGGAAGGCTGATATTTTGTGAGAGAGACTAGATGGAAGGGTAGTAAGTCCAGGTGTATTGGAGGAGGGTTTAAACTGTTCTACCATGGTGTGGATGGAAGGAAGAATGGGGGAGGTATGAAGAATATGTGGAGTTTTGGAGGTGAAGAGGGTGTCAGGTAGGATGATGAGTTTGAAGCTGGAAGTTGAAGGTGTGATAATGAATGTTGTTAGTGCTTATGCCCCACAAGTTGGTTGTGAAATGGAAGTGAAAGAAGAATTCTGGAGTGAGTTAGATGAAGTGATAGAGAGTGTACCCAGGGGAGAGAGAGTGATCATTGGTGCAGATTTTAATGGTCATGTTGGTGAAGGGAACAGAGGTGATGAGGAGGTGATGGGTAGATATGGTATCAAGGAGAGGAATGCTGAAGGTCAGATGGTTGTAGATTTTGCAAAAAGAATGAAAATGGCTGTAGTTAATACTTATTTTAAGAAGGAGGAGCACAGGGTGACGTATAAGACGTATAAGCTAAACAGTATAGGATGGTGGTCTGTAGGATGACCTTGGAGGTCAAGAAGAGGAGGAAAGTGAGGACAGAGTCGAGGATCAAGTGGTGCAAGCTGAAGAAGGAGGACTGCAAGGTGGAATTCAAGCAGGAGTTTGCTCTGGGCACTGGGAGGTGTTGAAGAGTTACTGTATTGCTGGGAAACTGCTGCAGAAGTGATAAGGAAGACAGCTAGAAAAGTGCTTGGTGTGACATCTGGAAGAAAAATGGAGGATAAATAAACCTGGTGGCGGAACTGAGTCAATACAGGAGAAGAGGGAGGCAAAGTGGGACAGTCAGAGAGATGAAGAATGTAGACAGGAGTACAAGGAGATGAACTGCAGGGCAACTCTCTTGGTGTTTGGTGAATTGTAGGGGTTGAACTGTAAGGAGGGAGAAATGGACCTATACCGATTGGCTTTACACATTGAGACAGATCTGGGAAAGATTTGCAGCAGGTCAGGGTGATAAAGGATGGACATGGAAGTTACTCACAAGTGAACAGAGTGTGTTGAGCAGATGGAAGGAGTTCTTTGAGGGGCTAATGAATGAAGAAAATGAGAGAGAGAAGATTGGATGATGTGAGGAGAGTGAACCAGGATGTGCAGCAAATCAGCAAGATGGAAGCATGGGAATCAGCGAATGAAGGGATGAAGAATGGAAAGGTTGTTGGTCCAGATGACAGATCAGTGGAAGCATGGAGATGTTTAGGGGAAATGACAGTTGAGTTTGTGACCAGACTATTTAACACAATCTTAGAAAGTGAGAGGATGCCTGAAGAGTGGGGACCAAGTGTACTCATACCGATTTTCAAGAATAAGGGTGATGCACAGAGCTGTCGAACTATAGAAGGATAAAGTTGATCAGCCACAGCATGAAGTTATGGGAAAGATTAGTGGAAGCTCGGTTAAGAAAAGAGGTGAGGCTTAGGGAACAGCAGTATGGTTTCACGCTGAGAAAGAGCACCACCGATGCAGTGTTTGCTCCGAGGGTGTTGATGGAGAAGTACAGAGATGGTCAGAAGGAGTTGCATTGTGCCTTTGTGGACTTGGAGAAAGCATATGACAGGGTGCCTAGAGAAGAGTTGTGGTTTTGTATGAACAAGTCAGGAGTGGCAGAGAAATATGTGAGAGTAGTTCAGGATATATATGAAGGCAGTGTGACAGTGGTGAGATCTGCAGTGGGAGTGATAAATGCATTTAAGGTAGATGTTGGATTACATCAAGGATCAGTGGTGAGCCCATTCTTGTATGCAATAGTAATGGACAGGTTGACAGACAAGGATAGACAGGAGTCTCCGTGGACGATGACGTTTGCTGATGACATTGTGATCTGCAGTGAGTGTAGGGAGCAGCTTGATGAGAACCTGGAGAGAAAGATATGCTCTAGAGAGGAGAGCAATGAAAGTGACTAGGTCAAAGACAGAATACATGAATGTGAATGAAAGGGAGGAAAGTGGAGTGGTTAGGATGCAGGGAATAGAGGTGACAAAGGTGGAGGAGTTTAAATACTTGGGATCAACAGTTCAGAGTAACGGCAAGTGCAGAAGAGAGGTGAAGAAGATAGTCCATGCAGGTTGGAATGGGTAGAGAAAAGTGGGTGGAGTGATTTGTGACAGACGGGTACCAGCAAGAGTAACAGGGAAGGTTTACAGGACAGCAGTGTGTGAGCTATGTTATATGGGTTGGAGACGGTAGCACTGACGAAAAGACAGGTGGAGCTGTAGGTGTCTGAGATAAAGATGCTGAGATTTTCGAGGATGGACACGATTGGAAATGAGTATATTAGTGGGACAGCTCAGGTTAGACATTTTGAGAGCTGCCAGGAAAGAGGAAAAGAGGAAGAGGAGGTTTATGGACGTGGTGAGAGAGAACATGCAGGTGGTCGGTTTGAAGGAGGAAGATGCAGAGGACTGGAAGAAATGGAGATCAAATGGAGGTTGATCTGCTGTGGCGACCCCTAAACGGGAACAGCTGAAAGAAAAAGAAGATATACATATATATAACCGAAAAGCAATACTATTTATTCCAGTCTGCTTTATCACTCATATTTTATGTTTATTTTCTTTTATTCCTAACTGTAGCTTTCTTGAGTACCCTTCAGTCTGTCAGCCAATCAAGCAATTAATAAATCAATCAATCAAATGATCAATCAATCAGTCCGTCAGTCAGTCAATCAATAAGTCAATTAGAAGAACAGTGTTATGGCATGTTTCTAATGCATTGCTTGCATCTACTGCTAGTCTTAATAACTAACTTTGTAACAGATATTTTACATTTTATTTATTTTATTTTATTGAATTTAATTATTTATTATTCTTTCTGAATTAGGGAGTGAAAAGAACACTGTATATTCTTACTGTATAAATGATTTTATTATAAACTGTCTATCCATGTCTCTCTCACACACACACACACACCCAAGATACACTTAAGATACGCTTATCTATATATACAAGTTCATGAGCATTACGTGCATTTGCCAAAATAAGAGTCTCAGAAGTATTTTAAATATACATTTAAACGCTGCTTTTTTAAGGTATCAAGGAGGTTAAATATTGTTTCAGCTGCTTATTACTAATTTTTTTGTTATTAAATGTAGATATTTAATTAGGGAGCTGAGTCGTGAAAGGTGTATTCTCAAGGAGGGATCTGGGAGAGTTTAAATGAGGCTTTTACTTTAAAAAGTCGCCTGTTCTAGAAGGCAGTGCGCATGCGTAGTGGCGGTGCGCTGAAGGGCATTGGATGCAGGTGAGACATTTGCGTAACGTTGACAACGCAGTCGGACTGTTGACGAGCTTTAACTTAAACTCTTCTGAGCTCCTCTGCTGACCCACACACTCTCAACCAGGCCTGCCCGCCCTCGCTCCCCAGAGAACAGGTCTGCACTCATTGCTCGTTTCGGAAGTCAAGCTAAGCTAATTAGCTGTTAGCCGAGTGGCCAGTAACCGGGTGAAGCTAACGGGAGGATGGCCGAGCTACGCCTGAGTGAATAGATTCCAACACTGCTATTTATTTTCTGTCTTTTATCACAAAAGTCAGCTTTAAAGTCTCTTTTTGAATGCATGATTTGCAGATTCACCACAGCTACCCAGATAACAAATAAATGCATGTGATTAGCCTTCGATTTTAGCATTTCTTTAATTTTTTTTACTTGTCTTTTAGAAATCTTGTCAGTAAAGCAAAATCAGATTCATGATCTGAATATAATGCAGTGTAAACAGTCACTTATTAAGCAACGAATGTAAACAAACGAGACTTTGTTTACAGTGCTTTATATTTGTTTTGTTAAATCTTGCATGGGAGTAGTTTTGCAGTGGACCCTTATATTCAAGTAGTGCCTTTTTATCACCTTGCTCCTGCCACTTGATCATGAGTCTGACTGAGATTTTCTGATACACCCCTGGACATTGCAAAAGCAGTGTCTTCTGTTTTGTTTGTGCTTTGACTATAAATGACTCTAGGGTCTCTTTTTTCCTCTTCCCTCATCTGTCAGGTTACAGTAGAAGAATTATCATCTGTTTTTCCTTGTTTCCTCTAAAGTGACTCACTGCCCTCTGGAGGAGCTGAACAAAGCTATATGGAAAAATAAACCTCCAGACTGGTTTTCTTAATTATGCTGCTTTGCTGATCTTCTACATTGGTGAGGTTCCCCAGCACCCTGACCTGAATGGCTGTGTGCAGAGGGGGTGTCTCTTTTTGGGTGGGTTACATCAGGACCCATGGCCGAAGGCAGGCTTTAAGGACACAGTGCAGTGTATGGCAGGTATGACAGTAATTTTCAAAATTTCTGCATAATTACACTTGTTAAAGTGGTTGCATGGGGTTTGAAGTGATGCTCTGTTGTAGAGGAATGTGCAGAGTCAGAAGTGGTCAAAGTGGAGGTCATGGGAACCAGGTGTCTGCAAGGCCTAAAGCTGCTAATAGATCCTTCACATAAATGCCTGCTGTATGAGATGTTTTCATCTCCTCATATGTTACCAAAATGTCTGTATTTGCTTCACGACTCCTGGTTCTTATCACCACTGCTTTAAAGAATTCTGAGTAAGTAGTTTTTCCTGAAAGTTTTACTATGTGGCTTTCTTTGTTTTCACCTTGAAATATGCAAATGATGGTGGAATTCCTACTTTGAGCTTTGATGTTTAGTTGTAGTGTGGTTAGTCAGCTGTTTAACCTCATCACATTTTCTTATTTTTCAGACCCTTGACTCACAGCTGAATCGTGTCTGTAGAGTTCTAAGCAGTGCAACATGGGCTTTGGCTCCCCCAAACAGTTTGCATTCTCAGTCTGTTAAGAGACCGTCGTTTTCTCATCCCTTCCACCATGCTTGCCAGCCACAGAGAGAGAGTGTCCACGGTCTAGAAGAGGAGTTCGAGGAGACCATTAACCTCTGTGTGCTGCTGCAACCCAGCGAGACAGCTGAGCAGCGCACCTTGGTGCAGGTGCCCCTGTTTGGACGAGTCAAATTGGGTGAGCTGCTGACTTTGGGAGCCGACAGGCCCGCTGACTTTGTTTTTCATTTAACTACTGTTGATGGAAGGAGAGAAGATGATATTAGCGTCATTGGAATGTCAGGAACTGAAAAAAAGGCTGCATGGGAGCGGAGGGAGAGAGGTTCGTTCAGGAGTTTGTTTGAGGAAGAAGGATGTCCGGCACCATTTATTATGGGCTCTCATTTCTATTGCTTTCACTGCCCTGGAATGGAGTCCATGCCTGAGGCTGGAGATCGAACAAGGATTGGACACACAGCAAATACCTGCTCTCCACCACCTTCTCCTGCCTCTCTTTATAACCAAACTGAGAGAAAGGGTATGGACCATGGTCCCAGTGAGAAAGACATGGAGAATGAGGAGAAACTAGCTCTGATGTATGAAAAATTAAGGATTGAGGTAATGCTTCATATAAAACCTATACACTTGAAACTTTTTTTTAATTCTTCTGTTTGTCAGATTTACATTGCTATCTTCAATGTGTTTTAGCTTCCTCGCTTTTTTATGAAGAATCATGACTACAGTATGTACTCCAATGATGTCGAATTTATCAATGGTCTTCTCAACACCAAGACTAGGTGAGATTATACTGCATCATTAAAACTGCATTTTTATCATGATATTTTGGGTTTGCTATTATGACTATCCATTTTTAAAAAATGCTCTTGTATGTAAAGTTATATTGTTTTTTGTAGCATTAAGGCAAAGGTTTGTTGGATAACTGTAAATGTTTACTGTTAGCTGTAACTATATTGTTATATAACTATCTGCCTGCTCAGAGGACGTATGGTATACCAGCTGACCCTGGTATTATGGCGATTGCTGTGTCTCTGTTATTATGCGGAGGCCCGACTGGAGGTGTTGAAGCTCACAAAGCACCCAGAAGACGGCTCCATAAAAGCGCGCTGGAGGGTCAAGGGCCTGCCTTTCCACTCTCTACTTCTCCGCTTTTACAAAAAAGACAAGACCCAGCTTTACAGGTAATAATCATATATTTTATTATGTAGCGACATTTGGTTTTACAGCTTTGGAGCTTAGTTTGTTTGGGTTCTTTGCTTTGATTTGAATGTTTTTATGGTGCTTCTCTTCTGTTAGCCTGTTATTGTGCATGTTGTTATAAATTTGAAGTTTTGGAAATATGTTAGTCTGTAAAACTCAATATTCGTTGCTTTTTCAGGACCTATGATGCATTCTCTACCTTCTACCTGGGCTCTGATGGACTCATACATTGCCATAAAGTTGAAAAGGTGAGACATTCTTTTGTGTGTTTGTATTTAAAGGAGCGATTTACCAAAAAAAAAGTGTACCCCGTTTGATGTCATGAGTTTCAACTTGAACTTGAGGTTAATGTAATCAAAATATGATAAGTTTGTGTTGCTGCTGTTTTTGGTGCAATACTGTAAGGGTGTAACAATTCCTGCTTCTTATAGTTCATGAGGTCCTTGGTATCGATTCAGAACTTTTGTCATCACTTATTGGCTACTGTATAAGCCTCATATCTCCAATGTAAAACCAACATGTTTGCCTGATCCGTCAAACGGGACAGGGTTTGTAAATCATGGCCATATGTTTTGCAGGTAATGCAAGCTCAGCCACCTGTTCTGCCCAAAGTGACTTCACTGCTAGCAGGGGCACTGGTGGCCCTGGGGATTCAAGAGCATCGACCCGCACTTAATCTGCTGCCACTATTCCTCTCTTCCTTCAGACAGGATCGAGATTAAGGAACACAGGACAGTGAAGCCGCTGTGTGAATGTGAATCTGTTGAGGAACATATATCTCTGTTGTGAAAGATATGTCAGTTTACAGAGGTAACAAACTATTAATTTAACCATATCATTGTTTTCTTTCTCACATGTCCAATATATTTAAAGAGATACCAATGTCTGCAGAAAGCCTTTCACTGCCTGTGACGTGTGGCAGACTCTACTAATTGGCTTTGTCCTCCATTGGCATTTATCCTGTTTAATTTATTGCCCAAACACTACCATGGACTTAATAACAGCAGACAGGAAGACTTCCTGTTGGTCAGCAAGATTTCAGACATCTATTATTAAAGTATTATGATGGGTTGAATCTTTTAGAGTCAGTTGGCAGCAAGCACAGACGTTCAGAACAGGGAGAGGAAGTCATAATACTTCCAGATAGATGCCTAAATTCAGTAACAAGTAGAGTGACCATAAAAAAATTGCGTTAAGCTTGTCAATGTAAACCAAAATATCTGACTGTAGTTTTGTAGGTGTCTCTTTGACTTGCTTGGTGAAATCACTTGTCTCTACCTGTGCCATGTCTTGTGGATTAGCCTTGATTTCCAGCAAGATAAAGGAACAAGTTCCAGACCAGATCTTATAGCAAATCAGTTGAAGAAGCCTGATTATCTTCCTCCTTTTTGTGTGACCAGTTTCACAGTGAACATCTTTGTAGCCGCGTCCTGAAACAAGCACATGTTCTGTAGTAAAGAAAATGTCTGTTCGCTCCAGTTCAAGGGCAAAACGTAATTTGGTATCACTTGTAGACAGATGTACACACGAGGTGTCTAACTTAAGTCTTCAGAATGTTTGTTTTTCACCTGTTTTAGAGTTTAGGTGGTGTTCAGTTGTGTACAGATAGCAATGGTTTATGCTTCAAATGGCATAAGTCATTGAAAGATTGTCAGATTGATTGCTTTGAGATTTTATCCTATCCAGTCCTTTTTAACGCACAAGACCGTCACAAGTGCAACTATAACAGAAATGCAAAGGTATCATATGGCTTACTGCTCATTTAGTACATCAGACTCGAATTGCACTGCTGTGATGACCTGCTGTACATACCAAACTGAATCTGTTTGACCTGCTGTTTGTGATCCTGTGCTTGTTTAAAGTAGTACAGCTTTAAGGGTTTGGATAAAAGTCAGCTGGTTAACAGTTTAAAGACGTCTAAGGAATCTTATTACGTTGCAGTTGATCATTTATGCAGTTGTAGAACTGGTTAACACTGTAATGATTTTAACCTCATATATACGCTTGTGTTGGTCCTTTGTGTAATTCAACATTTGCCTTCGTACAGGTCTGTCAACCCAGAGTATGCAAGCAAACTTTTCATTCAGTCAGTGAGGCAATGCCAATTCGCCTTTGGGTTTAAATTAAAAAGTGCTTCTAAGGCTGGTTCTCTCCAAAGTTATGTTAATTCAGTTTCTGTCCCTTTTAACACTGATTTACAAGCCAAGTGTGCACAGAAGTGTAAAATAGAACATGCTTTCAAGGTGTTCTAAGAGGACGAAAAAGTGCCCCCACCCAGTTTAGAAAGAAGTTGAGACTGAAATAACACCGGCACTCAATAGTCACCCTTGTTAATTCTATTGTGGTTTATTTTGGTAAAACACCTCACTGAAACCTTTATTCTGTTTACTAATGTAATGCTCACATTTTGAGTTGGAAAGATTTGGCATCCCTCCTTAGGGGTTGACTTGCATCTTTTATGAGAGTCAGCTGACTGTCAGCAAACATCCAGTGCAAGGGAGAGGATAAGAGAACAGTTCTTTAAAAGCCACCAGGGCTTTTCTCAACCCACTTGTAACGCTCCCTGCTCTGAGATGGACTTGTCAGACTTGTCCATGACTTGAAATGTAAAATGTATAAGATTTTGCCACTATCAGATAACAGCAGGGTTTGGGTTTCGGGTTTGCATAAAGCATTTATAAATTAAAGGAATGAGTCTAAACCACATGTCTGTATACCCTTCATAAGGAGCTGGATGCAGTTTGAGTTGGATGATTTAAGTTGTGATGTGTTAAGATGATTTTGGCTGTTTAGGTGCCTGCTGAGTGTTTTCTAGTAACATCAGCCTCATGGCTAAAAAGAAAGAGTAAAATTCAGACACCAAATGACTAAAGTACACCTGGAATCTGTGGAAAGTACTTTTTTTTTTTTTTTTTTTTTTGCGATTTCAAATTTATTTTATTTAAAATGGGAGTCATTGTTTCTTTACTGTTGTGTCAAATCCAGTTTTGTGTGAACACTGCGAAAGGTTTAAAGACGTGCACATGATAAAAGATGTTTTCCAAAACTATTACATGTACGCTCCATTGTTTTCCCTGAATAAGTCTTACTGCTTTTTTATAAACTGGCAACAAGGCACGAAGGACCGCTGTAGAGCCTTCTCTTATTTAATCCAGAAGATAGTGCTCAGAGAAAGTAACATTGCTGAATATTTGCTCTGGGGCCGAGACCTTTTCTTTGCTGTCAGTAACCCAAATTCTGGATGAAACTGTGAATAATAAAGTGTACCTATATCCTGTCATGAATAATAAAGATCCAGTGTTACCATCACCATCTCTATGATGAAATCATAGAAGTGGTAGCATATTTAGTGAGCGATTTCAAATCAAACCACTCTGTGAGACTTCCACTGAGGGATTTACATGTCAGTGACTGATTAGTCAGACTTCCCAACAGTGCTGGACTTGATACTCATTCATGCATGACCTCAACTACTTATCCTGACTCGGGTGATGGGCATTGCTGAAGTTTCCCGGTGCGCACAAGCCAAATGCAGAGAAAAAAACCCAGGACTGGTTCCCAGTCCATCACGGGGCAGACACATATACTTTCTTTTATATTTAAAAAAATATATTAACTGTTAATCAATGCTTAGTGTTACTGTTTACAAGCAGAATTAAGTTTGGGGTGAAGTTTGTACCATATAATGAAAATATTAGTGTAAACAGATGAATTTAAAGATGGGTCAAGATGTTAAGATTTCTGAGACTACATTTTTATTGCAGAACATTCATATCTACAAGCAACAGACACCTTAATATGTTTAATTAGAAAAGGAAGGAATGCTGTTGAGCCAGAGAGTAAATAATGGTGATGAAGCTAGTTACACACAGCAGCTGCAACAGAATCATAACTATGGACATAATTTATAGTGTCTTGCAACCTAATCTGTTCTTATGAAAGACACTTTGACTTCCCCAGGCCCCTAATCTTCAGCCTGGAATGCACAAGGCATTTTATTTAAAGTATGCATGATGCCAACCTTGTATTGAAACAGCTATTATTGCCACTATTTAAAAACAAATCATTACAATAATATACAACTAATTTACAACGGACATTACAAATGAGCTGACACAAATACGTGTGTTCATTCAGAATGATACTGGATGCGTGACATCTGATCCCAAAGACATGGTCTGAAGAAGTTTAGATATTGTTCATGATAAATGAGCATCAATGGCTATTGCACACCAAATGAAGAGCATGAATCCTCTTCATAGCAGGATCCAGCTCCTCTGCTGTCAGATTTGCTGGCTCACTAGATGTAGAGTCACTAAGAAAATCACTGTAACATCTTAATTGATGAGGTGCTTAAATCATGAGGTGCCGTGCTGAGCATAGAGGTTAGGAGTTCTCAGAGAAAGCCTTGTGTGTGTTGGGGAATCGTTGAGAGTTGTAGTCTGGGTCTTCGTTTACTCTCTTCTTTAAGTCACTCTTAACCTAAGAAGGAGGTTAAACACAAATAAGGAATAAGTTGCAGATTTTAAAATATACACAAAATTATATTTAGATTATATAATATATATTACCCATCATTCACAGAGAATAACACTCATTATCTCCTGGTTTGTACCTGTACCTAGTTTGATATTTTAGGCAGCAACTGAGTTACAGCATGTCCATAAAGACCACATCAGCCCAAAATATTACCAGCTTTAAGAAGGCGATAAAAGCTGGTGTGTCTCTTAACCTGGCAAGATGGCCCTGTATGCACTAATGGAAGCTGACGAGGTCAAGAAAGCCTGGGTAATGGTATTCATGTGTGTGTTACTTTTACCTAGTGCACACACTCGCAATAGCAGTAGCCTTTCAGCAGGATAATATTTGATCGGACATCTGTAAGACATGAAAATGTAATGCAACGTATGGAGGCTCAAGTTGCACGATTTAAGGGTGCCCGATACCAAAGCACAGCTTCAGTGTTTCACTTGCTGTTATATCTTTACCCTTGACGGGTACCAGTGTAACAAGACGATCAATGTTATTCATTCCCCCCCAGTGGTTGAATGGTGTATCCATACATACAGACATGTAAAAAGACAAACATATCAGTTACAAGTGTATAACTTGGATTTAAAAAAGGACCAAAATAAAAAGTCACTAAATCTACTCTAAAGAAAAGCAGATGTTTTATAAATGTATAACTAGATCCCTTGTCACCTGTTGTGTATAAGCCTCCTGCAGCTCTGGTGTCTCCAGCTCTCCCTGCAGGCTATCTGGGGTAGTGACAGGTCGTACTCCTACTGTTCTTGCAGCACGATTCACCGCCTCAGAGAGAGAAAGATGTGGTCCGTCGCCTTGTGCAGTCTATCAGATACAGCACAGACCATTATGATTATTAAAAACACACAACAAGCACATGATGAAGTGATATTTTACAACCAATGAAATTTCATTATGCACCATATGCCCAAAGACATACATGTTACTTTGATGCCTGACCATCTCTCCTATATGAGCTTGTTGGATATTCCATTGATGAGTGAGTGTGTCAGAACTTGTGCCAATTCATTCAGAAGAACATTTCGGGCATTAAATGTTAGCCTCGATTTTATCTAACACTTTAATTCAGCCCAAACCATTTAGCACTCAAGCTGATGCTCTACATTTTGTATAGCGATCTTAGGCTTGTTTGCTGATGCTGTCAGCTTACAGTTGTCTGGGGCAAATCTAGCAGGGCTAAATTTTCACAAACTGGCTTTTGGCAAAGGTGACCGATGACAATGTCCTTCTCACACACACCATGCTTTTTAGTGTAATCCATTTCACTGCAAACGAGTACAGGGCGATATGCATGATTTTAGACATCACTTTGTAATGATGGAGGTTAAATCAGGTGAGGACTATTAACAAACGTTTGCCCATTTAGTGCATGATATCCTAACCCTAATAACATACTCTGTTTGCACAATTATTAGTGACTATTTTGAGAATTCCTTTTAACATGGAACAAATACAGTGATGCTGGGAAAGGCTCCAGCACCCATTTTACTTTTCAGAGTCAGTTCTCTCTTTTTTGTTCTCTCCTGAGGAGGAAAAGAAGCTGCCTAATAATTAAGTACAACTTGATATCGGGTGTTGATCTCCTTAGGTCACACCCTCACTCATTACAAACACAAAGATCACCTGATCTGCTTAAATCCAAATCAACCAACTTTATACAGCTTGGAATGTATGCATTAAAATGATATGCTCAAAATACTCCATTGCTTAATAATTGTGCACACAGTGTATAAAAAAAACAAGTGCAGAAAAACAAGGACCAACCTTCCTCCTCTTGGCTGGCATTCCTTGAAGGTAGGCATCAGACAGGGGAGGCTGAGCCTTTATTTTCCTTTGAGACAACATGTCATGCCTAATGATGGGCACCCACTCCTAAAAAAAACAAAAAACAAACAAACAAACCAAAAAATATGTGTCAAATATCAGGATTTGGGGTGAATACACACTACTTTACATGCAAAATGCAAATAAGTTATTCAAACAAAAAATCAGATTTCTGTTTTTAGATACTCCCCACAATGCACTGTTCCAACTCATACAAACCAAATACAGAAGTAATCTTTAGTGTTGTGTCCACTTGAAGGAGAAATTTTATTATATTTCTTACCGGTGGCACAGATGCTGCCCATGGCTCCACCTCGGCACCAGAGTCCTCCCTCCCTGCAGCTGCCATTTCATTTTGTCCTCTGGTCTCCCCTGCCGATGGTCTGAGAGGGGGAGTAAGATTTGCAGCTGCTTCTTTACTATCAGCACGGTTTCCTGAAGATGCCATGGCCTCTTCCGCAGTGGTGGCAGGAACTGGAGAGAGACCTTCCTCCATCTATAGTTAAAAAAAGATGAATCACTATTACAAAGTTAAAGTACAAACAAAACACACATCAATCTGTGTCTTGAGCCCAGAATATAAATACAGTATCAGGTACTGGATTCTGCAATCACTAGTAGTGGATAAGAAAGTCTTTAGGAAGGTGCAAATTGTTTTCACAGGAAAGACTGTCCCCATCTCCAATTAAATCACTCAATTATTGCAAACAGCCTTATAATATAAAGAATTACAGTCTTATAATATTTCACCCACAGAAAGCCTGGTTAATCTGGTTAAATCTGATAAAAAGCAACTGGGGAAAATATTTTACTGGGCACAGTAATTCAAATCTCCTTTTCAATTCACCTCTCGGTTGACAGCAGCATGAAGCTGACTGCATCAATGATAGTGAGTTTCATACCTACCAACCAGAAATTGGACTCAAGGTCTGAGGTCTGGAGTTTAACACCTTTCGTAAGAGCCCTGCATTACAGAGGCAAAAACTGCAACAGCATGGAACTGTGACATCCAGATGTGAGCCTTTACATTTACGGCATTTAGCAGACGCCCTTATCCAGAGCATCCACATGTCCTGGATAAGACAGGGACAGCCCCCTGGAGCAATTCAGGGTTAAGGGTCTTGTTTAGTGATGGTAGTGCTTGAGGTGGGATTCAAACCTGGGACCTCTTGAGCCACTGGTCCATAGGCAAGTACCCTTCCACTAGACCACCACCAGCCACTAGGTGGTGGTGGTCTAGTGGTGGGTACTTGCAAGTACCCTACCACTAGACCACCACCAGCCACTAGACACTAGGTGGTGGTGGTGGTCGTCTAGTGGTGGGTACTTGCCTATGGACCAGTGGCTCAAGAGGTCCCAGGTTTGAATCCCACCTCCAGCACTACCATCACTGGGTCCCTGAGCAAGACCCTTAACCCTGAGTTGCTCCAGGGGGACTGTCCCTGTAATTAGGATATGTGGATGCTCTGGATAAGAGCGTCTGCTAAATGCCGTAAATGTAAATGTCTTGACTCCAATAGGAGTCAAGACACATGCCAAACTATATATTAGCATTGCATGGTAATTTAATTTCACTGATCTTGAGAAAAACCTTCTCACCAGGATGTGAACACTTGCCAGCCATACACTTGTTAATTTAAACAGACCAAAAGATGCAGCGCCTTAATTTATTTAACTTAAAAATTCAAAAGTTAGTGCATGGGAACCAAGAGATGTCCTACATAATATTTCTGGTAAGAAAGTATCTACTCAAATGTATGAATGGTGGTTCGATATGTTAACTGCTTATAATAGCAATACATACTTCATGGTAATTTGTTGAGCAATGCAGGATGAAAGTATGTGCAATAGATGTTATGGTAATAAAAAGTCCACTCAGCATTTCAGGCACAAACTTTTGACAGTTCTTAAGTTAGGTTTCTTTCTGAATATGTTCAAGGGGATGAAGACTCAACAAGCGCATATGTATAACTATGCGGGGTGGGGCGGGTGGGGGCGGCATATACATGCATAACTTGGATCACCGGATAGCTGCACAACTTAAAGTACAATCTGACATTTCCTGTTCTAAAATCACTTCATCAGATTAGAGCTTTTCATATTTCCTGCATGTGCTCACCTCTAGACTCTGGCTTTCTGTCTGCTGGGCCACTGGAGCTCCTGACTCTGCTCTTACAGAAGATTCAGGCTTTAAAATCAAAAGGAACAAGAATATATTCAGAAATGTCTGTGCAAAGATACACTTTAGATAAAAGTGGTTAAACAAGTAATAAAGGTTAATATAAGAAAATCACCTGCGTGTAGGCGACATAATTCTGGATATGTTCCTCTGTGACTGGATTGTGGTCCAGTATCACATGGAGTCTCATAGACATCATACTGGTCAGCCAGTTCACCAGACTAGGATTCACCTCCGCAGACATTCTCCTCTGTACACACACACACACGCACGCACGCACACGCACGCACACGCACGCACACGCACGCACACGCACGCACACGCACGCACACAGAGGACAACTGTCTGGCATGTTTGTTTTAAAAGGCAAAATCTTTTTTGAGATTCTTTTTTTAAATGCTTACATTTAGGTATCAAAAATAGCTTCTTTAAGACTTTTTTAATCCAATGTGAAGCATGACAACTCACAATGCGGTGGTTGATGACAGCAGTAAGAGCTCTCTGCTCTCCTCTTAAACAGTACAAATTGAGAGCAAGACATTCAAACAGACCCTGAGTGCAGAGAAACAGCAAGCGGGGACCAAAGGTGTGATCTGGAAAAAAAGAGACATTATACATTTCAACAAAAATACAACACTCTAAAAATAAAAATAAACATAAAAGGGATTGGAGCAATGCCTACCTGTACAGCGGAGTATGTGTGTGGCCATCTGTGTGAACTGTTGTCTGAGGAAGGACATGTTAGTCTGGATGATGTCCACCCCCTCTCGCACTGTAACTGTAGACTGTAACACGTAGGGCATAGAAAAACATCAGGGTCACTGAGTAAATGGTTCAAAAGGTACATAGGCGTTAAAACACAAACTTACAAAGCTCTCAGCAATGTACTCCTCCAATCCATTGATGAGATCTTCAGCAGCATTCTAGATGGAAAGATCAAGCTACTCAATTAATCTGTCAAATAATAAATGAGCTTTTATTATGTGTCATTGTCTTCAACACTTATTTGAACTGCCCAACCAAATGGGAAAACAAAACTTTCTTCCCCTGCCCACCACTTTTGTTTTTTAAACCAGGGCCTTTTAACCGATTTTGCCAAAATGCCAGGTAGTTTTCTATTATGAAGCTCTAACCAAATATAATAGCACTTCTACAGAATCCCAACACAGAGACAAATATTAGAGGAAGAGGAAAAGAAGTTGGATTTATGCATTTGGATGCACTCAGAGGGAATGAAAGAATGCAAGAATTTTCCACAACATGGTTCCGTTACAGTTTGCTTTTCATGGACAGATGCGGTGGCCTTGATTAGTGGTGATAGCAGAACAGATGGAAGCTGCTTCCTAAACCACACACTTCTATACTTTACAAACTACACTACTGAGGGCATTGCTTGTCTATTAGATTTAACCACACACCATTTAGTGTGGTAGTATACCGTATGGAATTACATTTAAATTTAGCTCATTTGTTTAATTTTCAGTCTGAAAATTTAACAGCTCATTTCTGAAAGTCAACTATGTAGTAGAGGCAGACTCACAGAAATATTTGCGTCAGTGGGTTCTCGGCCCTGGAGATAGTGCTCAGTGAAAAAGGCAGTAAGTTCAGGCTGGATACGGCTCAGAGGCTGAGGATTCCCATGTAGCAACAGCACCATGTCCACCATGGAGAAACTCTGACAGACCAGAGACAACAGATCTCCAAAGAAGCCTGCCGCACACAGGAAGAATATAGGAAAAATATTAAAAAATATAAAAAAAAAATAAAATAAAAAAATCTAAAAGCAATGGCTACATTTTGCAACATAAACTTTTAATTATGATTGTTAGACTAAAAACTAACTCTGCAACTGCAGTGAAGAAAACAATATTCCTAAACATGAGCATGAAACTCATACTCACTCACCTACTGCATCTCCTGACCCAGGTGTGAAGAGGTTGCTGGTTTGGGAGAGTCTCTGGATGAACTGTGCAATGCTCTCACTGTTGCCTTGGCCAGCACCCAGAGAGCCCATCATGGTGGACAGCACACCTTGCACAATACCTGTGAACAGCTCTGGGCTTAGTGTCTCCCCTCCTGCACTCGGGGGCTGGGGAGGATTGGAGGGTGAAGGCGAGGGACCAGAAGGAGCAGGGGAAGGAGGTGGAGGCTGCTGGCTTGGGGGAGGGAACACAGGTTGATTGGTCTGCAAAGAAAAGTAAAGTAATTTAATGAAAACACCAGACATAGTCTAAATATGGATTTGCTTGGTTGGGTGGCCAAACCAGAATTTGCAGAATTTCAAGAAAACATTGCTGACCTGGATGAAATCAGACAACCCCTGGATGAAGGCAGGAACACCAGGCATTGTCACGGTGATGGAAGGAGGAGCTTCAGAGACATTACCAGCTACTCCAGCAGCCCCACCCAAGAGAGAGCCCAGGAGCTGACTTAAGTTCCCCTCTGTGCCTCCTTCCTGAGACTGCCCCATAGAGGCTGTGCTGGTGGTGTGAGTGGATGTCTGGCCAGATGTGTTGGCTGAGGAAGGAGGAGCATTTGAGGAGGAAAATGCAGAAGTTGAGGAGGTAGAGAAAGAGAATGAGTGGGATGAAGAGGTAGTAGATATTTGATCACCTAGGAAGAAATAATGCATTAGTTTATCTGGCTTTACCACAAGCCAGCATGCAACAATTAAAAGAAAAAAAAAAAAAAAAAAAAAAATCATTATATCAGCTACAGTACAGAGAGAGAATGCACAATGGGAAATTATTTAATCCAAAAATGCAGTTATCACTGAGTGTGTGTGTGTGTGTGTATACACACACACACACACACACACACACAGTGATAACTGCATTTTTGGATTAAATAATTTCCAATTGTGCATTCTCTCTCTGTACTGTAGCAGATATAATGATTGTATAGGAAAGGATAGGATAATGAAGGCTTTAAATGATTAAGACATCCATGAAGCATGTAAGGGGCTTAGGAACCTAGCAGGGAAGTGCATGTAGAACACATCTTACCTGTGTGCACAGGCATTAACAGCTGTCCAACTAAACCACTCACCATCTGAGTGAGAGGAGAGGGAGCGACAGGGTTGCCCTAGTGATAGAGTGAGAGCAACAGAAAGATGGTAAAAATAGAGCCAATGTTTACATCAGTGTTACACTGCAAATTTAAATATCTTGCCAAAGCCAAAGGAAATGAAAAATATCAACATTGTCTCACCTGCACAGGCTGTTGATTGGCTGTGGTTGGCACAGTTGCACGCAGATTGATGGTAGATCCTCTGGTGCCTGTAGGCTGGGGAATGTGTGGTGTGAAGGAAGGACGTGTGATGACTACTCTGGCTTGGGGAGGAATAGGAGAGGCTGAGGCTTCCCCATTCTGCGTTGTTGGGCCAGAGCCACTTCCCTGTTGCCCATGGTGGCTAGCTGAGGCTGCAGTAGCCATGGCAGCAGCCTGTTGGGAGATCTGATGCACAATGGCCTGCATGAACTCAGGAGGTAGACCTGGAATGTGGATAGGTGGAGTAGTACCTTTGAAGAAAGGAGGAGAGATGTTTATATATATATATATAAAAAAAAAAAAAAAAAAAAAATAAAAAAAAAGACTAAAGCATCATCTACACAAAGAAATGCCATGTTGTCGCCATGGGAGATTTATATACGTGGCATGCAAGTTTTTTGGAAAAAGACCATAACTAACATCATAGTCCCAGAGATTGCAGCATTAAATCTAGTTAATGTCAGCATGTTAACCGTTGGTATTTACTATGAGGGGCAGTGGACACTGACCAGTCTGTCCAGCAGCGTTGGGATTCTGTTGGCTTTGGGCCTGAGCTCCACTGCCTGAATCTGTTGCACAGAAATGCACAGATCAGTCACTAGCAATGCACTACTGCTCCCCAGTCCGGGTCTGAGAGCATTACCCTCTTAACCAGAAGATGTCAAATTAATTAAAGACAATTGTAACTGTACAACAATGATTTATATGCATGATGCAATGACCTGAAAATTGTGGTATATGTTCAAAGATTCTCACAGACCTGGAATGGATAGCTAGATTAATTTAAAGTGCCAAAAAAAAAAAAAAAAAAAGCTGAAGGCACAGACGCTGGCAAATACGTACCATCCAAGTTCATCTGCATCATGACCACTGGCTCCATTGTCTGATGAGTGATTCTGATCACACGAGGAGTCCCTTGACCAGGCTGCTGACTGGCTCCATTGAGAGTAGAGGGTGGTACCTGTGCCTGACCCTGCTCCTCTGACTGGCCAGATGGTTGAGATGTTGGTGGTTGACCTTCACCCGCCTGTCTGCCATTAGATGTCATAGTAACAGTAGTGCCAATGTTCATCTGTTGAAAACAGGTGCACAAGTAAAAGACCATCACATATGTAATGGAGGACAACAACACCGTGAATCGTTAAACGTGCACCCTTTCATGCAGTTCTTTGCTTAGCTAACCGGTATTGGTATATGGGGCAGTCCACTCTGCAGCAGAAGAGGAGAGGTGTAGTGGGACATAGGTCGAACAACATGTAGGTGGCGAGGAGGCTGAGCAGACAAGTTGCATCGAAGATCACTCAAAGCAACCAGGGTGTTGCCAAGGAGACGAAGGGATTCTCCAACCATATTGAGAGTGCGCTGATCTTCTTCACGCTCTTGTGTCTGGTAGAGAAAAGACAGTGGTTATTTAAATCAGGTGGTAAATGTAAGTCCTTTTTTGTTATGTAAAGAGATTGTATGCAAAATTACACTACATATATGATGGAAGTACACTACTACTAAAAAAGAGAGTAACCCATACATTGTTGTTGTAATCAGCTAAACTAGCTGCTCCCAGGATGGAATGAGTTCTCTCCATAAAGGGTCGGAGTCGTTCCTCTACTCTACGAACCTCTGAAAGAACCTCCACCAGCTCCAATGGGCTTGGGTGACTGATGACACAGGGAAATTTTATTAAAAAAAGATCTCACAATCCAAGATCTCTCAACTCCTCCATACAGTATTTTTTAACCTAGTGGATTTAACAGCATCCAACACTATTGGTAAAATAAGAGTTCTCTGTAACATTTAGACCAAAAAAAATTGAGAAAGCATTCTACTTGGGTCCAGAGTGAGGAGGTCCCTCGGTTTGTGTTGAGGCGGAAGTGGAAGAAGATGATGCAGAAGCTAAAGGTGGGGAAGTGTCCATTGATTGTGCTGAAGAGGAAGAGGATGTAGATGTTGGGTGTGATGCTGCAGCACCCTGCTGGTTGGATGTGTCACTTGGCTGACCCTGAAATGTAATGATTAAAATCTATTATAAATCTATTGTGTTCTTGAAAACCCAGAAAAGACATAAGTAGTTCTTTCAAATGGGATATTGCTGGCCAGCAGGAGAAGGCTATACCTCCAGTCTGTCAATCAAAGACTGCGTCTCTCGCAACAGGTTTTCAGCCAACTGAAGCCTTATCCTTGGTTCACTCTGCACCGATTGATCCAAGTTGATATGCACATCCACAGATCCATTGCTCTGTAATTGAGGAACATGACACATTAGTTCTAAGGCTCTAATCATTCTAGTCACTACTTTAGTATTCTAGTAATCAGACTGTCACTAGTTTAACAACGTCATATGTGCCTACACACATTTCATAAGTATATTAACAGGCTAGCCAAATAAAAACACAAATGTTTTGTTTGAGAATTTTACTTTGCTACATTATTATTATTATTATTATTATTATTATTATTAATGTCTAATAAAAAGGCACATTGACTGTGCTTACCTGTGTCAAGGCAAAAACATGCCTTTTTGCAAACAGGCAAGGGAAGCTTTAATACATTTAGAGTTATATTTTGGCAAGATTTAAGCACTAGGCATATGAGCATGACGGTAAATTCTTGTTGCCTTTATACATACTCCTGTGCTGGTGCTGACTCTGGCATTCCTCCCGGCCTCGCCAACACCAGCCATCATCTGCTGCACAGACATCTAATGGAAGATGGAGTCAGAAGCATCCTTTATAATGATGACAAAGGCTTATTCATCAAATGTTTACTTTTTAAAAAGCATGAATAACCTGTTAGTGACCACTAGGGGCATACTGGTCATGAATTTGTATGCCTGATTTTCATTTAATTTCATTGAAAGAGGCCTTAACTGAACTTAAAAAAAAACAATTAAAAAAAAAACAAAAACCAACAATTAAACTGGATTAAAAGATTAAACTGGCTTATTTATTTTTGAGTCTGCCAATTGCAGTTTACAGTGACTACACCACATGCATGGTTACAAACTGCATCCAAAAACTCACTTTCAAACTCCAGTTTAGAAAATCCGAGAATATAATGTGGTAACCTGTATCTGCTGGGGGTCCATGATGTTAACTGGGAGGTTAAATGTGCCCAGCATGACATAGCTATTGCCATTGCGGTCATGGGGTGCTTGAGAGGTGGAAGTGGAGGAGTGAGAAGAGCTGGATCCTCCCTCTGCACCACCTGAGGAGCCGGGAACTGCGCCTCCACCACTGCCAGTCTGAGTGGTCTGAGGTGGAGCCCGTTCGACAAGATGAATTACCTTTCCATCGACATCTGAGCAAGAACAACAGAGAAAGCATTAATAAAAAAGTCTGAATTCTGCATTTACAAATCTTGCTTTCTTTCAAACCAGAGATTCTCAGGACTACAATCCCACTGATGGGACAAGTCTTAATAAAGAGCTAGTACAGGAAAAAACATACTGTACTCTTTCAGAGTCCTCTCATCCTGCAGCACCCGGCCCTGATAAATCAGTCTCTGCTTATCCACAGGGATCTCGACTGAGGATGCAATATGTTCTTTAAACTCCTTCACTGTCCACTGAGAGAAGAAGAAAGGTCTGTCAGCCACAATAATGACCACCATATCACTTTCAAGGAGCATTTTTGTAAACAGGAAGGTTGAAATAATCCCATCCAGGTGTGTTATTTTTAACCTCACCTCTCCCTGGACTGTGTAGCTCCTACTCTGCGAATCCAGAGTTTTAACAGTAACCTCAATCGTCCCAGGCTCCTCCATGGACCCTGGGTTGTGCAGAAACGTGTGTTTGATCGTATGTGAAAGAGAGATGGAGTGAGGGATTAGAGATAAGACATGAAAACGAGTGTGGCACACTTTGTTGTGCACTGTTAATGGACACGGGGTATTAGCACCGCCTCCTAATAAAGGATAACCATAAAAATACTATGGCAAAGAGTAATTACAGTGAGTAAAAATGTCAATAAGAGTCAGATGCTCCCAGAGGAGGAGAGGCAGGCAGTCGTTGACAGTTTCTCCTCTTTTACTGTTGACTCTGAAAACCCAGCTCGCCAAGCCCTTTGGCCGGTTTTCGGATTACATTCACGTAGTCAAGTAGTCAGTCATCTTTAAACAAATCGACAGGGAGTATTTCTGTCTGGATAAAATACCTTGTTTTTGTTGTATATCAACACCGCTCGCTCCTAATCCCGACCTCTATTTTCTCTGAAGCCAGAAAGCTAAATTAGCTAACCAGCTAATCCCGCACCGTTTCCGAGCAACGCTCACCAGTGTGGCTACTGCATCTGCGTAAGAATTACGCAGAACCCCTTTGTACGAATGCCGTTTGCGAAAAGAAGGGACGCGAACGTTTGCGCAAATATGGGCGGTCTCAGTGCAACAAATAAGATTAAGAAAAGGAAATGACGCAGTTTTGTGTTTTTGATTCTTTTAACTCTGGTATTTTGTTTCAAAATAATCACAATGGATAGATTTAAACATCGAGTATTAATTGAATATAAAATATTATTCTCACATCTAATATTTAAATGTTTTATGATATTGAAAATTATGAATATTTGTTATTTTTTTCTAGTTAATCTTATTTTTTTGCTAATTGATTTGATTTTGCTTACTAAATTATATACGGGCAGAAATACTTATAGAATTTAAGATCAGTTGGTCATGTAGCCATAATATACGTATTTATATCTCATTTTCGACATTTTTCTCTTTTTTTAAGATTTATGTTCTCACAGTGCTAAAATGCAGAGAACTAATGGGCATCAGGCGTTGGAGTTATTTTGACAATGGTCAAAATGTTATTTATATGTGTGTAGAAAATTGTAATTATATATTAGAATAATATAATAACGTTCTAATGCTCCTATTTCTAGGTTCTTCATTTTTTGTTTACACTTTGTGGCTGAATCCACTCGGAACGGAACCTTTACTCTTCAGGGTACAGGGCTCCGCCCGGACTGTTTATACACTGACTCAGGGTTGAACATGCCGGGCTTAGTTTAACTCGTCTTAGTTTAACTTGGTTTTATTTTAGGGGAAGAAGAGATGGAGGACTCAGAGCAGACGAGGCTGCAGTTGTGTGCTGAGTTTGCGGCGATCAGTGGGTCGGACAGCGCGATGGCTCAGTGTTTTCTGGCTGAAAATGACTGGGAGATGGAGGTAAATATAACTGCTCTCACACCTCTCATTACTGACCCCCCCTCACATCAGCTGCCTCAGACAGAAGTCCTCTTCTCTCTTTCATTTTAGAGGGCCCTGAACTCTTTTTTCGAAGCAGATATGGAGTCAGTGTTTGAAGTTGTGGATAAAGAAGAGGAAAGAAGCAGAGGTTCGACAAAAAGAAAGGAGGCTGAGCATCCAGAGGAGGCTGATGATGCTCCAGAAACTAAAAAGAGGACAAACCCTCAACAAGTTGAATGGTAAAATATTGTTATGATTTATTTAGTAAGTAGTGATATGGGTAGCCCTGGCCATGAGATCACTGTTATACTTTCTTTCTTTTTTTTATTAACAGGTGAATTACAAAAACAGGGATATTAAATAATATTGGAAATATATTGGCAGATAATTGAGAATAAAAAATGTAGTCATAATCCTGGCTATATAATATTAATATTAAATCATAACCCTGTTAATTCAGTATTCTAAACTATTTTACAGCATTGAAATAATTTTTTCCTTCAGATGTTTCTATAATTGTTTCAATTTAAATGTAAGAACAATAAACTTAATATATCTACCTGATTTACATGGAAATACATACTCTTATGATAAATTAGATGAATTATGTGCAGTTCTACTGGACATCTGCTGAAATGTCATCTCATAAAGGTTTCAGCCTGTATACATGGTCTGGTTTCAGAGATGAGCACATGCGGATGACAGCATTCCCGCCTGTACTGATGAGCCTCTCAGGTTGGGATGTGGGGTGGGGCGGGGGTGTAGTTATGCTCAGATTGCTACAGTGTCTGTGTTTTGCATAAAATGTTTATGAAATACATGAGATCGACATTGATCCAAAATTCCATAATGACACAAGTATTTTATCCACATACTTTCCTACAAGGAAATATGTGCTTTAACCAGGCACTGGTATCAGTCTCATGGTCCGTTTAGAGTTCTGATAGTGGAAATGGTATCAGGAGAGTGATGGGGTGAGAAGATGTTTCATTTTCACATTTAATATTGTTTTCAATGTTGAAATTTAATGAAATTAAATGAATAATAAAACACAAATTTGAATACACTCAAATGGCCTTGTCTTGGTTGGTAAATGAGAGATTTTCAGGGAAGACAGAACATATTAATTATACTGTATTAAATCTCTATGTCTTGTTTTTATTTACTTTTAAGTATTTAAATCATTGCACCCTTTATGAATTTACACAAAAATAAACCAATTAAAATGAATAATTTGTGCTACGACTACTACTAATAATAACTAAAACAAGTATTTTTTTGCTTTAGAGAAAAGGAAAATATTCAGATATAAACAATTTTTAAATGCAATTCTAAATATTTGTCAAAAAATGAAAACATTTAACATTTGCAGCTCTAGTTGTATTTTCTTGTAATGCTCTTCATTTTTCTAGGCCATCACTACAACATATGATCTTTTTTTTTTTTTTTTTAGATGATCTTTAACCGGTTGATTTTGCTGTTTTAGTATCGATTTAACTGAGGAGGAGCCTGCTTGCTGCAGCAGCAGCAGTTCAAAAGGAAGTGGGGATGATGAAGGTGACAGCAAGCTCTCTCTAATCTCCTGGAATGTGGATGGCTTAGACACGCTGAGTCTGGCAGAACGTGCCAGAGGCCTGTGCTCTTATCTTGCACTGTAAGTCTGCCCGAGTGAATCATAAATGTAGCTGGAACTTGTGCATTTAACATTTTGAGAAATTTGCTGCCTAAGTTGTTTAGGTGCGTTCTTGCCTCTGCTGCAGGTACACACCAGATGTGGTGTTCTTACAAGAACTCATCCCTTCATACGCTCAGTATGTTAAGAAACGTGCTGTCAGCTACCTGTTTATTGAAGGTAAGAGCCTGATCCCGATGTGGTATGTGTAAAAGTGCTTTTCAGTTGAAAATAGATGTTCTATTATCATTAAAGGAGGTGAAGATGGATACTTCACTGGTCTGATGCTGAAGAAATCAAGAATAAAACTGCAAAAAAGTGACATCATTTCTTTCTCAACAACCCAGATGATGAGGAATCTTTTGTGTGCCAATGTAGGTTATCATCAACTTTTATTTTTTTTGTGTGCAAACCAATTTTAAACCATACTGTGTTCTGAACTTGACTTTAGTCCTCCTTGGAACTGTGGAAATGTGTTTGAATCTGTCCGAATTTAGAATATAGGCCGTATTTATCCCTAGTTCTGTGCTGCATAGGTGACTTTCTTGGGTAAGGAACTGTATTTGATGACTTCACACTTGGAGAGTTGTAAGGACCAGGCTGCCGAGAGGATGAAACAGCTGGGGATGGTGTTCGAGAAGATAAAAGGGACGCCAGATAATGTGACAGTTATTTTTGGAGGCGACACCAATCTTAGAGACTCTGAGGTAATTTTGAATGCTTTTAAATGATTTCTTGCATCTCTTGGTACGGACAACGTATTCAAGTCCTTTAACAAATCTTAAGTGTGCTTTTTTGCATTTCACTGACACGAAAGATTGTTGCCACTTCCATAAATGAACAAGTTAGTTAGTATGACTGTAAGTTACTATGAACTTAGTTTAGATTACATTTTGGAGTCAGCACTGTTTCTATGTGACTAAAGTCAGTAAGGAGTCCATTTTGCACAATAATCTCAATGTCAAGAACTAAAATATATAAATCAGAGAATCTGGAGGAGTGCAGGATTAAACTTATTGCTTTAAAGCAGGGAGATTTTGAGAGCTAATGTATCAGATCCTCTACCAACTCTTATAGCTGGATGTAATGTGCAATAACTTTTCTGACGGTGGAACTAACCTTACTGGTGGAGCTGTCTGTCTGTCCACAGTTGTAGTGTAAGCAATATCCCTAAGGATATTTTAATAGCTTTTCTGATTCTGATACAATATCTGACACTCTGTGTACATGCCATGTACAATTTGTACCTCACTGTTTAGAACCCATTCGATTTTGTTGGGGATCAGCTTCCAACCTATCAGCTAAATGATTATGAATAAAAAGGACCGACATTTATTAATCTTGTATGTATGATTTCATAAGACTTCACTACATAATGTTTTGTGGCCTTTCAGTTTTCATCACTGGTCATTTAATCTGTCACTAGGCTTAATCTGTGTATGGGAAGTTGTGCCATAGATCCACAGTTGTATTATTGTCTTATTGTTCCACATCTGAACAGGTGGCTAAGGTGGGAGGTCTGCCCTCTGGTGTGAATGACGTGTGGGAGGAGCTTGGCAAACAGGAGCACTGCAGATACACGTGGGACACTAAAACTAACAGCAACAAGAACGTGTCTTATGTCAGTAGGTGTCGCTTTGACCGCATTTATCTGAGGCCTGCTGAAACAGGGCCCAGAATGGCTCCCGAACACATGGCCTTGGTTGGAATGGAGAAACTGGACTGTGGCCGTTATACAAGTGATCACTGGGGAATCTACTGCACTTTTACATCTTGATTTCTGGAGATATCTTCCTTTGCCAGCCTTAGAAGAGCTTTGGTAAAAAAAAATAAAAAAAATCAGGAACTCTTAAGGTCCCAATTCAATAAAATTTATACATTGAAATTATAGAAGCAAGAAGATGAGGACTACAGTAATTGGTAATAATTTTCTATCAAGCCCACATTGTCACAATTCCTACAGGTGTTACCCACGATTGATAGCACTGCTCTGATTGGGACTTACTTAGGCACTGGTTTTGCATCTTTTTAGGACCGGTTCCTTTAAGAAACCGCTTGAGCTTCACCTTTTCTGTGAACATTTAGAGCCTTTAGATTTTTTTTTTTTAATCCATGTGTTCTTATTGTTAATAGTTATATATGTGCCATAAGGTGTTGCCGAGATCACTTTTTGATCTCCTGTTGACAAGTATATGCTCAATAAACTTAACGAACGATTCAAATATATGTCGGACCATTATTAAGAGGGTGTCAGAGTTCTCCCAAACCTTAAGACTTTGACAGAAGTGGTCTAATCCTGATGAACAAATAACTTTATTCTTGTAATAAACATCTTAGGCTCATAGTAAACAGCTCATGAAGACCAAGCATTGGTCAATGAGAAACAGCAAGGTAGCCTTTAAACAGGACTAAACGTTTCTGCTCCAAACGAACATAATCATGTTGAAGAATCATGCTAAAAATGAATTTTTGTGCAGACAGTGGAACCTCAATCCTCCTTTAGACCAAAGGTGACATTCAAACTGCTGGAGATTCTGTTAAACTGTAATGATCAATCTATATTGAAGTTAATGAAGCAACTGATAAGATATACTTGGACCTAAACAGCTGGAATGATTGGCTGTCTCTGAAATGTACTTTGGAATAGGCAGTGCAAACAGGGATCCTTGTTGTTTAGCTGGGAGTGCTGCATGACACAGACTGGCTCAGATGGCTTTGACATTATTAAATGTTTTCTTTGTGTTCCCTGGTTTGCTTTAACAGACTTGCTTGGGATTAATGGGGACGTTGTTGTCCTTAACTGTATAATAAGGTAGCTGCCAATCTGTGTCGACTGTGGCAGTTGCTATCTTGGACACATGACCCCATATAACTTTTGTGGCTGCCAAAGCTCATCAACCTTGGAAGGGGTCAGATGTGTATCTACATTCTAGGAAGATTTTCGCTTGGGGCTGTAGGATGGAAATATACTCTCCACAGCACTGAGTACAAAAATTAGTACTCTTTTATTGTCCTTCTAAAGAACAAGCTTGTATTTTATAGCTTTAAAGAAACAATGAATGAAATAAATCTGTCCATTTACCCCAGATGTAGGGGTTCATGTTTACCATTTCTATAAAAAAAAAGCACTAAAAGGGAATAGTCACTCTCTCATAAATACTTTCTCGAACCACACCTAATTAAGGTGGTGCTGAAGTGTCAGTGTTGTTTAGGACACAGTTGAACTGACTTAGCTGTAAATTCTAACAGTCTAATGGCTCCATTATAAAACAAAAGAAACAAACTTCACATCAAACGTGTTGGTTGATCGACTACGTTTGGACTGGGGGGGTTGAGTTGAAAATTTGATTTGTTCGTAAACCGTTCCTTGAAACCATGCAGATCTGAAACAATGGGAATCAGTAATCATACTTGTAAGCACACTGGGGCAGCAGTGGCGTGGAGACTAGGTTCAAATCCCAGACCAGTAGGTTGCCCTGAGGTACCCTTGAGCAAGGTCCACATCACTGCTCCCCGGGCACTTTAAATAGCTGCCTCCTGCTGCACGGTGTGTATGGGTGAAATGGTGAGGAAGTATTTTGTTGTTGCTCACTGTGTGCTATGCTGTTTCACAATGACAAATAGTCACTTTCACTTTCATCCTGGCTCTACGGCAACTCCAAGCAATCGTGGTTTGTCTGCGCTTTTCGTGATTAGTGGAAATTGTCTGCCAAACTATCACCATTACAGTGCCCTTCCACTATCGGGAACATGTAAATGCTCTTTCCTCCTCTACAACTGCTGGCACAAGTGTTTCATACATTTTTAACAATCAGTTGTTCATACTGGTGATACTGAAGTAAAGGTCCCGCAACTGCAGGACGGCTTTCCTGGAAACCTAGAAATTCAATCGAGTGTAACACTAGTGTTACTCTGAAAACATCACTGTTTTAGCAGCACTGTGTAGCAGGGACGACAGAGAAAAGAAACCTTTGAAGCCCTATTTATGTAATGAGACAGCACTGTGCTGACAATCAGTAACTAAAGTATATTTGCCCAAAGCAACTCTTGCCGTGATCTAGACCTAGGGCACTGTGACTTCATAGGTAGCAGCACTAAAAAAAAAAAACACCCTTGCTTTACGAAACTGCTTCATATTATAGACATTTTATTTCATAAATAACACAGAACAAGCATGGTACAGCGATAAATATCCATTTACACACTGTAAGAATCTGTATTACAAAATACAGTGTAATTGTAATGCACTTGTTTCATGGGGTTAGAGGTTATGTAATGGTACTTGATGTGCCTTTATCTAACATTGCACTTGTACCTAGTTGTAAATGTGCTGTAGCCATTTGTAATCTCAGATAAAGGCTTGTCAAGGACCATATAGTTATTCCCCCATAGCAGATTTAATAGAGTTCCTCCTTTGCATAATCTTGTCTGTTAAATGAGCAGATTAAACAAACACTACTGTTTCCCAACAGTGTCATATTCTCCCATTGATTACCATATATTTGTATAAAACCACCTTTTTTTGCATTTGACACCTTATACCTCAAATATGTCCTCAGTTTTCATTTTTCACTTGGAAAAAAAAAAAATAATGTGTCGAAACCAGACACCAGCTGGTGTCCAGTCATGTCTTAGGCAGCAAGAGGTACAAGGCAGGTTGACATCGTAACACAAGACCAGGAATGTTGTCCATGTAAATCGTGGATGTTTCTGCAAGTTCAGATTTCAATTATTGCTAAATTCAAGAAAATAGAGGGCCCATTCCATTTCCCTAATACAAATTAATTGGGGATGCTTCAAAAAATAAAGGGGGGCGGGGGGGCAATTATTCATCCAACCGTTTTTATACAGGAAAATAAGCAAGGAATGTGTCCTTTGTGTGCCATATCATACGACATGCAATTCTGTGCAGAAAAGAAATCGTTAGAAAAGTCCTTAGTTCTACTGTTACTGTTCATAGTCAGTTTGTGAAGTTGGCTATATATAATGATGCCATATTAATAGGTTGCAGTATTAATTTGAGCCCTTTTCAGCATTTCACTCAGACGTTTGAGTCTAAGTAGCAGCAAAACCATTTACAAATGGACAGAAAAACATGGGACAAGCCATGGTGTTGGAAAATAATTAGTAAGATGCCATTCACGGACCTGCCGATTGTCATTTAGTATATAGTGGGCGTACAGGCTGAAGCTTCTGGCAAGTTTCAAATATCGCTTTCTCGTCAGTTACAGGTGCCTCGTTTCAGCCTGTGTGCAAATGATAGATGACACGGTTAGCAGTTTAGGATTAGTATAACTGGGAAAAAATTCAACACGGCAATAATCCATGAATAGTTCGATTACCAGTTAAAAGAGAACATCAGCTCTGAGAAACCTAATTAAGCCTACTAATCCTCAAATGCATATACACATTAAAAAGGTATGAGAAGTTAGTTTTGCGTTTAGCCAGGCTCACTGCTGGTCACATGACCTGTAATGACATGCAATGAATCCCTATTGCCCATTTGCCCTGAACACCAAATAGGCCAATAAATAGAGACCTACACTAAGACCTGCATTCACAGCAGCACTCCGAGATGTTACTGCACTCTGTTAGCTCTGCTCTTTACTACTGAAGGACCAATAAACCCAGTAGGTCTCTTGGGTAGGAGACACACCACGCCTATGGCGCCAAGCTTGTTAATAGACAACCTTGGGCTAATTTAGACAGCTAAAGTTCAAATCAGCCAAGTCAGGCAAAGCTCAGGAGACTATTGCGTCTAATTAAATGAATCTCCAAGGAGCGGGATGTGCAGACTCGGTCATATCTCTGGGACTATTGGAATTATATAATAGCTAATCAGTTCTGATAGGTTCGCACATTTAACCGCTCACTCAAGAGTGCCATGGTAAGCAGTCATGACGATGTAGGACTTAACTATGTTCCTCTAAAAGTTTTAGGGACTGGCTGTAAGTGTCACCCAGGACTCAGTGTGAGAGTGTGTGTGTGTGTGTGTGTGCGTGCGCATGAATCTTGAGTTCCTAATATTTTACCCCATAACAAAATTGCAAAAATGTTCATTAGAATCCACCTGTATGTCCAGGACTAACAGTTTCCTCTCCCAGTATTAATAATCATGATTTAGACTACCTGAAATACTAACAGTGAAAGCCTAACACATATTGCACAAGATAAAAATGCAATGTAAATTTGTCCCAACTTTAAAGGCGAAAATAGTCAGCAGAGAAAACAAAAACGTATAGCAGCCCTATAAAAAAAAGCATTTGGTTAAATGGCATAAGAAAAAAGGCCAGAGATTTCTGCAGTCCTCTCCATACAACAATATGAGAGACTAAACACAGCAGATCATACTGTTGAGTTTATCATGTTGCACTCAAGGTTCTTGGCAGAACACTTAAATATCCTGCTGGGAACTTGACTGCCTTTCCATCTGTTCCTAGCAGAACTGTAGGTAAGCAAAAAAGACCCCAGTTTGGAAAAGCAACAAACATTTTCCTAGCCAGGTGATTCCACACCAAATAATATTTAGAATTATAATTATAGTATCCCTTTGTGTAGCAAAAAGAAGCCTGAACACAGACCGTATTTAGCATTTACAGCATGTTATAAACCTAAGATATGAATGCGCTAAACAGCTCTATGTTGCTCACTGAGCACCATCTGATATACAGTGGCGCTTGGCCCTCTACAGCAATATTTTCCACATTCTCTCCCTAATCACATGCTTTACACCTGCTATACTTCTATAAAAATCTGTATGATATAAAAAATAATCTTGAAACAAAACATACCGGCTCTAATTTAACTTAACCTTTTGTTATAAAATACTGGCCCGTTTTCCCAACCGTTGCTGATTTTCTCTCAAGAGGGTTCTCAGCTTCGGCAACCCACTGCCATACTGCGATTAAACCTGAACACGCAGGCCGACCGAGGCGGCAGCTTCTCCTGCTGGCTGCGTTACTGGAACACGGACTACCAGCCATGGCCTGCATGTTCGCTGACCCTTCTTCACCTTGGCATTCCTGTCAGGTCTGCACCTCAAGGTAGGGGCAGGTGAAATATGCGCACAAAAAAAAGTTTGACATCAGACCACATTGATCCCTCCGCCTGCCAAAGCTCTTTTACTGTAAAAGGTGGAGCCACTGTGGTTTGCCATGCTGCCGTTCATGTGCGAGGTTTTCATCTCCATCTGACAGGCAGCGATGGCGGCGTTTAGTTCCATTTGTGCTCTGTGCACAACATAAAACATCAGGCCTATACTGATGAAGATCTGAGGAGGAAAAAGAGGGAGACTTGTTTACATTCAGTAATGTAATTACACAGTGTTTGCATTTAACAAACAGTGCAAAGTTCCTGGATGTCAGTTTTGGTTCAATTTAAGTAAATATGCTCATCTGGCCTTTATGCAAACTAAATTCAAAGAGCAAACCATTAATCCTTCTGGCTTTAGTTTCCACACCACAGATGACAATTATGGTGATGGAAGACATTGACAGCTGCAGTAGAGCACCAGTGCGACAGAACATGACTTACTTGTAGACTGAACACAAAGTACCCACTGACACTCTGCTCTGCTATAACATCCTCCATCGTGCGCAGTGTGGTTCCCAGGTAGGAGTTCAGGAGCTGGGTGGGCAGAAGGCCCACTGAGGAAGCCACCAAGTAATTTGGCAAGGACACATCTGTGATCTATATAGAGGAAAAACAGAAAGGAAACACCTTAATAAGCAAATGTGTCATGAAAGCTGTAAGGCAACATTCTTCAGACTAACAAAACGAGCTGTTAGTCAGTCAATGACCTCACAGCTTTAGGGACTCTGGGCAAAGGTGATGCTGAAAGCTTAGAAAACGGGTAGGAAGTTACTTTCAGCAAAAGATTAATTTGTCCCAACTATACAGGCACAACCAGCAGAGAACTCATACACACATGAGAAACTATTTTATTAAAAAGTTACACAAACAAAAAGTGATTTTAGAAGTATCTATTCTGTACAAACGTATGTGCAATGTGTGAATAGATTATTGGAGAATATTGTCTGCACCTTGTGAAGACAGAAAATGCACATAATTGCTAAAAGTAAGACATTTTGAAGCAATCTGTGCACAACATGTAAATAATGAGTGCATACACATATGTTCCATATGGAAGCAGGTTGTTTACCACATGCATCTACATTAGTGTAGCTTAGAAAGATTAAAAATACAGCAAAACATACACCTTTGTGATTATTTGAAGTGGGGGAAAAACAGTGGAACAAAACACACTGATCAGCCAGAAAATGAAAACCGCCTGCCCAACATTGTGTAGGTTGTCATTCTTAAAAGAACTTTGTGCTGTTAAGGCATGGAACCCACTAGATCTCCGAAAGTGTGCTGTCCTATTTGGCTTGAAGGTTTTAGATGATGTTTCTTTTATTCCTGCAAGTCGTGAGGTGGGGCCTCCATAGGTCAAACTTGTTTGTCTAGAATATTGCTGCAGAAGCTCAACTAGATTGAGATCAAGTGTTAAAAATAACATTCACCTGAATGCCAGGAATCAGCAGAACATTTTTCAGTGCATCACACTGCCTCGCCTCGTTTTCAATGTGCATTTGGGACGGACACACACACAGCCACTCTGAGGCTATGATGCTGTGCTTGATATCTTTCCATCATAGCAAACAGGAACAGTTTTAGCCATTTCTGCTACAACAGCATCTTTTGTGGGGTTGGACTACACAGGCTAACTACTGCGCTCCAGAACACCACACAAGACCTGCCGATTTGGACACGCTCTGATCCAATCATCTAGCTCTCACAATTTCAACCATGTCAAAGTCTTTCCATCTGCCCCTTTTTCCCTCATCTTCACAAACGGACCGTTCCCTTGCTCCCTAATAGATCTAACCCCATGAAAGCTGCAATTTTAACAAGATATAACATGTTATTCACTGGGTAATGGTTTTGTACTGGGCTAAGCTGGGGATGTCCTGCTCCAGTATGAGCAGATAGGATCCGCAAAACCATAGACTTTATTTTTGAGAATAAAGAAAGTAGTAGAAATTTTAATGAATAGCTTTCTTTTCTGTATTGTTGCATAAATTCTATTTCGCTTCCTTTGTTTCAATAACAAAATGTAATACAAACAAGAACCCTCCCTCAATTATTATTATTGCAGCAGTATGCTTAAAAATGGTGGATCCGTCTGGAAACGCTGCAATGTAACGGATGTGCTGTTTGAGTGATGAGCAACGGAACAGAGCAGAGCAAGTGGTTTCCTTTTTTAATCCATCGTCTTACTTTTTTTGGGTCAACTCTTGTGAAAGAACAGTGGAGTGACCCAGTGTTTGAAAGTGCTTTATAACAGAGCTCAAGCTAAACTCCATAACATTGTGAAGCACAGCAGTACAACCTCTGCTCTTCACCCATACACATTGTGCAGCAGGGAGCAGTGATGGGGAAGGTACCTTCCTCAAGAGTACCTCAGGGCAACCTTTTACTTTGGGATTTGAACCCATGACCTTCCAATCCTGGGGACTATTCTCCAACCACTAGGTCACCACTGCCCCTGCTAAAATTGCTCCAGCCATCATGCTGCTGTTTAGTAAGGGCATCGCCGGAACTCTTACCACCAAATATTCTTGAAATGTTCTTTATTCTCGCCACTAAATAAATATATATTATTGATTTAAGCCAACGGTTTAAATCAGTCCATTGTCACTAAATGAGGAGTATTGATGATACTGTTGCACACTGCATTTTGATGCCCGTCTCCATGTAAAGAAACCATGCCGTCCCTTTACTAAAAAGGCTCCGTTTTTAGAATATACTCATTTAACTCTTTTATTTTTATTTTTTTAACTTGAGGGTGAAGAAAGGAATTTGGGATTGGTTAATTAAGAACGAATCATGGTGAATTATGCCTGAAACATATTCATACTTCTATCAAGAGATTGAATAGAAGTATAGAATAAATGTTTCATGGTTGAAGGTTGGCTGCAACAGTTTAACTTTTGTTGAATTGCATAAATACCTCAATCAAAACTGAGAGCTGTGACTGGTTAGAAGTTCTTTTGCATATTGCAGACCAAAACTGAAACTGACGATGTACCGTTAAGCCCTAGAATTTAGGAAAGGTAATCAATGATTTATGACATGTTGATTTTTCCAGCTTTTATAATATAATAAAATGTTAATTTTAACTTGTTAAACATATTTTGTTGTTGAAAAGCTTTAACGTTTTCAAATGTTGGAATATCTGAACGATCAATTATCCTCAAATATTTGTTGTGACTGCAGAACACCTGAGTGCTTCCTTGTCATTGTGATGGCTTTTTTTCAAGCGTGTCTTGTTTCACGACAGGGCCAAACCTAAATTCTAGGAAGTAAAGCAGCAGGAATATTTTGTTCATGTTCAGTAAGCTTATACCTGCTTTCACAGAAGCAATACAACACTAGCTCATAGTAAGAATCCACGATAACTCATGAATAATCAAATATGACCTCAAGTTTCAACCGTCAGTAGAGAATTTAAGTATTTTTCTGATGGCATGACAGCATGGTCGCTTTAACTGGATCCCCTAAAGGAAAGACAGATGGTGGAATGTACCAGTAACCGTTCGTTGGCTCTCTTTCTTCTATTCTTTCCTAGTTGCTGTTTACAATTTTGGAATAAACTGAGATTTTGTAGCTTTTAACCAGGCAGCTCATCCTCTTTCAAACAGCCTATACGTTTCATATGTTTAATTACTAAAAAACTAGAACGTACTGTCCTCTTCTTTCAATGCCCAGCATAGAAACCCAGGTACTTTTTAAAAAGAGTATTGGGTTACCCATATAATGCGGTGTACTCTACATCAGCAGAAAGTGCAGTGCACGCTGAAATGTAGACATTTACTGATACTGCTTACTGAGGGAAGACGTGACGTAACGCCAGTGTGATCTTGAATGTTCCTGCACTTATCACGTGGTGCGATATTCATGTTATTTATATGAAGTGAAACTGTCTAATCATCATCATCATCATCATTGTGAAACAGCACAGCACACAGTGACGAAATGCTTCTCTGCATTTTACTCAATCACATGCAGCAGGCGGACGCTAATCAAAGAGCTCAGGGAGCAGTGATGGGGGCAGTAACTTGCTCAAGATTACCCCAGGGCATCCTGCTGGTCTGAGATTCAAACCCACAACCTTGTGATCCTGCAGTTTCTTCCTTAAACACTAGGCCACCGCTGCCTAGTTCAAAAATGCAATTTCAAAATAAGCAAAAGTATTTAAACAACACATAAAAGGGGCCCAACTCTCAAACAACTTTCTTGGTTTTATGAAAAGAATTAGGTTTTCTATATAAACACAAGTGGACCTTAAAAAACCAGACTAGTGGCTCGCTTGTCCATTCAGGCCATAAAGGAAAACTATTCTGCAGAAACAAAGATAGTTTATCTGATATTTTACAACTTCTCTAACCTCTTCACCAATTCACCAGAAAACAGTCTTGCCATCCCTGCTGAAGTTATAGGGAGAGGTTTTGGAGGTACTATACATACGGCCGAATACATGGAAGCCAATAAAAGCTCATTCGGGGCTCAGTAGTAGAGTGCATGCTTTGCATGTATGAGGTCCAGGGTTCAATCCCCTGCTTCTCCATTTCTGGGACAGCAGTGACCTAGTGGTCAAGGAGTTGGTCCCAGGATTAGAAGGTCATGGGTTTGAATCCCAGACCAGTAGATTGCCCTGAGGTAACCTTGAGAAAAGTGAAAGTGACTATTCCTGTCACTGTGAAACACACAGTGAACTACAACAAAATTACACCTCTGCATTTTACCCATACAAACAAACACTTGCAGTAGGGGGCAGCTATTAAAAGCACCTGGGGAGCAGTGACAGGGACGGTACCTTGCCCAAGGGTACCTCAGGGCAACCTACTGGAAAAGGGAATTGAACCTTATGATTACCTTATCTTCATTTCCTTCTGATCCTAGGTACCGTCCCCATCACTGCTCCCAGGGTGCTTTCAACAGCTGCTCACTGCTGGTGTGTATGTGGATTAAATGCAGAGGACGCACTTTGTTGGGGTGTTGTGCCGTGTTTCACAATGACAACTTGTCGCCTTCATTTCATTTCACTTTATAGTCTAAAAAGCAAAACCTGGAAAAAAAAGGTGCTGAAAGAAAATTAGATTGATTTGAGGCTCCTCCTAAAAAAAACAAAAACAAAACAAAAAAAAAAAAAAAAAAAACAACTTTGAAAGATACCAAAGACTTCAAAGGCTAAAAGGATCTTTCCTGGTATCCTGTTCAGCAGTCCAGCACATGCTGGATAAGTGCGTGTGTGTGCACTTTTCATGACCTTGGGGATGCTGAATGGTGTCATTTCTCTCTCACGTGTCACTTAATGCAATATTAATAACGTAGACTGCACAACACTCTCGGGAGTAAAATTACTATACCAGACCGCCTCGACAACTGTCCCGTCTGTGTGGGCAGCACTTCAGTTGTGATTTAGATCAAGTGTCTTCATTATTTCACTCCAAAGCTGCATAAAGCTACCTGGAAACCTCTTAATGACAGAAACTGACAGTTGTCCTGGTGCTGATTGGGGCAGCGATGGCCTAGTGGTTATGGACTAGGGCCCAGCATCGGAATGTCGTGGGTTCAGATCCCATACCAGTAGGTTGCCCTGAGGTAACCTTGAGCAAGGTACCGTCCCCATCACTGCTCCCCAGTGTGCTTTAAATAGCTGCTCCCTTCTGCACGGTGTGTGTGGGTTAAACGTAGAGGCTGAATTTTGTTGTTTCACGGTGACATGTTGTCACTTTAAATCACAAATAGTTGTTTTTGATTTTGCAGTTTTATGAGAATCACAGTTTCTAAACGCCATGGTTGTTTTTTGGGTCATTTTTACTGCAACGTTAAAGAAAATGTTTCAGCTTGGTGGGTGGCAGGTCCAAGACTCACTGCCAACAACTCAAACATCCAGAGCAGGAAGAGTGAGCAGGTTTATTTGAGCAGGTTATTTGCTCTTTAAGCTGAGAGCCACCTTACCGAAAACACGGCGTTCTGGAGGCCGAAGGGGATGGGGGTGAGGCGGGCGAGCGCCACCACCTTGAGCCCTCCGCCGCCCTCCACCACGCGGATGACGGCGCTGAGCTGCCCGCTGCTCCCGACGCGGCTCAGCACCCAGTGCGCGAGCAGCCGCCTGCACGCCACGTGGGCCACGAAGGTGCCGATGAGGACGCCGACCATGACGAGGCCCAGGCCGAGCACGAAGCCGTACAGGTAGCCGGCGGCCACGTTAAGCACGATGTAGCCCCAGCCGCACGGGAAGGATACGGTGATGAGGCCGACGACGAAGAGCAGCGCCCCAGCCAGGCCGTCCAGGCTCTCCAGCCACAGCAGCAGCTCCTTCAGGTGCTGTCGGAGCAGCGCCAGCGACGAGAAGCACACGGCCGTCAGCAGGCACGCCAGCAGGGCGCTCTTGAAGCAACAGGTCCCCACGCAGCACGGGCTCCTCGGCTCCACTGGATCGGCGCCCGCCAGCTCCGTCTCCGCACGGCCGCACAGCACCAAGTCCGCCTTTTCGCAGTCCGACGACTCGGGGCTCCTCTGCAGCCAGCGGGGCAGCTGCGCGTGGCTCTTGCCGGCGGCGTGGCGCACGGATTTGGCCAGAAGCTGCAGACTGGTCGCCGCCAGACTCCACATGTTGACCCCCCGAGTGTGTCCGAGCTCCTAGAGTGAACTCGCCCGTCCGGGCAGCCAGAAAAACGCGTTTCGGCGCTGTTTCCTAACCCCCCCAGCAGCGCTCCAGCTGCAGCGCCGGTTCTGAGTTCTGCCACCGGGCTTGGGAAACGAACCCGCCTCCCTTCCCAGGGCTCACGTCGCATACCATGTTCACGGTTTTAAAAAAAACAACAACAAAAAAAAACAACCCCGGGACCACTCACATGCCCTCTGGGTCCAATCAGAACCAGGACAAGGACAAGGACAAGAGATCCAGAACCTGCAGAAAAATCACGACTGCCCCCTCAGTCAGTCCGGGAGCCCGGAGCTCCGCGGTGCCTCCACTCCAGCTCGTCTCAGCGTTAACGCTGCCGCCGCCGAGGCGCCGCGCCGTGACATTCCGTCTCTCCGACCGCTGAGAGAGTCTGTGGAGGCCCCGGCGCTGAGGTCCAGTGAGTCGGGACCGCTGACTGGCTCCGTGCATTCGAGACAGATCACTAAACGAACCACTGTTTGTTTCCCACAATGCCGAGCGACCGCATCCCACCGCGAGATCTTTGTCGTCTCGCGAGAAATGAGCGTCGATCAAAATAAACAAGCGCAAGGAGCAAAACCGAGAATGTGTGGAAACCACCTTCCACATTACCACATTAAGATAAAAATAAACTATAATAACTGGAAACTTCCGACTGCCAGTGAAAATTATACAGACGACTATATTAAAAAAAAAAAAACAGTTAAGAACACTTAGGTGGCAGAGCTATCTGCTAATACCTTATTTCCTCACACAAAATACACTGACCATTTTATATACATTTTCTTTATTCATATATTTTTGTCTTAATTTTGCCTGTTTGGTTATTCACTGTTATTATTATTATTATTATTGTTTTTTTAAATAATTATTATTTTGTATTATTATATTTACATTTACAGCATTAGCAGATGCTCTTATCTATTCTTCCTTCTTTTAATCTAACATATTATTATTATTATTATTATTATTACTACTTCTTTTTCTTTACCTTTTGGCTGCTCCCGTTTAGGAGTCGCCACAGCGGATCAACCATCTTCATTTCTTCCGGTACTCCGCATCTTCCTCCTTCAAACCAACCACCTGCTTCATGGTGAGAGGACTTCTGGGTTCCACCACCAGGTTTGCTTATCTTGCTTCTGCTGTCCAGATGTTACACCAAGTACCTTTCTAGCTGTCTCCCTTACCACTTCTGCATGAGATTTCCAGCAATTTGGTAACTCTTCACTACCTCTCAGTCTCCATTTTAACTCCTGCCTGAATTTCAACTTGCAGTCTTCCTTCTTCAGTACCATTTGATCCTCTTGTATTAGACAATTACAGTAATAATAATACGAGAAAGCATATGCCAGGGAGCAGAGAGAGGAGTTGTGGTTTTGTATGAGAGAGGAGTTGTGGTTTTGTGTAACATCTGGACAGCAGAAGGAAGATAAGCAAACCTGGTGGTGGAACCCAGAAGTCCTGGAGTGTATGCAAAAGAAGAGGCAAACAAAGAAGAAGTGGCCTAATCAGAGAGATGAAGAAATAGGCAGGAGTACAAGAAAGTGAAGAGCAGGGTGTGGAAAGCAGTTGTGAAGGCTAAAGTTAAGTTGTTTGGTGAATTGTATGAAAGGTTGGACAGTAAGGAGGGAGAAAAGGACCTTTACCAATTGGTTAGACAGAGAGACAGAGCTTGGAACGATGTGGAGCAGGTAAGGGTGATTAAGGATAGAAAAGGAAATGTACACACCGAGTGAGCAGATGAGTTGAGCTAAATGAAGGAGTACTTTGAGGGTCTGATGAATGAATAGAATGAGAAAGAGAAGATGTGATGATGTGAGGATATTAAACCAGGAATTGCAGCAAATTAGCATGATTAAGATGACGAGGATGAAGAATGGAAAGGCTGTTGGTCTGGATGACTAAATGGTGTTTAGTAGAGATGGCAGTTGAGTTTCTGACCAGATTGTTTAACAGAATCTTGGAAAGTGAGAGGATGTTTGAGGAGTGGAGAAGAAGTGTACTGGTAACGATTTTCAAGAATAAGGGTGATGCACAGAGCTGCAGTATCTATAGAGGAATAAAGCTGATCAACCACACCATGAGGTTATGGGAAAGAGTAGTGGAAGCCAGGTTAAGAAAAGAGGTAATGATAGTGAGCAGCAGTATAGTTTTATGCTAAGAAAGAGCATTACAGATGCAATGTTTGCTCTGAGGGTTTTGATGGAGATATACAGAGAAGGTCAGAAGGAGTTGCATTGTGCTTTTGGGGACTTGGAGAAAGCATATGACAGGGTGCTTAGAGAGGAGTTGTGGTTTTGTATGAGGAAGTCAGGAGTGGTTGAGAAGCATGTCAGAGTGGTACAGGATATGTATGAGGGCAGTGTGACAGTGGTTAGGTCTGCATTAGGAGTGACTGATGCATGTAAGTAGAGGTTAGATTACGTCAAGAATCAGAACTGAGCCCATTCTTGTTTGCAACGGTAATAGACAGGTTGACAGGCGAGTTTAGACAGGAGACTTCATGGACTACAATGTTTGCTGATGATATTGCGATCTGTATCAGAAGTAGGGAGCAGCTTGAGGAGACCCTGAAGAGATGAAGATATGCTTTAGAGAGGAGAGGAATGAAAATGAGTAGGACAAATACAGAAAACATGAGCAGGGAGTTAGGATGCAGGGAGTAGAGGAAAAGAGGAAGAACAAAGAGAACGTTTATGGATGTAGTGAGAGAGGACATGCAAGTGGTTGGTTTAAATGAGGAAGGTGCAATGGACTGTAAGAAATGGAAACAGATGATCTGCTGTGGCGACTCCTAAACGGGAGCAGCCGAAAGAAGATAAAGATAATTATCTAATTGTAAGAAAATGCATTGCTATTACAGGATACTAAATCGTACTAATGAGAAAGTTAAGACATGATTAAAAGAAAGTATTTTGTCTTAATGAGAAGGTAATTATGTGAAAATGCCTTGCTTTAACGAGACATTAAGTCATAAATATACAGACGTTTTTTGTTCTAATGAGATGTTAGGTCATTTTAGCAAGTAAGTTTATTGTTATCATGACTTTTTTTTTCTTTAAATGGCAGATACAGACATCCATTGGACAGAGTTATCCAAATATGTGTGCAGAATCTTTAAGTATTTTCAGAAAAGTATTTCACAATCCACAGCAGCTGAAACACAAAATGTTTAAAAGGTATAATCATTTGCAAATGCTCAGAAAAGTACAAATTCATCAAATTGCTTTTGCGTCATTATAACAGCCCTACAAATTCATTTTTAAATGATTTTTGATTTTTTTTTTTTTCTGTTCTGACCTGCTAGACCACTTTAAACTAGTGGTGTACACTCCACCCCCTTGACACACAGAGACTGCACCAACAGTCCAGACCTGTCACACAATGAGCTGCCTTATACATACCATTCTATATTAAACACAGTCAGCACTACAAAAGCTTTTGTTAGTATTTCTGAAAGACATCTAATGCTGATTGTCTCATCTCACAAATCTTTACTCTTCTCCAGCACAGTCCCTCCATTCTGACTTGTTCTCTACCTGGTTTAGGGGATGCTTAAGGCCTTTTACCAATGGACCAATTTCTTTCAATATGACTCTAATACTGTGCTGTGTACATTATTTGAATTATGCATTTCTGCAATATGACAGAGGCTCAGAGAGGAGTTGTGGTTTTGTATGAGAAAATCAGGTGTTACAGAGAAGTATCTCAAGGTAGTTCAATATATGTATGAGGGCACATATTGTGACAGTGGTAAACTGCAATAGGAGTGTTGGCTGCATTTAAGGTAGAGGTTGGATTACATTAAGGATCAGCACTGAGCCCATTCTTGTTTACAGTAGTAATGGCAGGTAAAGACAGATTGATGGACGAAGTTAGACAGGAGTCCCCGTGGACGATGATGTTTGCTGATGATATTGTGATCTGCAGTGAGAGTAGAGAGTAGCTTGAGGAGAACCTGGAGAGATGGAGACATGCTCTTGAGAGGAGAGGAATGAAAGTGAGTAGGACAAAGACAGAATACATGAGTGTGAATGAAAGGGAGGAAAGTGGAGTGGCTAAGATGGAGGGAGTAGAGGTAACAAAGGTGGAGGAGGAAGACAGGAAGACGAAAGAGGAGGTTTATGGACGTGGTGAGAGAGGACATGCAGGTGGTCAGTTTGAAGGAGGAAGATGCAGAAGACATGGACACTGATGATCTGCTGTGGCGACTCCTATACGGGAGCAGCCGAAAGAAGAAGAAGAACAAGAAAAAGAATTTCCATGCTTTAGTATTTCTCATTTTCTCATACTTTTAACCTTATTCTTAATCATCTTATTAACTTTAACTTTCCCAGCACACAGTGGTTAGTGCTATCACCTCACAGTGAGTAAGTCACCTCACAGTGTAAGACACTGTGTAACTAAATTGCTGCTAGGTATAAGGGTGTATGTCCACCCAGTGATAGTATGTCAAACTGTCCAAAGTATTTCACCACACCCTATGAGTGCTGGGATTGGCTCCCTTACTGATTCAGGTCATGGAAGGACAGATTTTCACCACATATAAAGAAATAAAACGAATGACGAATTTTACAATTCCTTTAAGCAGAGTGCTATTGGGTATGTAGCTCATGCAGATGTTTAATCTCCTTCCCATAGGGCAGGTTTAATCCAAGTAGCCCAGATAATAACAGGTAAAAACAGACATCATCATTATCTGTCAAAGCTGTGTAACCAGGTCGTTTCACATACAAATTACAGGAATATGAAAAGCATCCTTCAGAAAGCCTGACTTCCTGAAGGCCTAAATTTTGGGCTTTTGATTAAATTTAGTCTAAATAGATTTGAAGTCATACTTTCCATTTTCGTACATTTGAACTTAAATAATATATTGCAGAAAATTGCACAATTGCCATGGTTGGGCTTCAGGTTTGGTGCAGTAGAGGGCGCGCTGTTCTGGCTGAGCACACCTGAGCTCATGAAGGCACAGGTGTGCTTCACTGGGGCTGCTATTTAAGCCCCAATGAGTCAGAACAGAGTGCGGTTCATTCACTAGGTGAAGCCTACACTTAATGGTGGTTTTGATAACTTGTTTTAGTCTCGACTGCAGTTCCTTGTGTCTTGTTTCGGTCAGAACTGCAGTCCTTGTATCTTGTCTTAGTTAATATGGATAATAAAGTTCCTTACTCCTGGCTCAACGCAGACGTCCCTCCCACACCCCGCCACCATTACAACAATGAAGCCTTGTTAGCCATTTAGTTCAGTTATACTTTTAGAATTTTACTTTTTTTGTTCCTTTCCATTATTAACTATCTATCAGTAGAAAAAAAAAGTGGAGGAGGTGTGATTGGAAAATTATATAAAAGAAATGGTATCATGATTATGCTATGCATGATTTATAAAATTATAATATTATACATTTTGCAGTTTACATTACACACATTAGAAACCAAGGTGTAACTGTATGTAAAGGCCAACATGTAAAATGTTTCCAATAAAAAGACAGAGAAAGAAATTATGTCCTGGAAAAGTCTGCACACTTGTTTAAATTGGATGAAGTGATGAAACACATTGCCAAAATGTAATGTGTTGTCTCAAAAGAATTATATGCATTAAGAAAATGAAATAATAATAGATTGGAGAGTAAACATGACTCTCATTGTTCACACTATTGCACTAATTAAAGTTTTGTTTGGCAGGTAAATTTTAAGACAAAAATGTGATTTTTTGGTGTTTTCTTTGTAGGCTGATGTGCAGTGAAACCCTGTCTACCATTCCATAGTGTCCCAGGACAGGTGGCAGGTTACAAACACCACTGGTGACCCCTGGTGTAGAAATGCAGGGAGAGGATCTTTACATTCAGTTGTCATATTTTCACTTCAGATGGCAGGGAATTCTCCACAAGGTGTCGCTGTGGTTGCATTTTCTTACTGTTAGTGCAGATGTAGTGATGCTATGAATAATATGAAATATTAAGAATGTAGTATGTAATATTTTTAATTATATACTTGCATTTCCATAAGGTCCATAAAGTGATCTGCAAAATGTCTCATTATTGATTATATAGTTTTTGTCAGCTCATGAAAAACCAGTGCAATTACATTAACCCACTTGTTTGCAGTTTAGCCCTGTCTGGATAGATTTCTGATTAAACTAATAAAGCAGACTGTTTAAATGTAATATATAATAATGAGTTTGTTAAATAATAGGTCATTAAGAATAAAAAAATCTGATGTTAAATTGCAGACCCACTAAACAAAGTCAGTAAAATAAAATAATATGACATCTGAAATGTAATATAATAAAATGGCAGAACATTAATAATGAAATTATTCAAAAGTGCTGAATAAAATGTCAAATATTTCATGGAAATGTTTTAAAATAATAAAGCAGCACAAATAACCAGCATGTTAGAACATTACTGCCACAAAACAGGTTTTCAGTTTTACATGCACAGTGACATGGCTTTAATAATGTCTGTTTTTTTTGTGTGGCCATATTCATGTTTCCATTGTGTCAGTAAAAGAATCTGTATTCATTTTATTCAGGCTTATGTTACCTAAGTTGTTTATTTTTTTGTTTTCTCTCATATCTCTTTTATACTTGTCCGCCTGCTGGATTCTAGATATTTTAGGCCAGAGGAAGAAATGTCCTAAATGATATCAGTTTAGGAAAAGACAGGCGGGTAAAGATGCTGGGATTTGAGAAGTGACAAGAATGGACAGGATTAGGAGTGAGTTTTTGTGCAGAGAAACGAAGTTGTATATCAGGAGAAGGCTGTTGAGGATGGAGCTGCAAGAAAAGAAAGGAAAAGAGGAAGATCAAAGAGAAGCTTTATGGAGACAGAGAGGACATACAAGCGATCAGTGTGAAAGAGGAAGATACAGAGGTCCGGATGAAATGGAGATGCATGATCTGCTGTGGTGAGCCCTAAATGGGAGCAGCTAAAAGAAGAAAAGGAAGAAGAAGGAGATCCACTATGGGCAACAATTAAGTGCGTTATTTAGGGAATCGGAATCGTCCCCTGAGAAATGGGACAATGTGGCTGAAAAAAGGCAGAGCAATAAATGATAAGTAAGCTGCAAATTCTCACGCAGCGTCCTTTGGAGGCCGAATGCGTCACAGAGACGTGACTCAGCTGTCCCATTTCAAAGGCTGCTTCAAATGAGGCCCCGACTGCTATGGGTACTGTTGAGCTGTGGAGCAGGCCACTCTGTCCCAAGAAGGTCACACATACATAGGACATGTTCTTTGAAGGACCCAGCCACTGAATTAAGACAGTTAGATCAAAAGTGATGCCTCAGAGGGAAATCACTATCCTGAGCAAAACTGAGTAATGTGTACGTTCATTTTCATTATAATGGAACTACTAGGACTATCACCATTGTGCAGTTCAAAGAAACAGAACTTGTTTTATGCAGTTTTGAGTGTGGCTACTGGGAAATCTGGCAGCTTTGCATTGGTTTTAGTATTAAATGGAGTTCAGCCCACCAGTGACACCCAGGCTTAACCAATGGGGGTGTAGAGTTTCTTATATTGTGCCTCGTGTGTATGGAAATCAGAACCACTCCATTCTTCTTCTTTATCTTTTTGCTGCTCCCGTTTAGGGGTGGCCACAGCGGATCAACCGTCTCCATTTCTTCCGGTACTCAGCATCTTCCTCCTTCAAACCAACCACCTGCATGTCCTCTCTCACCACATCCACAAACCTCCTCTTTGATCTTACTCTTCTCCTCTTTCCTGGCAGCTCCATCTTTAACATCCTCCTTCCAATATAATCCTCGTCTCTCCTCTGCACATGTCCAAACCAACGCAACCTTGCTTCTCTAACTTTTGTCTCCTAAACGACTAACCTGAGCTGTCCCTCTAATATAGTCATTTCTAATCCTGTCCATCCTCGTCACACCCAACGAAAATCTCAGCATCTTTAACTCTGACACCTCCAGCTCCGCCTCCTGTCTTGTTGTCAGTGCCACCATCTCCAATCTGTACAACATAGCTGGTCTCACTACTGTCCTGTAAATCTTCCTTTTTACTCTTGCTGGTGCCCCCTTTGTCACAAATCACTCCAGCCACTCTTCTCCACCCATTCCAACCTGCCTGCACTTTCTTCTTCACCTCTCTTCCACAGTCACTATTTCTCTGAACTGTTGATCCCAAGTATTTAAACTCTTCCACCTTTATCTCCACTCCCTGCATCCTAACCACTCCACTTTACTCCCTTCGATTCACACTAATATATTCTGTCTTTGACCTACTCAGTTTCATTCCTCTCCTCTCTAGAGCAGATCTCCATCTCTCCAGGTTTTCTTAAAGCTGCTCCCTACTCTCATTGCAGATCACAATGTCATCAGCAAACATCATCGTCTACGGAGACTCCTGTCTGATCTTGTCCATCCACCTGTCCATTACTATTGCAAACTAGAATGGGCTCACTGCTGATTCTTGATGTAATCCAACTTAATTGCATTCGTCACTCCCACTGCAGATCTCATCACTGTTACACTGCCACCATACATATCCTGAACTACTCTCACATACTTCTCTGACTTCATCATACAAAACCCCAACTCTTCTCTAGGCACCCTGTCATATGCTTTCTCCAAGTCCACAAAGGCACAATGCAACTCCTGACCTACTCTGTACTTCTCCATCAACACCCTCAGAGTAAACATTGCATCTGTAGTGCTCTTTCTCATCATGAAACCATCCTGCTGTTCACTAATCCTCACCTCTTTTCTTAACCTGGCTTCCACTACTCTTTCCAATAACTTCATGCTGTGGCTGATCAACTTTATCCCTCTATAGTTACTACAGCTCTGTGCATCACCCTTATTCTTGAAAATCGTTACCAGTACACTTCGTCACCACTTCTCAGGCATCCTCTCACTTTCCAAGATTCTGTTAAACAATCTGGTCAGAAACTCAACTGCCATCTCAAGTCAAGTAGTCAAGTAAGTGAAAGTGAAAGTGACAACCCTTGTCATTGCAAGGTCACAGCACAGCACACAGCGAACCACAAAATTGGACCTCTGCATTTAACCCATACAAACACCGTGCAGCAGTGGGCAGCTATTGAAAGTGCCCGGGGAGCAGTGACGGGGACAGTACCTTGCTCAAGGGTACCTCAGGGCAATCTACTGGTGAGGAAATCGAACCCACAATCTTCCAATGTAGGGGCAACTCCCTAACCACTAGGCCACCGCTGCCCACAGTAGGATTTTATTGTCATTTCAGCCATATACACAGTTCATAGTGAAACGAAATAACGTTCCTCCAGGACCCTGGTGCTGCACACAAGACAACATCAGACACAACATAAGACACAGACAAGATCTCTCCTAAACACCTCCATGCTTCTTCTTTGCCTCCCTCTTCTCCTGTAATCAAAACCACTTCACTAGTTAGAAATCAACTTCACCGTTGTTAGGGGGCGTGGCCTGGACTAAGTGGTCATAGCAACCGCTTCACCAAGGCAGATAAAGATGGATTGAATGGCAGTGATGGCGAAGTGACTCTTTATTGACCCGATCAAACGGAAAAGCAGAGCAGCGCGCTCACGTGTCGGTGAACGGTGGAACCTGTGGATGGTGTCGCGCGCACCGAGGCGGGGACGCGCGCGCGCGCGCGCGCGAGAGTTCTGAGCCCCGCCGCTGTGGGTGCAGGAGGGATTCACTGAGGACTCCCGGCTCGGGCAACCCGCGCTACTCTCCGCGGCTCTGAGGGAAGATGGAGTGCTCTGAAGAGGCGCAGTCACTGTCGGACGAAGCCAGCACTCCGGTGGAGTTAAAGAAGGGCATGTCAATCTTTCTGGATGTGAGTAGAGCCGAGAAACCAGCAGCACTCTCTGAGCTTCAGTGGGATCTCCTCCTCAACTGGAGGGATGTGTTGGTGTGCCTCGTGTTTTTAACACCTTTGTTGGAGCTTGTTTTTTGGGCATTGCATTCAATCCAATCCAATCTAATCTAATCTAATCTAATCTAATCCAGTTTAATTTAATCCAGTCCAATCCAATTTAATCTAATCTAATCCAATTTAATCTAATCTATTCTAATCTAATCTAATCTAATAGAATATAATACATTGTGGTGTAATAGCAGTAAAATACTCGCCTATGGGCTGAGAGGTTTTAGGTTCAGTCACTCTGGGTGAGCTTGTCTGCTAAATGAAATATACTGTATGTAAATACTATTTCTTAATAACAACAACAACAACAACAACAACAATAATAATAATATAACATTAGAGCAATGTGTGGCGGTTGACAGTAAGTGGGTTAAACAACAGAAATCTCCTCCAGGCATATTTACACTTCATTATTCTCTTAACCTTAAAATGTTCCTGTGCATCCTTTCCCAGCCTGTGGCCTGCTTTTGATCTATGTAAAGTGAAGTTTGAATTAAATATCTAAATCTGAATATTGCATATGTATGCATGTATGTGTGTATTAGTTAAATATATTTAGGTCATGAACCTGTGCGTCCTGAGTGCTGCTCTGTAGGAATGCAAACCTGTGATTGCTTGTTTTGATCTCTTTAAATGGCATTGCAGGGAAGTGTAGGTGTAGAAATGAAACCCCTTTATTTGTTTCCCTTTGAGCTGTTTTTCAATCTGAAGCAGCCAGAATATGGCATAAGTTTCATATTGGAGAAGCACCAATGCATTTTTATGTTCTCTTCTACCATGTGTCTGTTATTATTCCAGATTTTATTAGCCTTTTTTTAAATCGCTGAAATAAATTTCAAGAGGACCAGAAGATGTGTTTTGTTTGGCTTGCATTTGACCTCAGTTAAGTGAAATTTGAATTAATTATCTAAAGTTTAGCTGTTCGTCAACACTCAGTCCAGTTTTCTAAATTCGCTGAACAGGGCACATATTACAGCTGTTTGTGTCCATTGGAATTTATTGTGCTTGGTTTTGAATATTGGATGTTACTTGGTGGAACCTTGATTACAATGTTTCCCCTGAATGTTGCATAAAATACATGCCTTAATGTCATTATGACCATCACTGACCATCATTCTGGCCATCATTTTCAGGACAACTGGATTATATGATTACCTCACCTCTGTAGTCCTTACAAGGTTCTCTATAAATTCAAAAAAGAACAATCTAATACGTTTTACCAGCTGTAAAGCCCAATAAATCTCATTCAAACTTAAATGAACAGAAGCATCAGTCACTAATATAGTGGTGGGATAGATATGCAGGAAGGCTACTCTCTGAGGAGTGTGCTCTTGGCAGGAACACTTCAGTTTAATTTGTAGCGTGTGAATAATCCTGCAGTGAAATAACATCCGGCACAAGAGAGTACTACTGTGCTTGAGGGCTTCTCTTTAACCCTGTCTGCTCATAGAAACTCATAGTTTCACAGTCAGGTACCACCTTCCTAAGAGCATCCTCTCTTAAATTATACTTTGAAGCAGGTACCACTAGATCAGGGATTTTATAATCAAGTGTAAATGGGGTCTAAGTGTTTCTGATACTCCTGAGTTGCATGCATAAGCCACCAAATTCACTCTCGGTGGATTTCATAAAGTGTATTTCCAAGCCTATTACATACAGCACGGAGAGATAACCAAGGCTTAAGTACATCCTCCAAAAAAGGTACAGTTTCCTTGTTGTACTTATGTTGTACTTGACCAGTTGTTTTTATTCCAATTTTTATTTTAATATAGGTCAGAAAGCTTATTTGCTTCAACTGACTGAGTCATATTATAGTGGGTTTTTCAAATTTTTGCCACAATTTTTTATGCAAAAAATGTCTTCGGCCTGTTATTTTAATTGTTACTTAGTGCTGGCAACAAAGTTTACATTTTCATTTGTGGTAGAGATGTGCAGTTAATACTTTTATGCTGACAATGTCGCTAGAGACATACTTTTTCTTTTAATCACAAGGGAAGCATTGCATCATTCTAGCGAGGGCTCATGTTGGATCTTTTTTATTTAAAAAAGTTTTGTAATGCAGCCTTGAACTGCACTGTCTCTTTGTTTCTAATGGTAATTACAACACTGAATGTCTTCTGGGATTAATTATGGATTATAATTATAATTGGAACAATTATGTTTGTTAGCATTGTTGTTTGCCAACCTGAGCAATCCCATGATGCCTTGACTGGGTGAGTATGTGGCAGGTCTGATCCCAGACTATTATGGGATTATTGTTCTCTACTCTACTGCATTTTACTAACGACAGATCTGTACTGTTAGAGCAGCTTCCCAAAATAGTATAAGTGTAATAAATGCTGTCCTTAAACCCTAGATGGTGAAACGTTTATATGGAAAACACATTATGTAAGGTTGTGCCCTTCTCTCTCCCAGCATTAAATACTATCTGTGAAAGATGATCTTAACATTAGGATGCTTTTGCACGACAGGACAACCCGTTAATTAACACAACAGCTCTGCTGAGTCAATTTATTCAGCAAAACTTTCTCTTTCTTTCAGATTTTGAGAAGAGCTGATAAAAACGGTAAGATTTTCCACTTTCAGTGCTGATGGAATCCATGCATGCATGAAAATGATGTTCTAGACAATAAGTCCATGCCAAATAAATAAGACAAGCCTATGCCACTGTCCCTCTTACACACATGCTGTTGCTCTGTTGTCATGGCAACACTGGACTGTACGTGCCTCTTTTAATGATGGTCAATATTTTAGCGCATTCACACAGCGGACAGGATGTTAACACACGTCACTGGGAGTGCCTGCTGGTCGTCATGTTTGCCATGTTGATCAAATGGCAGAGTTATATTTAAGGCACATCCTTCATCTCAAGTCAAGTCAAGTAGGATTTTATTGTCATTTGTAAAAAACTTTGTAAAGTTTGGGATCACGGATTATTGTTGATGACCTTACTAAACGTCTTCATGTGTTTGTGAATTACCTCTGTTAAAAAAAAAATATGGACAGATCTAAGGTCACATTGGTTTTGCCCTCTCATAATGAAGTATAGTTAGAAAATGTGAAAATATTCATAGACCCTGGAGGGTATAACCACAGAAAATGAACATTATGCACAAAGATTTATTTGCAGAAGTTTGGACATCTTTGGTCTCCCTTTGTACACATTCACAAGACACACTTTTGCACATTTTAATGCAAACTTACCCAATATTTGATGAATATGAATCAATTAAACATTTAATGGCAAAGTCCAAAGACATCCATGTCAGGTCAATTGAAGATGCTCCCTAGTTGTGGCTGTTTGTGTGTGTAATCGACCTGTATTATGTGTGTATTCCTCTTCCTTTCACTCCTGTGAATGCTGGGATTGCCTCCAACCCCGGTTAGGATAAATGGCTCTGATTATAAAGGAACAGACAAAAAAAATGTTCCCCCACTCTGTTAAACTCTGTTTAAAAACAATTTTTTCTGAAAATCTGTAGAAAGAAATGCAGATAGTAGATGGCTTAACTTATTTTCCACTTGAACGATGAACAGAACTGGTAGAGATCTAGTGCTTGATAATGTTTTTTAACCATTGAAACATCAATCTGCACCATGAAATAATTCAGTATTTTAACTTCAAAGGTGACTTCAAGATTTGAGCTGTAACGGGTCATTGTTCTGTTAATGTAATACCATCTCATTAAAAAATACCCACAAAATACACAAACAAATTACTATCCCAAACATTAAATCATTCTGACAGTATGTGTGGGGGATACTGATTATAGAATATCTTGAGGTTTTCATGATCATGATACATTTATCAAAAAATATTAAACAAACAAGCAAAGAAATTTGCAACAGTAGAGTTTCTGCACAATTTGCCACTGCTGTCATTAGACACTGGTTAAAGCACTCAGAAAAGCATGTTGTATTGTAATTTATGATGATAATGACACATACTGCAAAATAGCCAATTGGCTATTCATTTTTAAGTCAGTCTTTTTTATGTGCATGCACATTTTCAAATACACAACTACACACAATTACACACTTCTTTGCAGAAGAACTGAAATCCACTGTGCTTCATTTCCCCATCACTCCCTGTTTTCATTTCTTCATCCCTTATGCTCCTGTGCATCTTGATTTTTAATAACAGTCAACTAGAGGCTTTATTGTGTAAAGCCTGCACTGCCGTGTGTTCCTGCTATTTTGAGTGCATGCTTGCATGACTCACCTCAGGACTTGTGTGTGTGTCACCATTTGCAGACCAACCTGAGGGCATGAGCACATAGTCTAACACAAGCACTGTGCCCTCACACGTGTCTGTTTCTACGGTGACACAGTGCTCACTACCTCATGAGATACAAATCTGTATCTTCTACACTTGATTCTCTGCCCGGGTGTTCAGCTTCTAAAGAGCCTTGATTTAACTTATCAGTGTATAACAAGGTTTACTCGATGTGCTCTGCAATTTGTGAAACTGTGCTAAACTCCAGTTCTCCAAATCTGGAAATGAATTCCACCTGCCCTGTGCAATAACGGCCAATGCCTAAACATTTTCTTTACTTTTACAGATGATGGGAAGTTGTCCTTTGAGGAGTTCAAGGCTTATTTCTCAGATGGAGTCCTGTCAGGAGACGAACTAAAAGAGCTCTTCCATACAATTGATACCCACAATACAGAGTAAGCAATTGCTCACATACTCACTGTTTATGCATTTCTGTGTCTTATACATGTACCAACGCTATTATGCTCTTGCGGCTGAATGTACTCAAATTTATACAGCAAATTCTTAACATCTATTATAAGAGTTCCTTATAGAGCAGAGGCTTTTAATGTGGCATCCAGACACTAGAGGTCAATACTTAACCAAATCTTTTTCATAAATGCAACCCCAAAACCCCCTTTAAACTACATCCACCTCTTAAATAAGGTTGTGCAGATTATCAGTAGGTTTTAGACAGCAGTATGAATTAATGTGAGCTATAAAAACTAACATAACTGCTAAAAGTAGCTTTTTTGATTTCCACACCAGGGCTGGAGAGGACCGATCTTAAATCAGATCAAATCTCAAATTCTTAATGGTCACTACCACAAAACCTGATCCTTGATCATTCCTCCTTCTCCTGAAAGCAGAGCCTCTTGTGTAAAATTCTTCCCATTCTTCACATTCAGCTACACGTGCTGTCATTTGTTAATTTTTATATCTTTTATTTACATAATTTACATATTTACACGACGTTCTTAGTAAGCTTGAGAAACAAATAATGCTGTACAAGGTGTGCATAGAGCTCTGGAGAGACAAGCCCATTAACCATGTACTATGATGTGAAGTCTGTGAGGTTTTTGTACGGTATATTTAGCATAAAAAGTTACAGCTCATTTAAATACATAAATAAAGGCAGACGATAATAAAATGATAACAGAAGAAAATACAGTTTACCATTTAAAACCTAAACATCCTATTCTCAATGAAAGTAAAAAAAAAAAGAAAAAGGTCTATTCTTTAAAAGAATTTCAATGTGCTCAGAGGAAATTGTGAAAATGGCACATCACACCTAACTGGCAGGTATGAGAGGGAAGGACCCTGCTGATTTTTCAAAAAAAAAAAAAAAAAAAAACAAGGCCTGCTAATCTCTTGGTCAAATTTGGCACTTGTAAGAGCTGTTAATTCAAACTTAATTGATCTGGAAATTCTTTTTTACTGAACTGGAAAAAAACACCAACAGAAATAATCCCGCTAATCGTCTGTGTGTCTCAGCATGGTACACTTAACACTCAGATGCACAACATCAAAGTTTAGTCCCCAAAATGTGATGGCTTCCACTCCTCCTTGTCTTTTGAGCATGTTTTGCAGCTTGAGTTTGTGAGTTGGAGGGCTGTTCGTGTTGATGCTGGACACCTAAAAGCCCTACGCCCAGGTGTATAAAGTCCATTGAGATCTGCCAGTTGCTGCTGCACTTCTTCTCAAGCCATTCGTTTTTTGTTCCTTTGAGTGCTTATGTATTGCATTACAACACCTGCCACTTTGCTAACACACATGCTAATGTTGCTCACACAGTTGATACTGCTGACTACCTTTGCTGCCATCCCTATGCCTTATTTTCTCATTTATGATATTTTTTTCTTTTTCAAAACTTAATATGAGAGTGTTCATAGCCCTTCTTGGTTAGATGTTGTTTGATCTAATAGCAGAAGCTCTCAGATCCTTTAATAATGCTAATGGAAGTCATCTCTGTAGCGAGAGTAGGGAGCAGCTTCATGAGATCCTGGAGAGAGGGAGATCTGCTCTAGAGAGGAGAGGAATGAAAGCAAGTATGACATTGACAGAATACATGAGTGTGAATGAAAGGGAGGAAAGTGGAGTGGTTAGAGTAGAGTAGAGTGATCTTTAGGATGGAGGGAGTAGAGGTGACAAAGGTGGAGGAGTTTGAATACTTGGGATCAACAGTTCAGAGTAACGGCGACTGTGGAGGAGAGGTGAAGGAGAGAGTGCAGGCAGGTTAGAATGGGTGGAGAAGAGTGTAGGAGTGATCTGTGACAGACAGGTAGCAGCAAGAGTGATAGGGAAGGTTTACAGGATGGTAGTGATTCCAGCTATGCTATATGGGTTTTAGATGGTGGCGCTGACGAAAAGACAGGAGGCAGAACTGGAGATGTCAGAGCTAAAGATGCTGAGATGTCCGTTGGGTGTGACGAGGATGGACAGGATTAGAAATGAGTATATTAGAGGGACAGCTCAGGCTGGACATTTTGGAATCAAAGTTAGAGAAGTAAGTTTGCGTTGGTTTGGACATGTCCAGAGCAGAGTTGATTATATTGTGAGGAGGATGTTGAAGATGGATCTGCCTGGCCAAAGGAAAAGAGGAAAACCAAAGAGGATGTTTATGGACATGGTGAGAGAGGGAATGCAGGGGGTCGGATTGAAGGAGGAAGATGCAGAGGACAGAAAGAAATGGAAAAAAAATATGTGGTGACCCCTAAATTGGAGCAGTTGAAAGAAGAAGAAAAAGTCATCCCTGTTAATGAGTCTTTGCAGCGTGTTCCCTTTGCAAAATGTAGATTCCTTCTGGTCATCTTTGATCATGACTTAAGCATTGCATTTTGCCCAGCCAGTGAGAAAATAACACTTTCTTATCTATATCTTTTCATGTGTCCTCCTTCAGCAACTGCAGTAACATAGCTGAACATTTCCAGCAAAAACTCTCATGTCCATTAGAGTTTTTTTATGACCAACCTAATTTAAGCCTCGTTTCTTTAACCACACTGCCCCACAATTCCTTTTGCTTTAATAGTCCTGAAACATTTGCCCTGCTGCTATTTGTGAAATGAAATGGCCTTTTGTACATAATCGCTTGACAACTATGTTGTGGTGAGACTTTTCTTCTTTGAGTTAACTTGAGTTAAATGGAGTGATGTAAAGCTTATTGGCAGGTTTCCCCAGGTGGTTTCTGCCATTCTGGGTTTCTATCAATAAGTTAATTGAAGGCTATGCCTCCTACTAAAAGGTCTAGCCAGATCATCAGCCAACCGTCTGGCCCATCAGACCACTGAGTCTGCCTGACTGTGAAGCTTGTGCAGCCTCTTGGGTGTCAGCGAGCGCAGTGTTACTAAATCACTGTCAGACATTGCAAATCCACCACTCCACAGTGCTGAACAGAGGATTAAGTGGCTCTAAAACACCCTTGTTTAAGACCAAACAGCAGCTGACAAACAGCGTGCCATTACTGAAGAATCAGGCATTAAAAAATCTCTTTGAAATGATAGAATAACTTGCTAAAGCAGGAGGTGCTAAGCGTGCTTATTTTCATATATTTAATTTTTAGAATCTGTATATACTTTAAATGAAATATATGCAAATATATGAAAAATCTGATATACATTTAAATTCCATATTTAAAAATACTGATGTCAGAGCTCTTACTTTTTCATGATTTTTCATTAAACGGATGACTTCTGTCACTTTACAGCTGAAAAAATGATTATTTGGACATAAATTAATCAAAAATAAAATAATAGATGAATCAGCCCAAACATGGCTGGTAAATATGAATATTTGTAATTTTGATTGTAATTTCTTTAAATCACTTTAAGTAATTTTCTTTAAGTAAAATAAAATAAAATAAATATTGTACTGCGGTGGTGGTGGTCTAGTGGTAGGATACTTGCCTATGGACCTATGGCTCAAGAGGTCCCAGGTTCGAATCCCACCTCCAGCACTACCACCACTGGGTCCCTGAGCAAGACCCTTAAGCTCCAGGGGGACTGTCCCTGTAATTAGGACATGGAAGTCGCTCTGGATAAGAGCGTCTGCTAAATGCTGCAATATAAATGTACTGCTTTGGGTTTTTCTCTACATTTCAGGGGGAAAATTTCATGTACATTTCATGTGTCCATGATTTAGAGTTCATTTAAGTAAGAGCTAGAGGGAGTCATATAAAAATAAACATGCAGCTTTACAGACCTGATGAAATATTCCAGTGACAGCGCCACTATTATTATATGGTGTGTTTAAACGAGCTTGTCTGAAAAGTCATTTTTAATATGAATAGGTGTTGTTTGGTTTGTCAGTCTTGGAGAGGAAAGCTAACATTACTGGCAACTCACCTTCTGCAGAGTCTATATGAAACCTTTTCTTTGGTCAAAGGTCAAGTTGTGCTTAAATGAAAAGTGAAGTCAGCCTTACATATGTTTTATGTGACCTACCTGACCTTTATTTTTAAGAAATCCTTCGTTCTTTCTTCTATATCTTAACATAGTTATACAGACATCCCACCACTCCTGCATAATGTTTGCAGCTCCTCCATATTATATGCAATATCGCAGATTTCGTTTTGTTTGAGAGCAAGAAATGGGTCTGACAGCGACAACCAATTTTTTCTCTCCCACAAGATTATTTTCCATCACCAAACTCCATCAACAACCAAGGAGCTATCTACTGGAAATGATTTTTGACAGGGTGGGATATCTGTGTGAACTGCTGCCCCCTTCAGGGTAGCCCAAGAATGGAAATTTTGGGGGCAATTTTTCATTATCGACATTTTAACTGGCAACTGAGGAAATGTTCTCCCTGGGTCTGTTGCCTCTGGGAGCACTGGTTTCCTCCCACTGTCAAAAGTCATGCATTTCATGGAGATGCAAAATTACCCCCCAGAGTTTGTGTGTGAGCGTCTGTGTGTCTGCCTTGTGATGGACTGGTGACCTGTCCAGGGTACCCCTGTGAGAGCTGGCACAGACTCTAGCACTGGGTGCAACCCTACAAGTGACGAGTGAGTGAGTGAGTGAGACATTTTAACTGTGACTGGAATTATACCTGTTTGATACCAAGTTTTGGGTCAACAAAATGAGCAAATCTAATTCAGCCTGTAACAAATAATTAACACAACCGACGCAATTGATGCTCTCACATTGTGTCATGTTAAGTTGTTAGCTGTGACTTTCAGTGGAATAGAAGAGTTTTTGACTAGTCTAAGCAATAAATTACAAACAACAAATTTTTAAAGACTCATAAAGAAAATAATTTTGGAGTATCAGTATATGGGTTTGACTAAAGGTTTCACTATTAGTGTGTGTAATGGAAAAGAAAAAAGTGGAAGTGCGTCCTCTGGTTTTGACTAAAATTCCCGAAAGACATCTGCCAAACCGCACTTCCCTTTTTTCATACAAGATTGAGGAACATTCAATAAAAAAAGCAGATGAGAAGACCTCAAAGGTGTATGGGCTGTGTATGGATTGAACGTATGAAGGGAGCCTGTCAATAATTGGCTTTAAACAGATTGATTCAAACCGTGTATTGAATTGTGAAATTTCCCATTTTTGTTTTTCTTAGCAAGATGGCTTATACATACATAATTGATAGACCTTTGAACTGCATCCAGTATATGAACTGCTCCAATATATTACAAAATAGAGAAATCATTTCTAAAATATGTGGTAATAGTGTTTATGGATCTGTGGCAGAAATAACTGCATTGCTTTTTTCCTTCTTTTCTTCCAGCAATGTGGACACAGATGAGCTGTGTGGTAAGAATATATATATATATTTAATATATATATATATATATAAATTTTTTTTTACCATTGGTCTTTGGAATGATGCTAAAACATTATTAATACAATATGTAAAGGGTTAAACATTGATCATTTTGCATGCTGTCTTTTAAATGTGCTTGGTTTTGTCTCACGTTTAGAATACTTCTCTCAGCATCTTGGAGAATATGAAAACGTTCTTGCAGCTTTAGAGGATTTGAATGTCTCTATATTAAAGGCCATGGACAAGACCAAAAAGGTGAGTGATTTTTCCTTTATTTTCTTTTTTACTTGCAAATGTGCATTTCCTGCACACGCTAGGTTAACAACAGGATGTTTCCTAGTGTTAGGATGCCTTGTTTTTTTCTGAAGCATGTTTTGTCTCACCACACTTTAATGTTCCCTTCATGATGATGGACGTGTTTCTTCATTATTCCGCCCAACTTGAAGTTTGTGCATTTTTGGCTTTTAATATTGATGAGAGGTTTGTGTCTTGTGATAATGGCTTTATAATTTTACTGTCAAAATGTCTTGTGGATGGATTGTCCCTGCGTGTAGAACCTGTCTGTGATTTCACAGCCTTGTTTGGCTTTCTAAAGTGCATTTTTTTCTTTGTATGAGACTTCAAGGCTTTGCTGAGTTCCCTTTGACTGATTTATTTTTTTAATGAATGACTTTTCACTTATATATAGGTCTCCGATTTTAGGCTGGATCATTTCTAGACTGAAAAATGAAGACATTAAAGGCAAAAATCAAAGCCATATGATTTTCATTGCCATGACCAGTAATGAAAGTGTTCTTCATGTTTATTGTTCAAATACTTTTGTAAAGTTTCCTGACTGAACACTAAGGGCAAGTTTATTTAAATAGTGTTGTTGCTACACTGCAGTCATTCAAAGTGCTTTACAAAAGAAAATAAGCAATACCTATTGAACAATTTAAGACATGATTAAAAATGAATCAAACAATAAGTTAAACTAAATTACAATAAAGGGGCAGCGGTGGCCACATGATCGGCGGATCAGAGGTTTGAACCCCTTCCCAATAGTTTGCCCTGAGGTACCCTTGAGCAAGGTGCCGTCCCCATCACGCTCCTCCCTGCGTGTGGTGTGTCCCCCGTCCTTCGCCCTGTGTGAGCTGGGATGGACTCCAGCACTCCCCCGCAACCCCGCTTGGGACAAGCGGCAGAAAATGAATGAATGAATGAATGAATGAATGAATAAATTACAATAAAAGAAATTAAGCATGGGAATAGATGTCCAGAATTTCCTAACTAAAATCTTCCACAGTGATGAAAGGAAAAAGAAAAGAACAGAAACACTCATAGATACTCTCAGACTGTCATTAAGAAGGTACCTCTTTCTTCACTGGGGTGGTGCACAAAAAGGTACATCTTCATTTACTTTTCCTAGGGAGAATAATTCCACCATATTCCACTGCAGCTTCATTTGTAAACTGTACTGAGTCTATTTACGCCAACCTTTTTGTTTTTTTAATCTACTATTAATCTGCTACATTTTATGAAATGTTTTCCACCATATTGGCTCTTTAAAGTGGATGTAAATTCTTTAAAAATGAATTTGAAAGTATTATACAAGTCAGTTAACAGACGGTTATAAAATAGGACCCATTGGATGACTTACTGACGTTGAGTTGGACACAGTTTAGAACATAAACATGGATTATAAAGGAAATGAAGTACAGTCCAAAGAAAAAAACAATAACCAGGTACTAGGGGTATAAGAAAAAGACAAAAACATACAAAATCATGCTACCGGTATCCACATACAGAGAACCCACACAGATGTACATAAACTGGGCTACAACAAGTAGCTCCTGAGACTAGGAGAGGTGGATTAAACACACACTGCAGATGAAGCAGGACTAAGGCTGGGGGAGACCATAACCACAATAAAAACACATGGTCAAAGACACATGGAAAAATGTCACCGCATAGACAAGGCACAAAAAGGCAGGAGTAAATCACACACTATCATAGTCTGAACCAGTTCTGTGTTGAAAACAGTCTTAGCAGACATAAGAGCATGTCTGGGAGAGCAGTTCATTTCCAACATTTGCATGTTGCTCTTCAAAAGATCAGTAAACCTTTTTTCACTTCTAAAAGAATCTAAAACTCATTTTAAAGTGATGTTTTTTCTTTTGATCTCCCCTCACTATTGTTGCGCTTATTATTCTCAGTGATGCTGCATGCTCATTAATCAGTCTCAGATCTCAAACAGCTCCTATTTAAGCTGATGCTGCTTGTCCTTGTTATCATGAAAGGCCAGCCTATCCGTCATGGAAGAACACAGGTACCCAGTGTATTTTTTAGACAGTCTGAACTGAGACTGGTTGCTGCTTTGCTCAGATAAAAAATTGCTGAGACTCCAGCTCCTCTGACAATATTATGCATGTCAGCAGACCAGTTTAAAGCCTTAAAGGCCATTGATATCATCCATATCATAATGGCATCAGTTAGTAAGTTAGTCAGTCTGTACTCGAAAAGAGAAAAAACAGGCTATGCAAGTGATATGCAAACACATAATTTATTCGATTTGGATTTTATGGGCTATTCACACCAAGTAAGATCATTTTTTAACACCTACATATGGATGCTAAAGCCATTTTTCAGTGTTGAATGCCATGCCCACTGTAATAACATGCTTTTTACTGTAATGCAAACGATATTAAAATCACAGTAATAATTTGCAGCGAAGAAAGTACATGCAGCGAGTGTCATGTATAAATTCTCCTTTATATAAGACAGAAAAAAGTGATATACAAGTAAGAAAAATACCAAATAAAAAAAGAAAAGTAGAATGAAATAAAAAACACTGAATAATGATATAACAAAATTCACATGCATCCCACATCCCAGTGATCACTTAGATTGAGATGAAGGTGATAATGGGTCAGGATTTCAGGATCTTTTTGCTTTATAAATGGTAATTCTTAAGCTTTGTTTCTACAATGAAAATTGATGTTTTCTCTGCCTTGTTAAAGAGGATTTGAAGCTTAGATCTATATTTAAAATAAAACCAAGACCATTAGATTTAATCCTGGGAGTTAATTTTCCCAGTTTATTAAATAGCATTTATCATTTTGCTTTAGGGTTCACTGATGGAATTTCAGATGTGTCCTTGTCCTTTTCACTCAACCGTTGATTTGCTGCCAAAAGACAAAAATGGAGTTAATAGCTGCTGCATTCACTGGGTCATTGGAGATGTACAGCTGCATGTTATCCACATAACTATTGAAACACAAATTATGCTCTCTAATGAGATCACCAAGTGCCGGCATGTGTAGTCGTGGCCAAAAGTTTTGAGAAAGTATTGGTTTTCAAAAAGGTTTGCTGCTTCAGTGTTTTTATATCTTTTTGTCAGATGTTTCTGTGGTAAATGAATTATAATTACAAGCATTTCACAACATCCAATGGCTTTTGTTTTGACAATTACATTCGTTCCTTGGCTGAGAAGCAACATCACTGGTGCTGAGAATGTTCTCAGGATGCTTTACTGTTGGGATGAAACAGGAGTGATGGTAGTGCTCACTTTTTCTTTCTTCTTCGGATAGTCTTTTTTCCAGATGCCCCAAACAATCAGAAAGGGGATTCCTCAGAGAAAATGATTTTTACCTCGGTCCTCAGCAGTCCAATCCCTGTACGTTTTGGAGAATATCAGTCTGTCCCTGATGTTTTTCTTGGAGAGAAGTGGCTTCTTTGCTGCCCTTCTTGACACCAGGTCATCCTCCAAAACTCTTCTCCTCACTGTGTGAGCAGATGCCAGCCTGGCACTACACTAGTGGTGCCCTGATCCCACAGCTGAATCAAGTTTAGGAGAACATCCTGGCGCTTGCTGGACTTTCTTGAGTGCCCTGAATCCTTCTGCATATAAACTGAATCTCTCACCTTACAGTTCTTGATGATCTGATAAATGGTTGATGGAAGTGCAATCTTAATAGCAGCAATATCCTTGCTTGTGAAGCCCTTTTTGTGCAAAGAAATGACGGCTGCATGTGTTTCCATGCTGGTAACCATGGTTCACAGACAACAATGTTTTCAAGCACCACCCTTTCTTTAAAATCACCCAGTCTTCTATTCTAATTCAACCAGAATGATCTCTAGACTTGTCCTCCCAAACACTCTCACCTGTGTTAACGAGAGGATCATTAAAATGATGTCAGCTTTTCCTTTTGTGGCTGAAATGCAGTGGAAATGTTTTTTTTTGGGGGGGATTAAGTTCATTTTCATGGCAAAGAGGGGCTTTAAGCAAATTTCCATCATAAAAACTGAGGCAGCAAACTTTGTGAAAATTAATATTAGTGTAATTCTTAAACCTTTGGATGGATGGATGGATGGATGGATGGATGTTTTAAAGATATCTTGAAAATGAACATTTCATGGACGTCAAAGTCAAGCCTCCATCATTGCTGCTACACCAGCAGTGCAGTTTAGCCAGTTCTCAAATAAGAACATACAATGCAAATTCCTATTTTCTATTCCTAACTTAACTAATAGATCATTAAAATAAGATCTTAGACAAATATCTGACATTAAAAAGAGCTCATTTCATCTGTGAGCTGCTAAAAAGACATGGGCTGTAGATGCAGAGTATTTTAATCCCGTGTTCACACTTTGTGGTACATATTTTCAGCATGACATTTTTGGGCCATGCTGTGAAAATCCAGTTCAGATGCTGAAACAGAGGAACAGCTGCCACATACTTAAAGGCCAGTGAGGAGACTGACAACAGACGAATGCAATATCTACAATTCAATTACAGGCAAGGTGCGGAGATTACAGACTGGTGTATGTGCTTGGGGGACAAGAAGAATTGACAATCATTTCTTCAAAGAAAAGCCTCTAAGCCGTGATGCCCACACCTCATGTAAGGTTTTAAGATGTGTGATTACATCTTCAATGACCACCAAATCTATCGTTGCTAACCTTAGACGTGACTGTGAGACTGTGTTCGATAGAAATAGTGTGTCTTTTGCTTTTCTCCTGCACCAGGTCATGTTCCATTAGTGTTAAGCTACCTGAAAAATTGTCACAATGTGGTGCTGATTAAACCGTGGCGGCATGGAAGAGCCAGCTGCGCTTGTATGTGTGTGTGCGAGTGTGTGTATGTGTGTGTGCATTGCCCCTGTAGACAGACAACAACAGCAGATGTTTTAGCCTTTTATATTATTATCAAGAACACTTTCAGTTAGGAGCATTATGGAGCTGGGTTTAAACTAGACTGTGTAAATAAAGCAATTTTTTGCATAATATGTCAAAACGTAAGACTTGAAAGGACATTTACTTATCAATTTACTTATTTAATGAAGCATCGGACATTTACTTGTGAATGACCATTCATTCATGTGTTAAATCCTGTCTGTTCTCTCATGACCTTGAGGCAGATGAAGGATCTGAACAGTCAATTCTGTGTGCACTTTACACAACAAGCTACTTTGGATCCGAATGCATCAAGACCACACTGGACTCTGGGGCTATAATTACTTCAAAGTGTCCCCTCCTTAAATATTTTTAAGGTACCTGGTACCATGGTGTTGCTGAGCACCTATACACTCATTTACAAAGCTTAAGTCCATTGTGGGGCAATATATTTAGTATTCTGTCTAATAAGGTGTCCTATAAAATCATGCAAACAAATTCAGCAATATACCTGCGCCTACTTTGCCTTTTCTGTGGCAGTGCTTTGTTGAAAATGAAAGGACCATGAGGGAGATGTGATGTTTTCTGTTGGTTAAAAAGGCTGCAGGTGATGGAGGTCTGTGCTGTGACTCATGGCGAGGTTTTTAAAGGTCATCTTTCTGTCTCTGTCTACCAACCCTGCCTAGTTTGCTTTGATTTTTACTCTCGAAGTATGTGAGAGAGCCATTGTACTACAACTGCACTGAAATCTGATTAAGTGGAATTTCCATTTTTAAGTCTCAGGGTCAGCATCTTTTGCATGTTGATAAATAGGGTTCAGCACCTATTCTGTACCTTGGTTCTTTGAAAATTCATTCTTGTTTTAGGTTTTGCTTTATCTTTCTTAAAGATAGTTTAAAAAAAAAAAGGGATACTTTCCCCAGAGGTTGGCATTTGAAGTTGGTGCTTATATTCAAACTTGACTACTTACTGCACTAATTAGCACAGTGCAGACTTCATGCCCCAATCTCATTACACTCTCACCTCAAACTCTGAATTTAATCTCAAATAGACTTGCTTATCTGGGTTTTGAGAATGGCTGGTATGTTGCCTTCTGCAAAAATGTACAAAAGTAAAAAAAAATCAGGACGGATGTTGCTGTTTTTAGCTATGCTGTATACTTTTTATCTCTTGTAGATGGAATATCTGGTTTTATGGGAAATCTGATTTTTGTATGGCTAATCAGTAGCTGAAAAAATAAAAAATACATTTTCTTGATTCCCCAAGGACTACATTCATAAGTTGCATATAGAACCACATGGCTACCAAATCAGACACGAAGAAGATTCAGCTTATAGCAAGTATCATTGTGGAAGTGATGAATCTTAAACACATTCATAATCTAATCTTATTGATGTAAAGGAATAATTCAGTTTGTTCATTATGTTTTCATTTGTACATGCCTGTGAACAGTTTTCCAGCTAAAATGTATGAGGTGAAAAAATGAAATGAGTGAGCCAAGGGGGAAAACAGACATTTAACATTTGTTTTATCTTAAAGACTGACTGACACTGGATTAAGCTATAAGCCTCGTTTGATCCACTATTGACTTTTGACTTTGCTCCTTCTGGCTTACTGTGTATTTTCCTTTCCATCTTACAGAGAGTAGTTGGCACATTCTGTTGCTTGTATCTGCACAAGTGTATATAACTGCCGCATCAGTTAAAGTGGACTTGAACAAATGAGCCAAAAAGCAACATAAAAAAATCAAATACAAATAACAAATTTGTTTGGTTTATTATAATTTGCCAACTAATTCATCTCACAGTATTTGCTAAAATGCTTCCTAAAAAATGGCATCAGCTCAAATGTCAGTCTTTGAATGAAGTAAGCTGGTGGTTGAGTGATGGCCTAGTGTTTAGGGGCTAGTCCCCAGGATCGGAAGGTTGTGGGTCTGAATCCCTGACCAGTAGGTGGCCCTGAGCTACCCTTGAGCAAGGTACCATTCCCATCACTTCACAGTAGTTCATCACTGTCACCTTACAAAAGTGCGAGTAACTAAAAAGGTATAAGAATAAAAGAGCATATTCACTGCTTACTCCTAGTTTGTGTGGATCTACATTGTCAGTTAGGCTTATTATATTCAAATATTATTTGGCATTTCTCTGTATTAGTTCAAATAAATCCATCTTCTCTTAAGATTATTTTATAAATATGAACAGTATGAAAATGATCTAAGATCTAAGAGTGTATGGGAGCATATATGGCAATGTTCTGTATCCCATAACGCAGTTGAATGTAGATTGACTCAATGACTGATATATATCTGCCTGCAAATAACACATAGCCTTGAGCTCCAGGGACTCCCATTGAAACTCTATTTTGTTTAAGTGTTCCCTGTCCCTTGACATCTTGCTGGAATGAAAGATCTGATGCATGACTTCCCTGAACATACACTCTGCTCACACGCCTGATTGAAAAACACAAAGAGGTTGGATACTTGGTGCTAATTTAATTTTAATGCATTCTGGCTGGTTGCTCTCTTTGGTAATTAAGCAGAATGATCTATATTCCCCAATCAGAGGTCTTCAGAAAATGTGAAGAAAATGTCATTATCTTTCTAGCAGATATTTATAAAATGATGTGTTATTGGGCCTGGTAGTTTTAGCACATTATTTTAATGAATACTTTGAAATGCTGCAGTGAGAAATGCAAGTAACTTTCCAAAATGTTTCTTTATTTGAAATAGTTGGATTTTGTGTGACTGATAAGGTGTTCCTCTTTGAACCCAGCAAGAGGACTTTGTTTTTTTCATCACCTGGTTCACATAGAATAATGACAAACCCCTGGCCTGCTAGAATGAATCTTACACCAGCCATAACTGATCTAATAAGATTTGTGATCAAAGCCATTCTTGAGCCACTCGGGGGTTGTTATCTGCTGTAACTGAAATGGAGTCTGCAGAGAAAAGTGGGGGGGTTGCTATCAGATGGTCTAAAAACAATTTTTCCTTGATGCACAGGAGTACCAGGAGGCCACGCACCTGGAGCAGTTTGTGACTCGTTTTCTGCTAAAGGAGACAACTAGCCAGCTGCAGTCCCTCCAGAGCTCACTGGAATGTGCCATGGAGACCACGGCTGAACAAACCCGACAGGAGAGGCAAGACGTTGCATCTGTGCACACAGAACTGACTTGTGTTGCAGACATGACATGTTGCAACTACAAAAACACATTTAGAGTGGTTTCAAAAAGAGTTAGGATCAGAGTTAAAGATGCTGAGATTTTCGTTGGGTGTGACGAGGATGGACAGGATTAGAAATTTCTATATTAGAGGGACAGCTCAGGTTGGACGTTTTGGAGACAAAGTTAGAGAAGCAAGGTTGTGTAGGTTTTGACTTGTCCAGAGGAGAGACGAAGATTTTATTGGGAGGAGAATGTTGAAGATGGAGCTGCCAGGAAAGAGGAAAAGACCAAAGAGGAGGTTTATGGATGTGGTGAGAGAGGACATGCAAGTGGTTGCTTTGAAGGAAGAAGATGCAGAGGACTGGAAGAAATGGAAACTGATGATCTGCTGTGGCGACCCCTAAATTGGCACAGTCAAAAGAAGAAGAAGAAGAAGAAGAAGAAGAAGAAGATTACTTCATTAATACATGCTCACACACACATGCGCACGCATGCACATATGTATATGAAGTGTTTAGTACTAGACTAATCTTCGAACGAACTGAATATGGTTGCTTTTCCTTTGTTCAGCATATTATTTTTGACCTATACACCCACGTTTCATATAATTAATGCTATATGCAAAGAATTAACCTCAGGAATGATTCAAAGCATGATTCAAATGCAAAAGCACTGAAAGTTCTAAGGAGCTTCATTTTCGTCAAACAGTAGCAGTTCAGAACCTTCAGAAGTGTTTCTGGAGCTGAGTTGCAAAGATCACATTCTGAAACAGGAGACCCTGCCAGAAGGACGGCTATCTCTGCAGCATTCCATCAATCATGTCTGCATGGTAAAGTGGGTAGACAGAAGTCACTTCTGAGTAAAAGACATATGACAGCCCACCTGGGGTTTGTCAAGCTGCACTTAAGCTGACTGTGAGAGCAAGAGGGGAAACATTCACTATACTGACGAGACAAAATTGAACTCTTTGGCCTGAATGGGATTCCCTATAGTGAAACATGAAGGTGGAAAAATTCTGCTGTGGTGACACTTGTCAGTGGCAGGAACATGCACTTAAGGATAAGTCACTCAATGTCTTGATTGTCCCTGGAAAAGTCCAGACTTGAAACTCAATAAAAAAAAAAAACACATGAATAGACTGCAATTCAAAAATCATCTTCAACCATTCTAAAAGATTATAAACATTAGGTAACACTCTGACTCTGACTCAGTGTCGTGTGGGGACGGGGTTTGCAGTTGCTGCAGGAAACATCTACTTTTAGAGCACAATTTGAAATGCAATCTGTTTCAGTGCAACACCTGGATGATTATATGGCTCAGAATTGTATGTTTGTGTGAATCTCCCCACCTCTTTTCACCCTCCCACCTGCACCTGCTTGAGTCCTTTGCTTCATGTAAGGTTCAGTGCAAAGCAGCTGGCCTGTAGAAGTGATGAATGTTGCTGATGAAAGTTGCTGCTTGACGGCTTGACTGCCAGATGAGTGCAAAGCTTTTGCTTTCTCCAGGGGAGTGCATCATACTTAGTAACGTCAGCTCTCACCGATGCATGTTTTCCCTCGTATCCACTCACATATGTTTAACTAAACAGTGAAAATCCTCCCTCTGGTTATGTCCTAAGCAGTTGCATGTTAAGTGTCGTCTACACTTTCCATTTCCAGGTGCAGTGGATGGGGAAATAAATGTAGGTGCCGACTGAGACTGAGTGTCCATTTCACACCCAGCCATGCCTCTTAACAGCCATTCAGAGCATGCAGAGGGCAAAGATAGGGCTGAGCTGCTGCTGACCAGCTCTCATTTCTTCCCCAGGCTGAGAAGAAGCCAGAACCACACCGCTTTGCAAAGGCCATTCAGAGAGGCTGCTTTTTGAACTGTCCTTTGGGTCCATTTAGAAACTCTTAAGTTCACTCTGCTGCTTTCTGCCTTTCAGCTTTTCTCTGAGCTGGGATTTTTTTCAAGGCACTAACACGGACAGTTAATGGGTTTCCTTAGTTATTTTCTTCAGCGTTACTTTGAAGCTTTAGAGTGAACAGCATCTTTGTGTGACTCCCATGTTTAGCTCTGATGTGAGTCAGCATGACATGCTTGCTGTCTTTGAGAGAACTGTATGTTGCTTAATCTTAAGGTACGTGAATAAAATTAAAATTGTAAACCAAGAATTTTTGGAGAACAGGTCTGAAAGGCTTACATCATTTTTGGCAGTCCAGAGTGATTTACAATTCCTAAGTACAGGGAAAGTCCCTTGGAGCAACTTGGGGTTAAGGAGTGTTTAACCTTCGAACCTGCGACCTCTTGGTACATAGGCGAGTATCTTACCACTAGACCACCACCACCACAGATTGATGCCTTACAGTTATTACAGTAGTGACTTAGTGGTCAGGTACCTGACCTCATGGGTTGAAGTCCTGGACCAATAGTATCCTTAAGCAATGTCCTGAAACACTAGGTGCATTTAGTATTTTCCCTACTTACAAAAAGGCATGAAAGAAATGCAGTAATTTGGTAAACTGGGACAAAATACACATGCAGTATTGTTATTGTGGACACTTTAAAACACTATCATGTTGTCATGTCGCAGTTTCACAGAAATTTATTTTGGCAAAACACATTAGTGGTGCATTTCCAAGCTCCCACTGCTCAGTCATGCCCTGATTCTGCGATACAGTATCTTGTGTCTAAGCATTCAAAGTGAGCTTTGCCCAACCATGACAGTAGGAGGAAAGATTTTTAAACTTTACATCTTCATAAAGCTCCAAATCCCATTTGAGTGATAACATTTTGTAACCAAATACGAAGCCATAGTAAATATAATATAACTAAAAGTACAGTTTAATTTAATAGCTCAGTGCTAAGTGGTCAAAATGCTAACTTTAGTAGTATTCAGAGGCAGGCTTCAGGTGGCAATGCTTAATGAAGGGGTCAGTGTTAAGTGCACATATAAAAGAAAAAGTATGCAAAGTGCTTATTGTAAGCACTATTATCAGTGTGTAGCTGCATGCACGATATCAGTATGGGCACATCTGTATCGTCTTAAGACTAAAGTAGCATTTAATCCATCATCCATCGGTGAAGTCATTGCTAGGGAAACCAAAGTGAACATTTTCATAGTATCAATATTTATATATGCGGACCATTTCTGTTACAGTTCACAGTAAAACATTCACACATTTTTATTATCTGTTATGAGTTGTCAATATATTTTATTGAACAGATATGGCATTTCTCAGTCTAATTACCATTTATTATTTAACCTGGCTCTTTATATATTTGTGAAACTTATTGTATTAAAGAATTCCTCAAACTCCTTCATTCCTCAGTATCATTGGATACATCTGCTGTGTTCTGGGCGCTGGCAGTCAGGTTTTGATTCCTCTTGTGTGTGTGCTTTGTGTAAAGTGGCTAGTGGACAGAGCAAATTGAAACGGCACAGTCACTTCCCTATTCTGTCTGAAGTGTTTAGGCAGTCTCTCTGAGGAGCAGCCCAGCGCAGCAGGATAATTCACAGGAGGTGAGCTGCAGCCAGAGCTCTGGCTTTACTGGAGTGTCTCTTCTGAGCTTGCAGCCCGTTCACTCCACAGCTTTCATCTGAGCCACACATGCAGACTTTATGTGAAATCATTAGGAGCCAGCAGAACTGCTGATGCTCTGCTCACAATGGACTGTGGTACAGAAGAGGGAAGGCCATCAGGGTATTGTTTTATGATATGCTATAAAAAAAAATGGATTATGCAGCAATGGGGTGCTGGGGTGTTACAATATACATATTAGTATTATTTTTCGATTCTTCATGGAGTTGATTTATGCTGCATAATGAAAACTGGTTTGATTTTATGATAAGTTTTAAATCTGAATGGTTTCCCCTGTTATTAAAACACCTCATAAAAAAGGTCAACGTGAGAAAACAAATCATTAACTTTTTAAAATTTAAGGTGGGGCCTCCAGGTGATTAAATAATGAATTACAATTAATCACATTTTTCGTCAAGTTCATTGTGAGGAATTACATTTGACTTAAAAATATTTTTATAGTTATAGTTGTTGTTATAGCTGCAACCTCAAATCAGAAAAAGTTGAAAGACAATGAAAAAAGGAAAAAACAACCAGAGAATATAATATAACCCATCATATCCATTCAAAAGTTCCAGCTGATCATTTCTTGATAGTTCTGTTGAAAGAACTCTTCAGCTTCATTTGCTGTAGGTGTTGAAAGTCACTTTAAGCTGTAGTCAAACAAAAGCACTGCAATCATGGGTTAAATGCTAGCAGCCAATGAGCAGCTTGCACTACTATGGTTGTGTCAAACCAACAAAATGTGGTAAGAGATCTAATGGACTACAAATGAATGGACTAACTTTATTAACACGTTAAATTTGACAGCACAGATACACAGTTAAAATAAGTAGAAGCGTGTCATCCTGAATAACTGCAAGGCTTTGATTGTCACAAGTGTGATATCTGAAATAACACATGTTGCTTTCCTGGAAAGCTCGAAATTTTATCAAGTGTGTTTCAATAAAAAAAAAAAGTATATGAATAACAGGGTATATGGATTCACCCTTGTTTATTATTGATTTGATTGGTTGACAAGAATGTAATTTGTTCCTGCCAGTCTAAGAAGCATATTACATAGTCTTTTTTTTTTCTTTGCTAAAGCAAATAACTATTAACAGTTAGCTGTAAAACAACTAAAACAGAACAACTGTCAATCAGTCAGATTGTCCTGTTATAAAAGTGGATTTATCATCTTAGAAAATAACTTGTTTGTGTTAAATATGTTTAATTAGATTAAAAATAAATTTTTGCAATTAGATGTAGGGTAAATGAATTTTTGCAGTCAATTTGTAAGCATATGTTTTAGAAATCCCTGTGACCCTAATTAAGACAAGCAGCTAGGAAAATGAGTGAGAGAGTGAGTGAGTGAGAGTGTAATTGAAATGTATCATATATGGGTTAAGCAGCACAATGTGCATTGTACTGTGAAATCTGTGTATTGTTGCACACCTAATGTCAGCATAAGCTTGTTGAGAAAAGACAATGTTTCTTGTCTGTGTAACCTGTGCATCATTTATCTCACCCCTTCACAACGTAAACCCTCTTGGCTGTTTGTGTGTGGTGCTGTTCCTGTCAATGTGTCATTCCTTAGGAACAGAGAGGAGGCTTATCTTCCACAGCGAATGCAATAAAAACACCTATCATATTTCTCTTAGGGTAATGCATCACAGTACAAGCTGCTGCTGTGTTTAAATGATAATGTCTCTTCCCAGGAAATCTAAATGCTAATCAGCTCTCTGCAGGTTTTAGAGTTTGTGCAGGTGCATAAATGTAGATCTCATTGAGTCTTAATCATTTGTGTAGACCAGTGTGTGGGCTGACTCATCTGCTGCTGATTATTCTGTTGGTGCTTCAGAAATCAGACATTTTAACAGTGTAGGAGCGACTCCCCTCAGGACCAGGGTTGTTTAACAGTGTCTTAGAGGATAATGAGAACCCAGCTGCGGCGTAATCCTGACACCTGCGCTTCTCCATTTGTTTCGGGAAAGAAGTGAGTGCTAAATTAGAACCGGTATTCAGTATTCCTCGCAATAATAGGGAAAAATAAAGACCATGTCAGATGATCGCTGTGAAGTCACTTGCTATTTTTAAAAAAACTCTAGAACGTGTCTCATTTTGTAAGGAGTAAAATCACTCAAAAAACTATTTTGACTGGTGCTTTCCAATCCTGCTCCTAGAGGTACATTATTCCACATATTTTAGGGCTTTCTCTACCTTAACCCACATCCATTCAGCAATGGGTTGCTAATTGCTAATTGTTTTGTTGGATCAGCTGTGTTGTGAGGAGTGAAAGCTGTCAAACATGCTGGGTAGAATTCATTCAGGACCATGGAGGGAGGCATTGAACGAATTTAGCTTCTTTGAGGTGCACCAGTCACTGAAATAGGTGTTTGGTCATGCACAAACAGAAGAAAAGCACTGAAAATAGAATGGAGCAGCTGCATGAGCAGCTGCTCCCTGAGATCATCATAAACAATCCACAATAAATATCACATCATTTAATCATTTTGAGCTTTGATAAGATGGAAAAGAGAAAAAGAATAAATAGTTCCACATGTGAAAACTGCAATTAAGCTACTGAGTGCAGTACAGTTTGCGGCGGCTTTATAATACTCTCTTGTGACGTACCAGTGTTATTTAGCCAATGACGACAGACTTGGGATCTTAAATGCATATAGTAACAAAATGTGACATATCACAAAAACAATACTGTAATATTGCCTACCTGTAGATGTAAAGCTCACCTGCATTTAGCTGTGAAGCAGTGGAGCTGCAATTTTTTAAGTAGCTGAAATGGCTTTTTTAGTTTATTTTGATTAGCATTATTGATCCAGAACTAATTATCCAATCTCATCACCTGACACTTTTTATTGTTCTTGTGATTGAATGCAATCCAACATCCGGTGAGAACTCTCAGTTGAAAAACACTGATGGAGCACACGTATACACAGCCAATGTATACACAGAACCCAAAAATAATTCTCCTGTGGCATCTATCATCTTTAGCAATTGAGTCAGTTAATCATTGTCACAAAGCAGCTTTACAGAGTCCTGGTCATTCCTTAATGAGTAAACTAAAGGGGACAGAGGGGAGAAAAACCTGCCTACTGCTGGAGGCAGAAACCTGGGAAGGAACCAAGAAAGAGAATCAATCCTTCAACTGACTGATTAACAACAAAAAAAAAGACTAAATCAGTATATGGCAAGCAGATAGTGTAGCTAGTGTAGTACAGGTGAGAAAGAGACCCCAATAAACCCATATGATGGTCCATTGGGTCTGGAGTACTCGAAGCCTAGAAGAAGGTTGATATAGTCAAACAGTTGGGGAACGTTTCACCTGCGCGTTTTACCCGTGGTCTCGGAAAAATAGAGGAAAAGAGTGTGTAGCAGAGATTTTGCTTAAAATAGCTATGCCTTTCAAAATGCACATTTGATGGCAATCACTTGCTCAGTATGATCACTTTTGTGAAAACGACTCAACTGCACTGTGATATGATTTTTGTTTTACCTAGCATGGGCCTGGTCATTAGTAGTCAGCAGTGCTGCTGAAAGTCCTCCACAATCAATGAACTGTGAAGAAAAGACACGCTTGTCCAGGTATTATTTCATGCTTGAACTAGCTGGAGGGGGTGAGGGGAATTTGTAATCTTAATTTCAGTATGTACAGCAAAATGACTGATAATGACTGAAAGAAATATGTAGAGTGAATGTAGAGAGTAGTGCTATCATGCATGCAGACTATGGGTTAGCACAAAATGTCGAACATGATGTTAAGCAGGTGTTTCTAATTAGAAAGACCCTGAATTTTAACCTTTCATGTTTTTTTCTTGGCTTGTTGACTGCTTGTGTAACGTGTCTTCAGCCTCCATGTCCATAGCGAGTTCATTAAAAGCACCCATCAAATTTGTGTCAAGACAATGTTTCAAACTGCAGTCTTAGGTTGAGCACTTAAGTGAGAATGACTTTGTGTCTCCAGTGTCACGTCACTTCATATTAGCGTGGGCTTTAAGGCTTTAAATTTCAGAGGCAGCGGGGAAAATTGCCAGAGACTTTCCAGAGCCAAAATGGTGTATTTATTTATCCTCATCTTATTACATTTTTCTGTATTTATGTTTATTTGAATTTCTCATGTAATAAAATGTTTGGTTTTGCTGGCAAATTCCCATTTACTGCTAAGATAAATAGTGTTAAAAATTATTGGCTTCCCAGGACTTTTGCGCAGTGTTGAATATGAGGTTTGTTGATTTACATAGTGAAAATAGATTCTCTACAGAGAAAACACATTTCTATGCATTTTAATAAATAATTGTTTAATCAATAACTGTGGCATCGTTTCGATAAGCTTCTGCAATGTCACAACATTTTTTTCCATCCAGAGATGCATTCATTTTTTGTTTGTGGAGATGATGGAAGAGTCTAACCACTGTGCAAATTCTTCTCCAGCACATCCCAAAGATTCTCAATGGGGTTCAGGTCTGAACTCTGTGGGGGCCAATCCATGTGTGAAAATGATGTCTCTGATCCCTGAAGCACACTTTCACAATCTGAGCCGATGAATCCTGGCGTTGTCTTCTTGGAATATGCCCGTGCTGTCAGGGAAGAAGTTCCCGTGCTGTCAGGGAAGTTCACTGATGGAATAACCTGCTTATTCAGTATATTCAGGTAGTCAGCTGACCTCATTCTTTGGGCACATAAAGTTGCTGAACCTGGACCTGACCAACTGCAGCAACCCCAGATCATGGCACTGCCTCCACAGGCTTGTACGGGAGGCAATAGGCATGATGGGTGCACCACTTCATGCACCTCTCTTCTTACCCTGATGTGTCCATCACTCTGGAATAGGGTCAGTCTGGACTCATCAGACCACAAGACCTTCTTCCATTGCTCCAGAGTCCAATGTTTATGCTCTCTAACAAACTGAAGCCTTTTTTTGCGATTAGCCTCACTGATCAGTGGTTTTCTTAAGGCTATTTTTGTTAAGTGTGATGAGAATGGACAGCATTAGAAATTATTATATTTGAGGGACAACTCAGGTTAGATGTTTTGGAGACAAAATTAGAGAAGCAAGTTGCATTGACTTTGACATGTACCAAGGAGAGACAAGGAGTATATTGGGAGGAGGGTGATGAAGATGGAGCACTCACGAAAGAGGAAGTTATGTTTATCCTCAGAAAATCCACTCACAAAATCAACATTATGTATAGTTTGATCATGAGTGTTTAATCAAACGGATGGGCATCTGTATCAAAAGGAATTCTATATTTATGTAATCACTGTATACACGCCATCAAGTATTTTTAATATGCACATTAACATTAATGCAGTGTAAGACTGTTTTCTAAAAACCACTTCTTCTCTTCTGATGTGATGTGATAAACAGAAGTTTGGTTCCAGGTTTCTCCTTCATGCCTCTAGTATAGATTTATTACACCAACAGCACCTGGTTAATTTAATGAGGCATCTATTAGCCAGATCAGGTGATGGATGGTTTCTACAAATAATACAAGCCTGCTAGAAGGAGATGTTTAAAAATTATTGACGGACATAATAAAACTACCTGCTTTGTCAATCCTATTTGTATTTATTCTAAAGTGTGTTTTTCTTCTGTACACGTTAATGCTTATTGTTTAGTTATATAGCTTTAAAAGTATAGTTTTCACAAGAACCTTTTGAAGTTATAGCCTATATCATTCTAGTCTTTTATGGCTGTATTATTAGATACTGGCTTGACATAATGGTTTATTGATGTGACGTTATTTTCCAGGTAATAGAAGGAGCCACGGACCTGGCTATGTCTGAAATAACCTGTTGTTGTTTATTACACCCCTATGCCTTAGGGCAGTGCACCATCTGACCGGCCTTTGTGTGTGTGTCTTTCTTTAAATGTCTTTGTGGTCTCTTTCACAGGCAGGGTCCCGTGAAGCCTGAGGTGCTGTCAATTCAGTGGTCAGGAAGACGATCCAATCGAAGACTTCAAAGGAATAACAGCTTGTCTCCAAACAACCCACTTCTCAGCCTTGTCAATTCAGGTGTTTATTCTTAGCTCATAAGCTCCATAGGGAATGCTGCTCACAACCCCGCTTTAGCCCGTGCACAAGGAGGGGCGTGGGAGGTTCTATGGGCAGGCAGGGGTCACTCACCTCTCACACTGCATCTGTGATGGAGCTCTTGTATTAAAGGTTGCAGCAATAATCTGTTGGAAATGTTTACCTCTCTAAAATAAATAGTAATTGCAGTAAACCTAGCAAATCTCTGGCCCCATTTGATGACATGATCTTGATCAGCGGTGGTCTAGTGTTTAAGGACTAGGCCCCAGGATTGGAAGGTTGTGGGTTCGAAACCCAGACCAGTAGGCTGCCCTGGGGTACCCTTGAGCAAGGTACTGTCCCCATCACCGCTCCCTGGGCGCTTTCAATAGCTGCCCCCACTGCACGGTGTGTATGGGTGAAAAGCAGAAAAATTTGGTTGTAGTTCACTGTGTGCTGTGCCATGTTTCACAATGAGAAAAAAAGTCACTTTCACTTTTCAGCTGTAAACAACAACAGCAATAATTATAATATAATGAAAAAATAATGAAAATGAATTATCATTAACAAAAATATAGAACATATGTTATAGAATAGAGAATATATATATATATATGAGATATACTCTCTTTCTGTAATCAGTTGACATTATTATTCTTCCAAAACTTCATTAAAAATCCTTTTTGCACCAGTGTTGTCTGAACACCATCCATAGATCAATGGATTACACAGCTGTTGACAAAGGTTACATAGCAAGAAACTGCATGTTATCCAAAGGCAGTAGCCCTAGGTAAGGCATTATTCAAGCACTCAGCAGAACAAATGCTGTGATTCATGTCTTTGAATCTGTTCTCTGAGTCATTTTTCTTTACTCATTGCACTCTTGTGATTTGCCATTTGATAGAATTTCCATGCAGGGTTGTGCTTTGCCTTAAGCTACCGCTTTGTCTTCTAGAGAGAGAAAGGAAGGTTTTAGATGGCTCTGAATTTGTGCCATGGCCCTGAAAATCTGTTATACAGTGACCAATCCCAACACCTTTCTGTTTTATTTAAGCTCATTCATTTGAGCAGAGAAAGACCGTTCTGCTCAGGCTCTGTGTACTGAAAGTCTGAAAAAATCTGCTTCTGCAGGTTTGTATGAGGAAGACAACCAGTGGATGACCCAGATCAACAGACTTCAGAAGCTGATTGATCGCCTTGAAAAGAAGGTAACAGATCACAAACATACCTGACATAGCAGAGGTTTGCACAAGATATGGAGATCATTAGCAGTGGGAATGAGAGGGTTATCTCCTCACAGTAATTTAGGTTATTATTTGCTAAGAAAACATTTTTAACAAATCTTTTTAACAAATCCCCTGAAATACAGTCTTGAAGCCTCATTCTTTTATATTTTGCGAGCGAATCACCTTGTTGCCAAAAATTGGCACATTGCAGTCTGTCAGTAAACCATTCATTTGCACTAATTTAATCTACCCAGTATGCCAATGATGAGACAGTTTAACAGGCATAAAATAGTTTCTGCACCAGCAAGATAATCACCAAGCAAAATATAAATTACGGGGTGCTGCAGGACTTTTGCAATGTACTTGTAACTGAATAATCAAAGAACTCGTATGAAACCTAATGAATATAGTTCTTTAAACCCTTTGAAAGGGCTCCACTGTTATTTGCTTAAGTCTGGGTAGAGAAAAAAAAAATCTTATAGATATTAATCTTTCCTTCAAATGGTGTTGAATGATTTTAACTTTATTAATTAATACCCCCCTCACTGAACCGTCATCTACATCATTATGCAATGGCTTATGATTCATACTGGCAATCTCACAAGTTCTCTCTCCTCTCTCTCTCTTTCTCTCTCTCTTTCTCTCTCTCTCTCTCTCTCTCTCTCTCTCTCTCTCCCCCATACTCAATCAATCTTTCTTCACTCTTCTTCATTAACCCTTTGCCTCTTTTTATTAGCACTGTGCTTTCATGTCTTACAAGTAGGGTTAATTTCATCAGAGGCTTGCCTTGCTTGTTGTGACGGCCTGTTTGTTTTTTGTTTTTTTTGCAGGAGCTTCGTCTGGAGCCAGTAGAAGAGGAGGTCTCTGAAGGCACCACTAAATCAGTAACTCATTTACGGCTCCCCCTCCCCATCCTGAGTGTTCCGACTCATTACTACACGCTCTAGACACTGTTGTCTAGGAAACAGTGCAGCTCTCGAGTTTCGGAGTCTTTTTTATCACTGTCGATTCCTCTTCCTCTCTTATTTTTATTTCTTTTTTTATTCTTATTGGCCTCACATGGCGAAACTGAAAGACTGAATAGCCTGTGTCGTACAGGAGTGTTTCTGTGTGATAGAGAGTGGAAAAAATAGTCATGAGCAATGCTGTGGCACCCTGTGGTGATCGGCGGCGAGCACGGGAATGTGTGAGAAGCAGTAGGAGATCATGCTGTTCATGTAAACACATGGATTCGGATAATATGAGGATACACACACACACACACACACATACACACACAGAGTCACATTTGGAGCAATTGTCTAGACAACTCAGGAGTGAAGTCTAGCTGCTCCTCTGTCATACATACATTAAAGGTCAGTTTTCCAGACACCATTATCAAGCTTTCAGTCCTCAATGTACATCCCTGCTGGCAGCATGATTTAGTCTCAGACTAAAAACTAAAAACACTCATGTCTCATACACATAAACACATAAACACATAAACATTCAACACTTCTGCTTCATGAAATAATCTTCTCCGGGTGAGGCTTAATTGCACATTTTGTAATGAATGTGCATGAAATTCTCTCCTCTGGATGAGCCTTAATTTCTTATTGTCATAAATGTGCCAATTATTGAGGAAGTGAATTAGCTTTTACAGCACATTTTTACAGAAACTGAAGCTTTATTATTTGTACACCACCAGTCAAAATATTCCTCTATTATTGATGATCATCTTCTACAACAGGGGTGTGTGCAAAGGTTTGATTTCTTGAATTTCTGCGTTGAAAATATGGACACATCCTCTATAGGGAACAATTTTTCGGCTAATTTCAGCTTTAGTTTTTCAACTCAATGGAAAATGATAAAACATATAAAATAAATTGATATTGCAGGTTATAAAATGCACTATGAAATGTGCCATATTAGACCAAAGTGTAGCTGTGCAATAAAATGAACAGCAGTGTAGTGGCTTTATTTAGTATTTATTTCCAATTTGAAACTGAGAACATGATTTACTGACCAATTACACCTAGACTTTTGCATATAGCTGAATAAAAAGGATTATATTATATGAAAGAGTTCAGGATAGGAGGGTGTATATGTGCATGAGGATGATGTTGGTGAGTGTGTGTGTGTGTGGGGTGGGGGTTATATGAGCAAGAGTAGAGTTTATGGGAGGTGGCACCAATACAGAGTGCCTATGGAGAGGTCAGCACTGTCCTGAGGCAGAAACCTCTCACTTCCTGTTACCTTCAGTTGAGCCCCCATCTACCCATCAGCAGGCCTCCAATGGCACTGCCTGTCAAAGACCAGCCTTTATTCAATTGCTATTTAGGGCTTTACCTGCTGCTGCAGCCTGAGGGCAGTGTCTCCCTGGTTGCTTCTGCACTTAATGTTCTGAGTCACTGTGACGTGACCACTGGCAGCAGTAATGAATGAACATCTGCGAGTTTTAGACACATTAGCCACATATCCCCCATTGTAATTGTGCCAGACTGCTTTAATGCTGTTCCTACTTCTGGGTTTTTCTCTTTTTTCATTTTTTTTTTTCCACTTTTTTTTTACATTTCATTCCTCTGGTCCTATTCGCTTGAGCTTCATTCCCCTATGTTCCCTTCTCTAATCTTATCTGAGTCACTTTGTCAGATCCCCCCAACCTCGTTCTTGGCCCTTACCCCAATCTGTGTCCCTAGACCTTGTTCTATCCTCCTGTCTCACAGCTGCTGTCACAGCACTGCATGTCTCCATGCTCCCTCTAGGTGCTCCAAGCCCAGTCTTCATCACTGATCTGTATCTGTGTTCGTAAAGTATCTTGGAATAAGCTGGCTGATACAGCATCAGTGGTCCCTTGTTTTCCATAGCACATTTTACTTTCAGTATTAAAGGCCCTCTAGCATAGCAATAAGCATTTTTCAGGATTGATGTACTTTGTAATCATCAATCATGGAAGCTATGATAAAAACATGTAATCTGAAAAGAAAAAGGCATGATTTCCAAAACAGAAAAATTACTTGTGAGGTTCAGGGAAAATAAATAAAAACCCAAATACTATAAAATATATGCCCTTTAAAATGTCCTGCATAGCAGAGCTGGTCCTGATGTGCTCGGAATTGTGGGTTTACTATGTGAAGGCTCCTTTGTGATTCATCCCAGTCCTGCAATCTCTCTTTCTCTCTTTTTAGCACATTCTCATTGTGCAGAGGCAGCTGCCAGTGCTGGAGGATGAGCTGGAGGAGTTCCGCCTGGCTCTCCGGCAGTACATCGACTGCGCCAGTGCCCAAACTGGCTGTCTGCAGTGAGTACACACACCTCCAGTTCTGCCACTTCTGTGGCATACAGGCTGCACAGACAAAAATATCACACAAGTGTCAGAAAGTGAGGTGGAAAAGTTTTCTTCGACAGACTTTGCTTTTGATGGGTGGAGATAAAAAATACATGGCCCACCCCGTGTAGATCAGAAAAGGATATGCAGGTTCATGTCTGGGTTACAGTGTGCAATGATGGCATATGTTTACCAGCCCTGGAAACAGGTCGGACTTTTCAAACTGGGACGTGACGAAAGTGACAGACAGCATGTTAAGTCTCATCATTATATTTCCCCCATTACCCAGGGGCAACTGAAGGCTTACTCATCCACATGCCAAAAGCTTCTCCCAGTTTGACATTAATTGGCCCCTTCCCATTAGCAGAAGGAGCTGGTGCAAGAAAGCACAAGGATGAGGAGAGATATAGAGCCATGTTTGAATACTACACTGTTTGGCTCTTACACTCTCACATAGACAGCAAAGAGAGGCTTTCCTAAACGATTCAGTTACTTGGATTTGGGTGAGAGTTAATTTAGTGAAAAGACTCAAGTAGAAGCAAAAATAACTTGTTTAAAATGTATCACCTTCTAAATCTACTCAAGTATTGAACTGGCGATAGATCTGTGGTCCTAAATGTGATGTTCTCTGAAATAAAACAATAAAGTTGCTGTCTGAAGCAGATCAGGTCATTAAAAATCTATCAGAGCACATCCATGGGGTTAAGTATCTCAGTCTCACACATTAAGATCATGAGAACAAACTCTCAACCTTGAAGCTCTTTTAAAAAAAATAAATAAAACAAATACAAAACTCTCACACCTTGCAGCAGAAGGGAGATATGTAAATTGCCCAGGGAGCAGTGTTGGGGATGGTACCTTGCTCAAGGGTACCTAAGGGCAACCTACCGGTCTGGGATTCAAACCACAACCTTCGGATCCTGGGGCCTAGTCCCTAATCAATAGGCCGGCATTGCCTATAAGATATTGAAGATCTTTACCCCACATTCCTACAAATTTTACTAGCTGTTGTTCCTTTCATGCTATAATAATATAATATATAACAATATAGTTCAGGTAGCTTTTAAAAAAAAGAAAAACTGAGGATTTTCTTGACACTAAACAAGTCTATATGAGCGTCAGTGTTTTTGTGATTCTGAACACACAACAAAGCAGCACTGAACTCAAGCAGGCAGAACATGAACTAGAACCATGGATCCAGTTTGAGGCAGCTTTTGTTTTTACTGATTAGGCAGTGGAAATATTACCTTATTGTTCATTATCCTTTCTAACCCTACAGCCCAACCAGAAAATCTTCCTCTAGTACCATGCTTTGCAGTGCTAAAGTGAAAAAAAGGTCCTGTTTTGTTACAATGTTCAATATTTAAATATCATAAAACTATACTGCAACCTTACTTTTCTACCAATACTGTTCAGCAGTAAATCATTCCTGTCATTCCTGTTCCTCTGAGTGCCTCTGATGGGCAGCGGTGGTCTAGTGGTTAGGGAGTTGCCCCGGATCGGAAGATTGTCCCGGATCGGAAGCAAGGTACTGTCCCCGTCACTAATCCCTGGGCGCTTTCAATAGCTGCCCCCTGCTGCACGTGTGTGTAAGGGTGAAACGCAGAGGTTGGATTTCGTTGTGTTATGCTGTGCTCCGTTTCACAATGACAAGGGTAGTCACTTTCACTTTCATATAAATAAGCATCTAAGTTTTTTTGCTCATTCCTCTGTGAGAGTCTTAAGTACATTGTCCATATTGTCGGTCCACTGTTTAGCTACACAGTCCCTGAAGTATTGCAGAAGTTTATTATCTGCAATAATTAACTAATGACTGGAATCACTGCATTAAAGCAGGAAGCACACTAAACTCTGTAGTGCTGTCTCTCGTACGCAAATGAATGGCAGTGTTATCGGTTAATTTGTTCATTAGATGTTTTTAAAAATGCAGCAGTAAGTCCTGGAGAGTAATTGTGAAACTGTTTAATGCAGTGATGTGCATTGTTAATGAACCTGCTCTTGTTATTATGCTCTGTTGGCAGTATTGCGGTTCAGAGGATTGCAAATGAGTCTCGCTTCATACTGTATGAGTTCTGGGAGCACAGCAATGTTTGGAAGAAGTAAGGCCTATTTCTATTTCCTGTGGTCTCATGATCCTTATTCTTTCTCCAGCGATGTAAACTGCTTGATTAACTATTAAATGTATGGGTTTAATTTTCTGTTAGCACACGCAGAGTCACAAAAAAGGGACACAAAACAAACTTTAGCAGAAAACTTTAGCATCAAATCGATCTTTTTTGCAAAACTGCAGGATTGCAGCCTGGTTCTACCTAGCTCCTGGTTCTTTCTCTGTTTGTTTAGCCAAGCTTTTTCTGCCCCAGTTTCATTTCAGGACCATTTTTTCCTGACATGTGCCTTTGTTTTGGTTCCTTGGCCTTCTTTGTTTTGGTTCCTTGGGGGGAATAGCCCCCCACCTGGTCCTAGTTTGTTCTTGGATTTCTCTGGAGTAACTGTCCTCCACTCTCCTTTAATTAATCTTCTTCTTCTTTTTCTTTCGGCTGCTCCCGTTTAGGGGTCGCCACAGCGGATCAACTGTCTCCATTTTTTCCTGTCTTTTGCATCTTCCTGCTTCAAACCGATCTCCTTTAATTAATGATATTTAAAAAAAAAAATTATTTTAATTGGTATAATTTTTTTCTATCAGTTTTCCTATTTCTCCTGTTCCTTATAGTGGAAAGCTGTTAATTCTGAACTCTGCTTCCTCAGTCGTCCACTCTCTTCTCTTCTCCCCTACTGCCATTTTAACTTTACCAGTCTTTCAGTCTAAACCACACCCATTAAAGACAGCTATATCCTACCAAAGCCTCTCAAAGCCTCTCAAAGCTCTCACTGTCCTTTTGCTTCAATTCAAACAGCAACTATCTAAAAACATCTCAGCCTTGTAGATCAAGAGCATCTGCAATGGCTAAAGCAGAAATCTCTGAGGAGATTAGATCAGGGTCACGGGTGGCCAACTCCTGTGCTGGAGTTCTGCTGTTTGATTTCCCTGCTCAAACCCTACTTTACTTTACTGCCCAAACCTGCATTATCTCACCTAATAATTATTACTAAAAATTATTAAACCATGAGTGTGTTTGGGGAGGCAACTACAAAACTGTGTGGGACACTGGCTTTCCAGGACGGAAGCTGGCCACCCCTGAGATAGATCATCAGCCTGCATAAGGAATGGGACCACCAGAGGAAAATCAGCTGAACAACTGGAGTTCATAGTGGACCCCATTACAAACATGCAAGACCAACAGAATTGCTCTGTAGATCCTTTCAACAAATATATATATATATATAATAATGAAAACATTATTACAATTACATTTACATTACATTACATTTACATCTAGCCACTCTAATGCAAAGAACATTTTACAATTACAATTACAATAATGAAAACAGGTTTCCTGAAAAGAATGGATGCTGTGTATTTGGCCAAAGGGTTTGTGAATTATAAACAGGAAGTTTTTAGTTGTAAGTATTTAGTAGTTGAGGCTTCTGTGTAGTCCACCCACCAAAGCTAATTATACATGATAATTAACAATTTGTGATCATTTTGACTTAATCACAATGAAAGAGGACGGCATCTTGGTACCTATTGCCACAGTAATGTATATTTGTCCATCAATAATGCTGAACATAAAAAAAATCATACAGTTATACTTTGATATCATTTGACATCTGAAAAATGTGGATGAGTCCAACATTAAGGCCTGGGGTATCCATTTAAGAGTGAAATCAAACTAGATCTTTTTATTTGTCCAGCCATTTGCAGACAAACTACAGCAAAACCTTCCAAAGGGGCAATGTGGATTTCTTAGAGACTCCAGAGATTACAACAACTATGCTGGTACCAGGTATGGTGTGCCTCATTGTTAGCCTTTGCATTAATTTGATTCACTGTGCTGCTGAAGAAGCATCTCATTAAAAGATTTATTACAAAAAATTTGAGGATTATAAGCAGTGTTATCACATCATATATCTCTTGACTCTTCATGGATCTAATTAATGTGTTCTTACCCACAGCCTCATGGTGGGTCCTGAACAACAATTAGAGCTCATTGACTCCAGATTTTCTGACACAGGAAGTTACAAGGATCAAAAGGGAAGCTGATATGACATCGCTGTTTCTTAATCACATGGACGTGCGCTCTTGTGTTAATGCTTGCTGTGAGATCGTGGTGAACACCCTCAGACATCAATGTTCCCTCATCACTAGATCTTTAAACCGAGTACATTTCTAGATGTGACCTTCTGAAGCAATGACCTCATCGTTCTGATGATGGCGCTAAGTGACATCATCAATGTGTTGATGTTTTTTTCAAGATTAGCTCTTTGTTAACCTGTGATTCAGTACAGCGAGTGTAAGCTGCAGTGTCCTGTACTGTTATTGACAGTGTGTGTAAGTGTCAGGACTCAAGGCCTCAACCCTTATGTAGCAGTACTTGTGAACTGATCAACCCAACCACGAGTTCTTGACTCTACTGTTTCTGTGTGAAGGTACACCTCTGCGTTGCTGTATTTTATGTAGGTTTGTAGCTGTGAATAAACATTACACTATAGTCACACTATGTTGCTCCATGTTTTTGAATAAGGTAAGAAGGTTTGTCTCTCTCATTAAAGGGATTCGCCCGTGAACAGACGATGCTACAGTCTTCGCCTCACTTTTTAAAATAAGCCTGGTGTAGAATTTCAACTAGCATTAAGGTCTAAAACCATTTCTTTCATGCAAGCAAGTAAAACAGTGTGAGTCTGAATCCAGTGGTTTGTCATAAAAACAGACACATTTATAAGTCAACCTATTTGGCCTACGTGTGTGTGTGGAGAAAAAAAAAATCAGATTTATAATAACATGTACTTCTAAGTAATTGTGGATCATTTTTATTGGTCCAGTTTTCTTGATTCCTGATCAAAATGAAGCCTTTCTGTGTGGAGTTTAGTCTTTTTCTGTTTCTCCTATTTCCTCACAGTCCAGGGACGCGCACGTCCGGTGGAGATAAATTGCCACAGCACTGTAACGCAGCACCGCTTTATTTGTATTGTCTTTTCACAGAAATGAGTTTATGAAAGATAAACATCCAATCATGTGTCTAAGCTCTTGAGTGAATGGCGCAGTCACAGGATTTGTTTGCCTTTCAGACCCAGAGCCCTGAGATCTTTCACAGGCTGCAGAGGAACCAGGTCTTTAGTGAGGCACCACTGCCTCCCTGTGGATGTTCAGAGCACTCAGACATTAATTGCAGCTGCAAAATCTGTTAAAAAAAAAAAAAAAAAAAAAAAAATCTGTTTTTTTTTTTTACATATGAGCATGTGTCTGTCTATGTATCCATTGGGGCTCATTTAAAGAATGAGTGAATCACACACACACACACAAAAAAGATTGCTTGAGAGAATGCCCTTTCCTCCTGCAAGCTGCCTACAAACATGTTTGTGGTATTGCAGAAAATAATCAGAAAAAATGAAAGCAGTCTTCTTCTTTCAGCTGCTCCCATTTAGGAGTTGCCAGAGAGGATCAGTTTCCAAAAAAAAACAACAAATAAAAAAATTTAAAAAATGTAAAAAAAATATTTCGAGTAAAAATTATTTGCAGTGGTGGTCTGCCACATAATCACAGAAACCATCAAAAGTTTGTTACTGGTGGTTCCAGCATGGTTAGAATATATTCTTTTTGAATATATATATTTTTGAAGGAATTTAAATTTCAAATCTTTTTCAGTAGGATGGTGATAGGAAGGGCCTAATGCTCATAAAAGCTACATAAAAAGAATGATTAATGATGAAGAAGAAATGATTATTAATAATCTGCCCAATGACCACGCAAATCACACAAATACATGGGTCAACCATGAGGAATTGGTTGTATAAGCTGAAAAATAAACCTCATAAAAGACATTTGATTCCAAGTTTCTGTACAATTATCCATGTCATCTTATTTCTTGTACCCAGTGATAAAACGTAACACACAATGTCTTTTTTCCTCTCCATTTTATTGATAAATTATCAGTTTTAAAAAGACCCAAGCCGTTTTCCAACTCAAGCTACAGCCTTGGAGTACTGAACAATCTATGTACAAAGAATTTACTCGTTTGTCAACATTCAGAACAAGATTAGTAACTACAGTTGTGCCCATTTGTCCTGACAAAGTTAGAGAACTACTGCGACGTTAGCAAGGATTGACCATGTGTCGGAATCAGGCAGGTAGCACAGGCATGTCCATGCTACTGATAGGGAACAGCACTAGATGTAGGGCCTAATACTTCAACACTGCCCTTTCATTGACAGACATAGAACAGTGCATTGTGGTACAAAATAATCAAATGCAAATCATGCACGTGTGATTTTCCCCATTCAGTACTTGTACATCCGGCTGCTGACTTGAGGAGTCAAAATAACAGGTTACGTGGTACGTCTGAGCATGCTGTTTTCATACTCCGAAAGCCACAAAACTAAAGATTATTGCTCACAGTGACTTACAGCAGCTTAATCAAAACTTTGAGAATACTGATAAATTTCGACGGAGGAATCTCCCCTAAGAGACACATAAACAGGAACGTTGGCACAGGACTGCAAAGAGAAAGTAACAGATCTGAATATGCAACACCGTACCTTGTTGAGTGTGGGCAGATTTTAATACATATTAACGTTCAGCGTTTTACAGCTGTGACAGCTAGCAGCAACAGAACAGAATAATTGCATAAAGGTGTAGTGCAATGGGCAAATTGTTCATAAAAGATCATCATCATCTCATTTGGTCAGGTCAATAATAAGAAAATGCAGTAACATGTATACACTGTCAACCAGCGGGGTCAAAACCCATGAGGTGCTCCAAGAACTCTTGAATGATTCCATCTGATCAGCATTCTATTCATTGCCAGCCACACTGATTTCAGATTTCTGTCTAATTCAGGTCTAATTCATCATAACCGCGTAAATAAATGTCAGAGCCAATCAAGTTCAACATCCTCTCACCTCAGAACCCCAGTCTGGATTTGAGCTCTCCTATATAGAATGACCGTTCAAATGTACACCTGTTAAAATCAGGATAAAACGAAATACTAAAAGGCTTTGTTAAGTGACAGACAGCATCTATGCGAAGGTGTTCTCTGGATAGCTGACTTTAATCGCTCCCCAGTAGCAGGCCCGTACCAGACAGATGAGACCCAGCAGATACGCGAAGGCCCAGGAGACGTAGGTGGCATGGTAACGGCTAGCAAAATCTTGAGTGCCCACCTGGCAAAAAACAAAAAACGAAACACAAAACCACAAATTGAGGAACGTTCTCGGGTGAGTGCAGTAGATCTGATGGAAAAATCTTTTGCCCTCACCTCATTACCCCCCTCACGCATTTTTTAAATGGGTCAAAGCAAAGTGGCTTATTTGGAACTGGGTGCAAAATGCATTGAGATTATGATTAATTCTCACTGTTAATCTAAAGTCAATGAAAAAGAGCTCATTCATATAAAAAATTTGAGCTCCCTTTCATGTAGCATTTGAATCTCATGCTTTCCTGGCAGTGGCCCATTCCTAGAAGGCCTATGCTGATCTTAAAACTTTAAAATGAACTCTCAGTCTGAAGGTTTCCCAACATGAAATATTGTTATAAACAAAGAAAACCAAAAAATATAATAATGTGTCACTAAAGTGGTAAAATGTGGAGGTACATGAACACATTCTGCTGTTATGCTAATTAAAATGCTTAGAACTGAAAATATTCTGTTTGCTTTTGATTATTATTAATGCATGTTCATTGTGAAATACAATAGACCACAGTGTGAGTGAGTGAACGTTAAAAAACAAAGACTGCATTGTGACTGGGATCAGTACTCACAGTTAAACCAATTCCAATGAAAATGCAGATCATTCCTACTGTAATGTAGGCACAACAGCGCCTCCTAGGCAGGGCGCTGCCAACAGATGAGCTGAAGACAAAGATGCAAAAGGATTAAGAGGGAAAGAAAACAAATTTAACGCCAGCATTAATGAACAGGCAGATGCAAAAGAGTTACACACCAGCTGTTAACAGTCTAGACATCTGCTCATAAAAGGGTGTTTCTATCTAATTTATACATTTTAGACAATGTATAAAATAACAGCTATTGAGAGAAACAATATGAGAACAAATGAGAGAAAATAAATATTAAACTTCAATTTTTAATTAATCTTTTCATACATTTTTTGAGGAAAAGCTTAATATTTTAAACGAAATGTTAAACATCACAGAATGGGAGAAGTATGTGAACCCAAAGGAATGCCGTGCATTTAAAAGCAGAACTGGAGTTAGATGTTTTCAATCTGATTCTCCGATCTGAACCGGCTCCTACGTTATTAAAAGAGATCAAAGACGAGTGTGGAAGTGTGGAAGGTAACAAAGTGGATTCACAGAAATAGTTAATGATGCTCATCAGGGTGGAGAAGGTTACAAAACCATCTCCAGAAAGCTTAGACCTCACCAATCCACATTCAGACACATTTACATTGGAGTAAAAATGGAGGACTTGTAAAACCACTATTATCCATCAAATCAAAAAGGGTTGGCCAAAAAATATAAACAAAAACATAAAAAAAAAAATAAAAATGGGGTAACTTTAAAGTAATAAAACAGAAGACCCTTACCCCATCTGTTAAACATGGCGGTGGTAGTCTCATTGGTTGTGCCTGTTTAGCTGCTGAGTTAAGGTAATGTTTTGGAATGGTCAAGTCAAAGTCCTGACTTTACTCCAACAGAAATGTTCTGGAAGAATCAGATGTGACCACAGGAATGGGCTAAACTAAAACTTTAATATGTAAAACATGTAATAGTGGACCATTTTCCTTAATCCTTTTATTTATTTTTTTTTGCTTTGGGACATTTTTGCTGATATACTGAAAATGATAGATTTCACAAACCTTTAAGCAACACTATATAGTGAAAGTGAAAGTGACAACCCTTGTCATTGCGAGGTCATGGCACAGCACACATGAACCACAACAAAATTGGACCTCTGCATTTAACCCATGCACACTCAAACCCGTGCAGCAGTGGGCAGCTATTGAAAGCGCCCGGGGAGCAGTGATGGGGACGGTACCTTGCTCAAGGGTACCTCAGGGCAACCTATTGGGAAGGGGTTTGAACCCCCGATCCTCCGATCATGCGGCTAACGCCCTAACCGCTGGGCCACCGCTGCCCCCTATAGAAAGGCTTATTCAAAGTGTCAGCCAAACATTTTGTAGAAAAATAAAAGGATCAAAACCTGTAAGACAACTGTCCATGATTTTTGTAAAATCTGGAATTTCTGGAGTTCCCTCCCTCAAAACTTACGCCGAACGTCCTCTCTGTCTCTCTTCAAAACTCAGTTGAAAACATATCAATTCAGTCTGTGCTGTTCCACTTCTCCCCAATCTTGATTCCTAAATTCTGCTGTTTATTTTGTCACTGCCTTTGTGTTAGTTTGTTAACAGTTTTGATTTATATTGTTTTATCCTATTGTTTGACCCTGGGTTTGAGAAAGGCGCTATATAAATAAGTTATTATTTTTAATAAAATAAAATGCAAAAGAAAAATATATGTATATAATGTTTTACTGCTTCAAAGTTTACAACTGGCTTTGCAATTCTTCATATATTTACTACATAAACAGCCTTAACTACTCTCTGAGGAATAACGGTGGTGGTGTTGGGGGAGGTGCCAAATGCTTGTAATCAGCTGAGGATTTCGTCAGCAGTCACATGGCTGCTGTCCCTGCTGGGTGCTGTTAAGACCAGCAGGACCCTTCACATGGCTCTCATGTGACTGGGTTCTGAAACATTCTTTTGAAATCACAACAAATCAGAGGGCTTAATGTGCTCAAGCCTCACTCTTTTCTCCTCTCGCTATCTTCCCCTTTTTCTTTCCTCTTTTGGCCTTTTCCCTAACTTTGCAGTTAACTTCCCCTTTGGGCCAGTTGTAATCATGACGTCTCAGTGGTGGCATGGTCTCGCAGCGTCATTAGCATGCAGCGTTGGGGTTACACAATGTCAGCATGAGTGTGCTCCGTCCACTCAGGAGACCCTGGCAGGCTGGGCACTGTCCATGGCATCACATTACCGGCATCACAAACTCAGTAAACAAACCCTGTTTATTTATTCTTGCTCTCCCTCTGCAATACCCCGTGGAACCGAGGCCTGACCTCGTGCCAGTAATACGCGTCACACGTTTAGATTTATGAACCACGTCCTGGGAATTGCAAATCGGATGCTGGTGCAGTGGAGTTCAGGCACAGCAACTGCCATGCAGGAGCATGCATGTACACACAGCATCAAATCAGTCTTTCCGTTTAGGTTTTGGTTTTGTAAATTACACTGATGCGATATAATTATGGGAAAATGATGTTCACATGTGAATCAGTGCAGAATTATTTACAGTGGAGGAATCTGGGGAGACAAACTTAATCGTTCCTCAGCCTGCATGGTTTGATGTAAAAGAACATGACAACAAGATGAATGTAACTCACATTTTTTTGCAGTGTGGGCACTTGGCCAGTGTATTAAACCGGAGCTCCATCCACTGTGAGTAGAACACAGATACAGAGTTACAGAAGAGCAAAGAGAAAACAGGACAAAATGTACAAAAAGTTGACTCACTCTTCTAATCTACTCTGAGGTTAATTGGACCTTTAATCAGAATCAGTCCAGAATGCTAAAAGGAGTTAGAAAACTACCTCGGATCAAAATCACCTTCTAGGATGGAAGCCTCTAGGAGTCATTCAGTGTGTGATTTGCGTTGAGGAGAACTGATTTTGTGGGTTTCAAAGGCAAAATGCATTAATGGCATATATGTGATGGAAGACACATTATCATGGTGTCAACAGGTAGTCTCGCAGGGCCAGGAGTGAGCTTGATAATACACAAGGGAGGAACTTTATGAACCCTTCTCTGATAGACTGCAGCAAAACCCTCCATAAACAAGTGTCCACTTCCTCTGAAACACCATGTTCACCTAGTCTCTGCTCTTCTTTAACAGTCTGGAGTATATTCAGTGTACTTAAACACAAACCTGACAGCTTGTCTAAGCGGTTTCTTCTGTCCCGGTCACATTATTTCGGCAGTGTAGTCACAACTACAAAGAACAGACAGAACCAGGCACTTGGAACCCTAACTTGCATTGCAACGGTGGGCAAACGTTAGATTTGCTGTCCAACTGTGTTGACGTGTGAAACCCACCCACTTTGAGCTATGCCTTCATCCAGGCTTTGAATGTGCTTAATATTTGTTTGTGTCCCAGTCTGAATGTATAGAGGCCCCACGAGACTTGCAAACAAAACATGTAGCTTTCAACTTTGGTGTTGGTTTGATTAGAATTTGCCTTATTAGTGCAGTGCAGATCAACAGAATGCAGATTTCAGTTATTTGCCATTTTTAAGTGATGACTAATTGGGTTGTTATTCAAACTGGTGGAGGACAGAGCATTGAGCATTAGAACCTTGAAGGGAGCAGAGGCACCATCAATAGGCAGGCCAGAGGAAGGCTGGGACGCAGCATCACTGCCCTAGAGGCCACAGGTATAACAGCATTGAGAACAATGTCTACTGCAATGAGGGAGTCTTCCACTACATATGGCAGCATAAAAGTCCATTCCATGCAAAACTAGGCTGCTCCCAATAGTGAAGATCAGCTAGAGCAGAAAGTCCCAACAAATCAGGTCATATGACTTGACACTATGGTAGGAAAGTGAATGCAGTCCTTTTATCAACTACTGTTCATTCTGTAAATGCAAATAGTGCTTCCTCAGTGCAGAGCCACGTGGCCACATATTACAATAAAATATTATCATACTGTTTGTGCAGTTAGATCTTTTGATCAATTTTGCATGGAATGCGTCTTTAATAATCTATTATTATCATGAATATGGTCTTCTGAACATACAAGAAATGTGTTGCCGCAGTGGCCGCACACCACGCGCATGCCTTCAGGTTGAACAGGAAGAGCTGGCTGCGCAGGCTGCTCCTCCGGGATCACCATCACTGGGCTCAAGTTGATGATGCGTCTGCTGGGGGTCAATAAAAACAATAATGTCAAATTCACAGGTCTTCTTCCTTGCTCTCTTACCATGGTATATATCTCTGCTCTGTACCTTCCTTTGACAGAGTGAAAATAGCGCTCTTCAACCCCCTTCTGTCATTTTCTAGCTGTGCTTCGAAGATCTGGGCACCTCTGTTTCACCTGCCAGCACTGTGATCAGCCCACAGCCCCCAAAGACATAGTCTGATAGGAAAATTTGTGCTCATGTAGTTGTACAGCAGTTTGGCTGGCCTTTCTTACACTTACCAGTTGGGTCGAGGGCATCCTATCCTTCGAGATGTGTCTTTACAGATTAGTAGGCAGTTGCAGGGACATCTAACATACTTCTTTCCTGTTGGTGGGTTTTTGATAGGCTACGATAGAAAAGAAATGGTCAGACCGCATTGATAAAATACCATCAACATTGTTACATATTGCAACATACTGTATGGTAGTATTAGCAGCACACACTGCTGGGCCGTTGATGTGACATGGTTCAGCTGGCCAAAAATCCTCAACATTTGTGAATGTCTTCATCAAAGGATATACAATGAAACATCCAATCAGAATACAATAAAATGTTTTATTTGCATATTGTAGCCTTCTTTGAGATCAATATTGCAAAGATTGACATTACAACGATGATTAACAAACAATACTCTGTGCAGCCCGTGACTAGGTCCAAAAAAGCATGGACGTGTTGCAAAATAAAAGATTACCCTTCTCATTTTTTTTGGAATTTCTAGTCTAAGCTTAAAATCTTATTAAGCGCCTTCGCCCAGACACTTTCAGAAACAGGTTTTAAATCACGAGCTGTTTATCTTATTGGGCAATAAACTCTTTGAATCCTACGGAAATATGTCCTGTAAGCACCAGCTGCACCATATAATAATTCCATCATTCTAGCAAATATCCAGATGCTGTATTATTACTTCAGCAAAGCTAATTACTGGATATTGTGCTGAGTCACAGCTCAGGAGCTTTATCAAACACAGAAAGCTCCCTCATTTTAGTCCTGAACAGCATACTGTCACCAGAATCCCTTAATGATTTACTGCATTACAGAACTGACTGAATAGTTGATCTAGTTAAGCTGAGATTGAGCATGACAACTGCAAAACTAAGACACACTGCATTTATTTGACTCAAGGGATGCAGGAAAGAATGGAAAGGGAGAAGATGATGATGAACCAGTGATCATTCCTGTGACTCAAGGTGACTGACATATTTAAACAAACACATCATAGGGATCATTACATTAAGTCCCGGAATCAGAAACATTTTTAAAACCTAATAAATAAAGCCAACATGGAATGATATGCATAATTTATCCTCAAATTTTCCTGCACCTGCAGTATTAAACGTTGGAGCTGATTTCTCCATGTGGCACAATAAGGACTCTGGTAGAATGAAAGGATGAAGGATTACCCACACCTTCCTCCAAATAATGCGAAAGCTGCCACCACATCATTTGGAATTCCCAGCCATGAAGCTCTGTTAAGCATCCCAGTGCATTTGGCTGCACCACCAAGTCTACATGACTAAGCAGTCAAGCTGATTGGCTGGTGTGTTGCTTAGTGACAAAGGAAAATGGCAGTTGTCCTGGGTGAACGATAATCTGGGAGTCTGTGTATTAAACTCAAAGAATGTTTTCTGCATTAACTGGGGAGGCAAACCAAATTCCACATTGGCTTAAATAGTTTTTAAATATTTATTTCATTTAAAGAATCACATTTTCCACAAAAGGATAACGAATATGTCTGACGGCTACATTTGAAGTGTTATTTTTTTATCATTATTACCATCATTTTTATTGCCTATTACTATTAATAGTAATACTAATTAATACAACCACAACTGCTACTACAAAAAAAAAACCCATTATGCTTACTAATTATTAAGCTTAACCATCTTTTAATTAATGTCTAAAATCTATTGTTTCGAAGGTAAAAATGACCAAGAAAAATTATTTTCATTGTAATTGAATGCAGGAGCATTCAAGAACTTCCAGATCTTCCAATGATGATCAGCTCAGTCTTCAGACATTCACTTCAACAGTACCAATATTGTTGGACGACATACTGTAACCGAATTCCTGGGAAGGACAGCTGCAGGGATTAAACTACAATATCTTCACAGAGGAGAAAAACACCACACAGGAGGGTTCAGTATGCATGCATAACACAAAGAACACCGTGTGGAAAGGAAAAGAGAGAGAAAAAGTGAGAGACAGAGGCCAGAAGCAGTTTTTTCTTCCGGTTTAATATCGACATGTTTTAAAACATCCTTCATGACCTTTCAGTGGCTGTAACCCAGAGGGAGATCGATGCACAGACAGCACAGGAGAGTAAGGGAGAGTGGCGGCCAAAGGGGGAGGAATCTAGGACTGAAGTTGTGGATGACTAAGCATTAACTGTACATGATGAGAAGCTTTCTTACCGTGGCCTCATTGCAGACAGTGCACTTCACCACGTGCTGATGGAGCTTGCCATCCAGGTTTATGAGAGATTGGCACACTCGGCAGTTAATGACTGGCACGCCTCCCGCATCTGGACTGGCAATGGCAGTGTAGGGTGGAGGAAGCTCAGCTAATGGGACAGAAAAACAAACACAGAGGATGTCTGTCCTTCTGTCCTTCAATCTTTTTTATCAAATGCACATTAAAACAAGCAGTGACACTGACTCAAGAATAACCCTGGGAAAGTTTAAGTACTATACATTAATAAAAAGCCTTTATTTTGCTTCTAATTTGCATGTATAAGTCACATGATTCAGTCCTTGGTGTCTGTCTGTTATACTGAAACATGTACATAACTTGCAGTAAGAGCCAGGCAGGCTAAATTACGGCCTTCACGTGGCAGGGCGGGTTTTACATTAAAGCCTCCATAGGAGACAATTTTATGGGCTCAATGCATGACAGCTGGCAACACTGTGATATGACATCAAGTTGCATTTCACATATAAATGGAGGGTGATGATTTTCATTTTTAGCAGATTTGCATGCTACTTGACTCAAAAGTGCAACAACTGCTTAAAGTCTTTTAACATTATTAAAATTAGGCCGCTCCCAAAATTCCCCAGTTGCATGAAATACCTTTGACAAAAAACTTGCTTTAATCAAAAACTGGACTACACACAAAAAAAACAGTATATATGTATCGCATGTCCAAGAGTGATGTAGCGAAGGTTGCAGAATTCTGTTTTGAGATCTTGGAGCTGAAAGGGGCAGGAGCAGCAGAGTTAAACCAGCTTTATTGCGGGGATCCCACTTTGGTGTAAATAATGGAACGTATTGTGTTAACATGCACTGCCGTAAATACTGAAAGGCTATATTATCAAAAGCAACACCTAAATCCTGCATTACAGGCTTGACTAGGCTAAGAAGTGCATATCGTGCCAAGTTGTGATTGAAGAACCTGACTACAGAAAGAGCTCTCACTGAAGTCTAGACAAGGGATCACTACACCATTACTAATACTGCTATTGAGTTCAGTGCAGCATGTGAACGACGGAGTATTTAAACTTTAACACAGAGGCCAGATGAGTTTAGTGTTCTGCACATACATGCACACGCGCACACGCACACACACACACCCACACATACTACATATATATATATATAAAATCCCCACCACTGTGGTAACAAAACTCATCTCCTGTAAAATGACCATTTCCATGAGAAGAGGAACAAAACGGCATTACTTCTATTGGTCCAAAAAGAATTGGAAAAGAAGAATGCAATAAAGAAAAAGGCTACAAGGACATAAAAAGATACTGATATGCAATTTTATATTTAACCATTCATCTTTTCTCCGCTTGACTGTTGCACTGGGCTGCACAATATGACTATAATTATCGTTTTTCTTGATAAAATCACAGTACTGAGCACATCATGAGAAACAGATCCAAAACATTATTAGTGCATGATTAGGGCTGATTTGTTTGCCTCAAATAAAATCATCTGTTTTTACAGGGTCGTTAAATTGGGCACCAAAAGCATCTTTTCTGTGAAAATGGAAAGATGCACAAATTTGAAACAAAGTGTGTATATTTGCAACGAACAAAGATGGGCCAATGACGACCTCTATTGAAAGATTTTTTAGGGTTCACGTTGAGTTCATGTTTAGGTTCAGTACATGTTAATGCCTTTCATGTAAAAATGAGTTTGCTGGAAAGTTTTTAAGTGCACTGTGAGTAAAATCTCTTCTGAATGTCTTATGACTCATGTCTCATGTCTTATGGCAGTTTAATACCCCGTACAGGAAAACACCCTCTTGCCCGTGTGGAGCAGAGCTGCTAATGAGGCAGTACTGGATACTGACTGCCTCAAGATCTCTTTCAGGCAAGGAGGCCTTTCCCCAGTATACCAGTCAGGAAACACTGACTTCCATAGGCTTCTTTACTATTTGACAAACATGGGTAGTCCTGCATGTTAATAACAATTTCTTTCTTTCATTTTTTTATCATTTCTGCAACAGTGGCCTCATGAAAGAAAAAAAAATTGCTTCAAACATACAGTTAGACTGAAAAGATTTGATCTTCTAAAGGCTCATTTATGCTCCTAAAACATAACTGAGTACAGAGAAAGCCATTGGTCCATACCCTGCATTCACTTCGCCGTATTTGTGCATGTTTTCTAAAAAGAAAACGATGTCTTAGGATACAGAGATGGCAGATTTTTTAAAATAGATATCAGAAAAAAACGCACTTCATGACAAAGACAATCATACGATGCTGCCTCCGGTTTTGTCTTTTGGTACATTATGATGACCTTCCCTCTCCTTGTTTTTGTCTGACATTTTTGACTCATCATTCACACCAATGTAAAGGATGTGAGGAACTATATGGGAGGTGGCGGTTACATCATTTAGAACGGATTCAGTAATTTTCTTACATAAAGGCAGCATCGATGAGCTTCAACATTGGACTGTGGGGATGCTTCGTTAACAGGATCCCTGGCTGCAACCACACACAGTCCAAAGCATTCACAATTAGTTCTTGGCTTGGATGTACGATTCTGGGAAAAATCTTTAATTGAACAGGACCTGTACATTATGTGGAGGTTTTAGGAGGTTCTTTGATGAGTCATCAGTTGAAAGGCTCTTAGATGAACAACAGATGGTTCTCCTACATCATCCCTCACAGTTTTGCATTGAACCTTTGTAGCCTATATTGCTAACAAACACTAGAAGTCACTAGTCACTTTGTCCCATAAAAATCACCCGCTCCCTTCAAAAAAAAAACTTGCTTTCCACTTAAACTGCAACCAGCTCTTCATTAAGATGATGCTTACTTGTTGATGAACTCTACATTGCTGCCAATGAGCTAGAAAAGGAACAAAACTACAATGAGAAGTCCAATTGAGCCATTTTGGACAAAGATCTGTTTATACAAAAGCACCTCCGGAGCAGGAGTGCTGATCCAGAATCTGTTTTTTGTGACAATAAGCATCCTTGCATGAGATCCACCTAACTCAGTAAGGTACGAATGCTATTCAAGTCCAAAAACCTGGCAGCTTCTGCAGCCTTTAGGAGTTTAACAGGACGCCATCTGAAAGCTTGGTAGTCAGTCCAATGAGACATCCACTATCCCTTCCTTTCTTTACATATTTTCCTAAAAAATCATTTGTGATCATGCTGTCACACTTGGCTCAGGATGATTAAAACCTCAGCAGTGAACTATTGTCTCAATGTTCATATTCACCCTGGGATGTTCCACTGTAAAGAAACAGAAGGTGCCTACAGCACCATTTCAAAATTATTTACAATACTTTAATTCAAACTAACGTATGTTTTTTTTTTTTATTCCATGACTGAGATGTGCGATAAAAGGCTGCATATTTTAACAGGAAATCCCTTGTTGAGGTCTTTACAGCAAACTTATAGGCACTGTGCCTTACACACCAATATAGCATCTAGCTTTCCAGGCAAGTCGAGGTTTAGTTTCTCCAACACTACCTTGCATGTAAAATGAGAGGGCTCTTCCCAACACAGAACACTGAATACTGAAACCAGCTGCTGCCCACCCTCAACAGTGGCCATGGCAGAATTTATCAAACAATAAATAGACTAAGAGAAGTGAGGGTTTCAGCTAAAGGCCATTCAGTCACTCATAAAGGCCATTATATTATATTATATATATATATATTATATATATATATATATATATATATATATATATATATATATATATATATATATATATATGACTGTCTTCTCATGACAACAGAACTCTTACCCTGTTATAACCCCCAACTGAAAACTGCTGAAGAAGTTAGAAAGCCAACAAACCCCAAATGCTGTATGAGTAAATGAAGGTCTTTGTATTAATGTTGAGATGTCAGATGTCTCTGGTCCATTTTATCCCCCCCCCCAAAAAAAATATGGGGAATTTAAACCGATACTTTGTGATTCATTCAGTGGCTTGTGAATCGGCTCTTTTGACTCTTTGAAACAGTGGTGAAATGAACAAGTGATCAGAATAACTATGCAATATATATTCTCTGAGATTTCTGCCATGCTAAGAATGGTAAAAAAAAGAGATCAATCTCATGGAAATACAATTATTTTGAGTGTGATTTCGTCCTGCACGATCCCCTCTTGATTTTAAGTTCACAAATTAAATCTCGCCATGATTTAATTATATACTCTATAAATGTAATATCAGACACCAGGCCATGTATATAAAACCATTTCACGCAACCTATGAGGCAGGTTTTATAGCCTTTATAATGTTTGTGATCGATTCTTACATTGCAGGATTCTTGCAAATTATACTTTTCACATCAAACTACACTAACTGAGTTTACTTCCAACTTAAATCTTTAAATCTACAGAAGAAACCATACTACCCCTTTAAGATGGTTTGGCTAAACCACTTCTTGTTTACTGTAGTAAAACTGAATTATATGTCATATATCTGGGTAAGTGTACTGATCTTGGTTCAGCTGCAATGTCCAAGTACACACAACACACAACCAGCTCAACAAAACTGGACTACCCTGTTCAACGCTGCCCGGAGTCCGACTCAGCATTTCTTCCTCAGCACCACAGCTAATCCCTTTCATACATCCATCGAGAGTGAACATTTGTGGTCAAAAAGAAACCGAATTAGCTCTAATCCGGGAGTTAGAAAATACCAGAGCAGGAGATAAATACTGTTCAAAGGTAACATTTCTCAACCTCCATTTTTGTGTCTTTGACAAGCTGTCAGTCTGTCATTTGCAAATAAGTGGGGTCTTTATTAGTAAAGGATCCATTCAGAAAACTACCAGTTTCACAGTTACAGGTATTACTTCTCAAATCTTGGCCCCTTAAGACCTTGAATGCTCATGGATCAATTTCGTAGGCTCACTACTGTATCAGCATCTGCATGCACGTCTTGGCTGGTGCAGATTCTCTCTTTTTGCATGTCTTTTTGTGGAAAAGAAGGTCCTGGGACATGTGAGTAGATGTGCAAGGTGATATCTATCATTATAGACAGACAATAGTTTAATAGGAGAGAGAAACGTGTGATATTTAAACTACTTTAAAACAGTGACGACAACTGGAAGAGCAAACAAAGAAGTTGAGAGCGTGCAAGAGTGTGAAGTTGGGCCAAAAGCTCAACATTTCGTTCATTTTGCTCCCTTTGTAACCACAACAAAATGCACCCTCTGTATTTAACCCACACACACACTGGAGCAGTGAGCAGCCATACATCCAGCACCCGGGGAGCAGTGATGGGGATGGTATCTTTTCCTGGGTACCTCCGGGTACTGGTCTGGTACTTAAACCTAAGATCCTCCAATTATGGGGCCTAGGCTGCCACTGCTCCACATGCAGAGGTCTTTCACATATTTTGACATTTTTTTCATATCAGTGCATCCCTATTTAGGAGAACTAGACTCTTACCGACCTACATCTCCATCAGGGATCTTTGGAACCCGTGGTCAGTGATGATAAACCAATGTGGGCTCAACTATTTTATGATGAACACATGTGAAGAGGAATGTAATGATTCTGCTGATTGTGACTGAATCTGTTGGGACATCCATGGCCTGATGGTTAGAGGAGAGCTCTTGCAACCAAAAGGTTGTGGGTTCGATCAGCTGGAATGGCCGAGAAACCAGGGCAGGTGGGGGGTGGGTGAACAGCTATTTCTCTCTGCATCTGCAACTGATAACCCATAATAGCCCCTAGGGTGCGGGTATTACAGCCCCCTGCTCCGGGTGTGTGTGTGCTCACTACCGGTGTGTATAGAATGAATTAAATACAGAGGACAAATCCACTGTTCACAGTGTGTGTGTGTGTGTGTGTGTGTGTGTGTGTGTGTGTGAGAGAGAGATGTGTATAAGCAGAATTTCCTTTAACCCTTTATGAAAGGAGGCATAAGGGTGTCAAAGGGCCCAAAATGGTAAACAATAGCCATGAACACCAAGGTGGGGATCTATCTTTCTATCTCTCTCTCTCTCCCCTTTCTTCCCTGCAGCTTCATGATAGCTGGGGTCTGTTGACCTTCAAAAGAGATTTAAAAAGCCTTTCAGAAGCACAGCCCATTCTCCTGGCAAATACACAGGCCATAATAATCTGCAGCACTGTCGTCTATTTCAGGCCTCGCTCCGTTATTAAATCCCATCTCCTCCCGCTGACCGGCTCCTTCTCCGGGCCCGGGCCTGCCTCCCCCCGCTGTCCGGTGCAGGGCGCGCTCTGCACCCCTCGAAATGATTCAGCAGCTCGGCGCGGCTCCTACCTCTCGGGCTGCTGCCCTCCTGCAGGTACGGCGGCGCTGTGGGCGTCACGCTGCCCGGGTCCTGGGCCGGCAGGAGCGGGGATCGCTCGTCCATTCCGTCGGAGGCCATGGTTCAGCAGCTAGGAACAAAAACAACCGACGGACACACACCCTACCAGCTCTATCTCTCCAGAGAAGCGGGCCGGCGAGGATCCAGCGCCGCTCCTGCAGCTCCGGGCGGAGGCGGGGCCACAGACGGAGAAGGGGCGGGGCAAGAGCCTCCCCCAAGACTCTTAATAAACAAACAGGACACCGGGACAGTTATAATCCTAAAATATCTCTTCACTTCCACTCCCTGACTCTATTACAAACTGGAGTTTGATTTAGATTTAAAATAAAAATTATAAACAGCGTGTACTGTGTTTTTAAAGTAATTAAATTACACTTATCTACATGCATGGGAAGCTCTTATCTTTTATTTATTTATTTATTTATATATTTATATTTTTTTATCAAGGAAATTGTCTCCTTTTGCATCCTACAAAATAATCCACGATTTAATTTTCTCACAGAAACAAAATGGCAAACCAAATGTAAAAAAAAAAAACAATAAAAAATAATACAATTCCTAAAAATCTACAAAAAATATTATTTTAATCTATGCATCCCTTATCAACATGTCTTTACTTTTCTTCATCTTTTTGTATGAACACTCCCTCTATTACAGTTCCCTGCTTATTTTATTAAAGTCCCATTTTCAATATTTATAAATAGAGCCCCACATGTTTTTATTTATCACATATATAAATATCAATTATTTATTTATTACATCTATCCACTACTGGTGAGGGTAGAAGTTGCTCTGTTAGTATCAGTGTTTGACTGTCGGGTTAGAAGCCGGTCTGTGTCTGTGTTTGACTGTCGGGTTAGAAGCCGGTCTGTTAGTGTCGGTGTTTGACTGTCGGGTTAGAAGCCGGTCTGTTAGTGACGGTGTTTGACTGTCGGGTTAGAAGCCGGTCTGTTAGCGTCGGTGTTTGACTGTCGGGTTAGAAGCCGGTCTGTTAGCGTTGGTGTTTGACGGTGTCGGATGGGTTAAAAGAGATGTCACTTCAACTATTGTGCTATTTCTTAGTGAAATCCTGTAGTCGTGGGTAGTGCTGTCGCCTCACAGCGAGAAGGTCCTGGGTTCGATTCTGTGGAATGGTCCGGGTCCATGCTGTGTCCATGCTGCTTGTTCTCCTTGTGTCTGCGTGGGTTTCCTCCCAACGTCCAAAGACATGCAAGTCAGATGGATTGGAGATGCTAAATTGCCCGCTTGGTGTGAGTGTGTGCCCTAATATTGACTGGCTACCTGTCATTGGTGCTTCTCTGCCTTTGGCCCTGTGAGAGCTGGGATAAACTCCATCACCACCTGCGACCCTAATTAGGACAAGCGGCTATGAAAATGAGTGTGTGAGTGTTTTCTAGTATGCTTCAATCAATGGGAGTAAATAAGTTGTTGCTTGACATCTCACTGTCGTTGATTTATATATTATACAAATTGGGGCAGTGGTGGCCTAGTGGTTAGGGACTAGGCCCTCCGATCAGAAGATTGTGGGTTTGAATCCCAGACCAGTAGGCTGCCCTGAGGTACCCTTTAGCAAGGTACTGTCTCCATCACTGCTCCCCAGGTGCTTTCAATAGCTGCCCCTGCTGTTTGTGTGTGGGTAAGATGAAGAGGTGTAATTTTGTTGTGGTTCACTGTGTGTTGTGCCATGTACGCACAATGATGAGAATGGTTACTTTCACTTCACTTGCACTTCATGTGAACACAGAATGCATGTTTGGGTTACTGTATAAAAATGGGAAAAGTAGGAAGACTAATTAATATTCTGTATTATTTTAACTTTCACAAGAGGCTTCGTTAACTGTCTTCTCTAAACACTGTGACATTTTTACAGCTTTACCCTCTTTTTTTTTTTACCTCCTTTTAGGCAAGTTCAGTTACTGTATTGTTCTCAGGGAAGGATTTGACACCGGAATCATTGGAACAGTGAAGTATTACTGAAATTCAGAAGATATCATATCCATTTTGAGTTATTGTTAAGGTTGTTAAGTTATTATTGTTGTTGAGTATTAATATTTTTATTACATTTTAATAATCCAGCTCATGGATCATTCATCTTTCTAGTAGGGGTCAGTTTTTGACAGAGCATGCATTTAATCTAGCAGAGACTAATCAGAGATTTATTAGGCAGGTGTTTGCAGTAACAAATATTCACGGTGGCCTACATATTTCTATTAATTCACAGGGCATTGTTTTTAAAAAGAGCATAAATATGCAGACATGGTTAATTATTCAGTAACTGAAAACTGTAGCAAGTTCCTGATTAAATGTGATTTTTGAGAACCAGTGCTTCAAAGGAAGTATTAAATCAATGGCTTATTTTGAATGATCAGTTTTCTACAATATCTCTATATAGCTCCCCCTGCTGGTGTGTATGTATCTGTGCAATCTGTGTCGAGTCTTTTCATACCCATATTCATGTACCAATTTCAATAGCTTTATGCTATTGCTTTACTAAAATGAAGTACCAAAAAGCACAAAAAAGGTAAAAAAAAAAAAAGGGCGGGATCCTGAACTTTCATGGAGATTTGTGATCTCATTATTATAGCAGTAAAATGTAGAAACCAATACTAATCTGAAAAAATGACAAGTTGCACTTTGTCTACTATCGAATTAAAATATTCAATTAATATTAAATGCCATTCAGTGGCAATTAAGGTAATCCTTTTGGATTTCTTAGAAGAGAACACGGCCCTTCAACTTTATTCTGCAAATAATGGGAGGTTACTTGGAATCACTTTGAAAAAGTATGTACAGAAAAATGTATATGTATAGAAACTGATAGGGCTGCTTCAGGAGCACAGCCCTGCAACATTAACCGTGCTGTGGCTTTTTTGTGGCCTGGGTTGCTGAGTAGATGCTTCAAAGTGCTTCAAAGTATGTCAGACAAGATAAGAAGTGATGTCACGTTCTTGCGTAGTTTAAAGCATCAGTACAAAAAAGAAAAAACTTCAGCAGTTTATATAATTTATATAAAAGTATATAAAAAATTTAAAAGCAGAAAATTGTTTCTGTGAAACTCTTTCTGTGTCCAGGTAAACTTGCATTAGGCTGTGAATTTACACAATTGCAGGGATTATTGCTTTTCTGTTGTAACTGCATGTAATGGATGTTGATTGTGCTCTTAGGGAGGCTGCCTGACACTATTGCCTTTGTCTTTGGCTTATTAGTGGACTGAGCCTGAGTTCCTGGAAAGCTTCATAGTAATAATGAATTGGATAGAAATAATAAGTTAGAGTGCAAAACTGTCCAGTCCAAAAGATAAGAAATGTACATAAAAGCTCATTTTCTATGCAGCACAAAAATGTTTCAGTAACTGCTGTTCCTTATTTACATCAGTAATAATAAAAGTCTATAGAAGAGAGTTTCCAGTGAAATATACACACGAGCTGTGGAAGGTATCATGAAAGTAGGAGTGTATTCTGTCATTGTCCCAAGTATGTAAGCCCTCCTTATCAGAGAAAACCAGACTGAAGGAAAGAACATATTTCACTTCTCATGATAATCCAGAAGCCAGCAATGTTTTTGACACCAAATTAGGAGGGTGTAGCCAAGCAAGATAAGTTGTATTTTTGAGAAGTTAGTATCGCTTGTTTAGTTACCACCATGGCTAAACCACCAGACCACCACAGCTTACAGAATTAATCCACCGATTAATCCACTGATAAAAAAACCAATAAGGTAGGTCAGTTAAGGTAGGTTTTTTTGCATATAATGTACAATTTTTAAAGCCTTTATCACATTTAATATCATTTTTGCAACCAACAATACACTGTTTTCACTTAAGAACATACACCAATCAGGCTTTTAACCTTTTAATGTTTTTATGTGAATATAATGTCCTTCGGAATTTTAAATATGTTCCATGAACTTGCCTCAAAGTGAATCTTAAGAAAATCTGAACATGATTCTGCAAAAAAAAGCTAATAGATTACATGGCTAACACATTTTCATAATCATTAAATATATTCCATGGCTACACGGGATGAATAAGAAAAAACCCTATTTTTAATTTGTGAATATGAAAAAAGTATTAAAAAAAGAGAAATAATAAAAAAAACTGAATTAGTTTTAAGTATGCAGAAAGTTACCAGTTTTAGACCTATTTTTCTACGTACTAATAAATTGTATTGGATGTGAATGAGTTAAATTCAGAATTTAATGTACATTTATTCAATTTTATGATCCAGAATAATTGTATTATTTGTTTTATGATCCAGAATAATAACTAGTCACTAATATTATCACTATTTTATCTAGTGCAGCTTTTAAGCGAAAAAAAAAATCCTTTCTTAAGCATTTTAAAGTGCTGTAAATTCTTAACAAAATATAAAGTATCTGGTAACTCTGATACCTGATACTCAATCCCACCCCATTTTATGTTTTATGTACAACCCAGAGCATCAATTTTAATGTAAACTGTGCCTACATTGTTTTCCATATATGTTGATCTGTTTTGAATGTAATGTTGTATATAATTTCTCTTATCCATTTTATCTAATTTCCATTTGTGGACTACCAGATCTATTGTTACAGGGACATCTAATCAAGCACCCTGTCCCAAGCAACCATGGCAGAATCCAGAGACTATGGTAAAGTCTGATACTACAGTATATAGTTTATGAACATATGCATTCTTAATTAACCATTTTTCCGTTTGTTAATAGTTCTCTCATTTTAAAGAAACTGGGATGTTGGAAGGAAATCACTCTTACATCATGTTTAACTTTGCAAAACAGAAACTGAATAGTGGGACATACTAACTTTGTACCAAATATTTACGTCCATTAGTCGGAGAATTCCTTGCTGAATTCAAGGAGCAGATCATTGTACGAGTCACACGGGTCACCGAGATCACAGAGGCAGTCATTTCCCAAAACCTGATCCATGACAGAGCAGCCAGTCAAATTCAAGCAGCCCAGACTGAACAAGAGACGATGAGGCTTCTTTTTGAGGCTCTGGAAAGACAACCTTCCCAGCACAGAGTTTCCTTCCATCTGATTTTGAGAATGACGGAGCCTGAACTCATCCAAGAACTAGGTGACGTTTTTAAAACAACTGTCTTCCCACCTACGTTTTTATTAACAAATAATAATTGCACATGCATCCTTGTAGATAAACAGGTAAATGGATCAACTTCATCATATTTTAAGTATATGTGAAAATATCTAATGATATTACATTATTGAATGCCAGGCCATGAGGTCACTGTTTTGGTGTGTGTGGGTGCGAAAGAAATTCTTGATATTTTCCTCACAATGGCCTAATGACCTCTACAGACTGTAGAGTAGAGTAGAGTAGAGTAGAGTAATCTTTTATTATCCCACGAATGGGAAATTTGGGCATTACAGGGCTCTTATAAAAGTGACAGATGTACAGAAAAGGAATAGAAAAAAGATATATAAAAATAGAGATATAAGGAAAGAGGAACAAGTACAGGAGAAAGTACAGGAGCTATAAATAATAAATACTAAATAATCTATCTATCTATATAAATATATATACATATCTACAAGGAGATATTTTATGTATGTATGTAGTATGTATATGTAGTTAGCAGTAGAGGGATCATATAGAGTTAAATGAAAGATTAAGATTCATTATAGTTTATGCTGGTTGTAGTAGCTTTGGAGAATGTGTAGCACACGTAGAAGGTCCATGGTGGTTGAACTGGTCTGCAGAACAGGCGAGCAAACGATGGTCAATCTGGCCTAGGTGAGCAGGAAGCCTTGATGTTGGTCGATCAGTCCAAACAGATTGGCTCTCTTGGAAAAAAAAAAAATCAGCTAGATCTTCATTTTCTGCCGCTTGTCCCAAGCGGGGTCGCAGGGGAGTGCTGTCCATCCCAGCTCACACAGGGCGAAGGACAGGTGACACACCCTGGACAGGTCGCCAGCCCATCGCAGGGAGGAGCATGACGGGGACGGCACCTTGCTCAAGGGTACCTCAGGGCAACTTATTGGGAAGGGGTTCGAACCCCCGATCCTCCGATCATGCAGGCAACGCCCTAACCACTCACCACCACTCAGGAGAAAATATAAATGTATAAATGACAAATCAGCTGGCTGGTTTACATTAAAAAAAAACTGCAAGCTGTTATTTGTTATGATAAAACCATTCAGACAGTTGTAATTAGTTGTAATTCTAATGACAAAGCCCATTGAACACTGCCAACACAAATAGTGTGTAGCCTCTAATGGGACAGGATGTTTAAGCCTTCACACAACCAAAAAAATTCAAACCTTCCTCCACAAAATAGTCACATGGATCTTCATGAAAACGACAGAGTAAGCCTATCACCCTGTACTGAAAAATGTAGACAAACTGCTTTCGTTACAGTTCCTTTTAATTTAAAGCTTTAGAATCGGACTGTTTGTGAAGTACTGGACAGCATTCATGATTTTATGCTATTTTTGTACCTTTTGACATTGGCCAGTTGACATGCATCACATTCATGTGCTTAGGGATTCCACTTCTTTAATGGATATGACTTTGTTTTTTAACAGAATGGCGACAACAGAACAGCAAATATACGCAGACAGAAGACGATGGGTTTCCTGGAGAGAAAAAAATGAAGGATGATAAGAGTGGACAGCAGTCTGACACACAACTAAAGAAAGACCCATTAAAGAGAAGAAGACTGGAGACAATGAAAGCGATAGAACACATTGAGAAACTTTGGGAAGGAACAAAACAAGAAAGAAATGAGGTTGAAATGATGAGAGAAAGAATTCAGCAACAGCAAAAGGAGATTGCCAGGATAAGAAAAGAGAACAGACAACTAGAAGGAATTCTTGCACAAATGAGGACACAAGTGGAACATGCCAATGAAAAGATGCAACAAAACAGGGAAGAGATAAATCAAGAAAAAGAAAGAATTGACCAAATGAGAGGTGACTTGCAAAAAGAGAGGAGTGCATTGGAAAACAAACAGGACAAAGTTGTCAGAGAGAGACAGAACATAGAAATAATGAAATATGAAATGCTTAAAGCTAAGGAGGAGGTGGAGGTCAGTCTTGAATCTACAAAAATAGAAAAGGAAAGAATTGATCAGATGAAGACTGCCATCCAGTGGCAAATACATGATATTGAAAAAAAAGTTGAGGAGACCAAACAAGCCAAAGAAAAGCTGGATCTACTGAAAGCTGAACTTGAAGAGGAGAGAAATGATTTAGACAGGAAAAGGGATGATGTTAAAAAACAAAGAGAGCAACTCGAACAAATTAAACATGAAGTACAAAGAGTGAAAGAGGAGATGGAGCTTAGGTGGCATGAAACAGAGAAGGAAGAATTTGAACGGAAGTCTGTAATCCAAAGACAGAAGGATGAGCTGATAAATGTGCAAGCTGAAATTCAAACGGCAAAAGAAGAAATTGAGAAGAACAGGGAAGAGTCAAAACGTGAAAAAGAAAAAGTAAACCAAATGAGAGCTGAGATGCTTAAAGAAAAGGAGCTCTTTGAGAAAAGATGTCAGGAGACCATAAGAAAAGAAAAGGAGTTGGAGCAGATTAAGCACAATATTGAAAATGAAAGAGAAGAGTTAGCACTAAATGGAGAGTTACTAAAGCAAGAGTGGAGAAAAGTGGAGCAAGCTAGAGCAGATGTGCAATTTCAAATGACATCTATTGAGACCAAGATGGAAGAATCAAAGCTTGCTTTTGAAAAACTTGACCAGATGAAAGTGGTAACAGAGAAGGAAAAGGAGGTTCTGGAAAAGCAGAGGGATGATACACGAAAAGCTAAAGAAGAGATGGAGAAAAGAAGATATGAGATAATGACAGAGAAGGTGGAGCACCGAGCTCAGTTACAGAGGGAGAGAGATGAACTGGAAGCAATTAAAGCAGAAACACAGAAGGCTAATGATCAGGAAAGAGCAAGAGTGGAGAAAGTGAAGGAGGAGATTGTTCATAAAAACGAGGAGGCCAGACAAGACAGGGAAGCAACTGAACGAATGAAAGCTGAGATAAAGATCGAAAAGGACAATCTTCAAAGAATACAAGATGAAATATTGAGGGAGAGACAAGAGTTAGAGAGAATTAAGCATGAAACAATCAGAGCCAGAGAGGAGATGGAGAAATGCAAGGAAATCACAATACTGGAGAATGAAAAAATGAAAGCTGAAATTCAAAACCAAACAGAAGATTTAAAGAAAAAGGTTAGTGAGAATACACAAGCAAAAGAAAACATGAATGAGATGAAAGCCAGGCTGGAAGAAGAGAGGGACGAGTTGGAAAGGAAAAGGGAAAGTGTCAAAAGAGAAATGGAGCAATGTGAGCTCATTAAATATGAGATTGTTCAGGTAAAAGAAGAAATGGAGAACAGATGGCATGAAACTGAGAAAGAAGAACTAGACATGAGAGAAAAAACACAGCAAGAACGAGAGAGACTTGAACAGCTGAGGGATGAGCTTCATATGATGAAAGAGAATGTTGAAAAGAGAAAGAAAGAGATGAAGCTAGAAAAGGAGAATACTGAAATGTTGAAAATGCAAACCATAGAGGACAGAGATCTTGCAAAGAAAAAGATGGATCAGGTCAAAGCAAAATTAGAGGAGTTTTCACATGTCAAAGATGAGATAGAAAGAGAGAAAGAAGAGATTCGAAGGGGTGGGGAAATTATCAAGCAAATGAGAGATGAGCTGCAGATTCAAAAAGCAGAAATTGAAACTAAGACTGCAGCAGCTAAGAAAGCTAAAGATGAGGCAGATGAGGCTATGCTTGCAGTGCAGGAAATGGAGATTCTGTTGAAAAAGCAAAAGGAGGAGATGGAAAAAAGAAGGTTTGAGACCGTGAAAGAGGAGCTGGAGCAACGAGTTGAGATACAAAAAAAGAAGGATGAACTGGAGCAAATAAACAACGAGATACAAAGAGGGCAGTTAGCATTACAAAAAACTCAAGAAAGTGATAAAGAAAGGCTGCAAAAAGCTTTACAAGAAGCTCAAGAAGAAAAAAAGATTGCTGAGCAAATTAGAACTGCCCTCCAGAAAGAGATGGTCATTCAGGCAGGGCGCTCAGGTGAGACAGAAAAAGAAAGGCAAGAGCTAGAGCAGCTTAAGAGCCATGTGCAGAAAATGAAGGAAGAGCTGGAAAAGCAGCGTTATGACACAATGAGACATAATCTAGAGAGAAAAGCTGAGCTGCAGAGAGAAAGGGAAGAACTTGATAGAATAAGGACCGAGCTGGAGAGAGAAAAAGCAGCTCTACACAGAAGTAGTGAAGTCATAAAAGAAGACAAGGAAAAGGTAGAGCAGATGATGACTGGGATACAAGAACAAAAAGAGGATATACGAAGAAGACTAGAACGTGTCGGACAAGCAGAGGATAATATTGCACAAATGAGATCAGAAATTGAGCTACAAAGAGAACATCTGGAGAGGATTTGTATAGAGACAGAGAAGGAGAAGGAGCCACATGAAGAAGTCAAGAATGAGCTAAACAGATTGAGGAAGGAAATGGAGAAGCTTTGGGATGAGGCAGAAAGAGAGGAACATGAGGACAGGGAGAAATTTCAAAGAGAGAAGGAGGAGATGAATAAAAAGATGGAGGTGATGAAGAATGAGATGATTCATATTCAAGACATTAAATTAGAGCTAATGAGACAGAAGGAGGAGGTGGAGACCAAACTGGAAGAGACAAGGAGGGAAATGAGTAAACTTGAGCTGTTGAAGGCAGATCTGGAGAAACACAGTAATGAGATTGAGAAAAAAATTGCAGAGACTAAGAGCGAAAAGGCTGAAATGGAACAGATGAGGGCTGAGATACAAAGGCAAAAAGAAAACACTGAAAACCAAATGCAACTAGCAAAAACAGAGATGGAAAGGATACAGCGAGTCAAGGAAGACATACAACACCAAAGAGATGAACTGGAAGAAAGAATGCACAGGGCAAAAAGGGAGATGGAAGAGATGGAGCTCATAAGAAAAGAACTGGACAGGAAGAAGAAAGAACTTGATCAAAGAATGAAGCAGACCAAGAGGAAGAAGGAAGAGATGGACAGACTGAGGATGGAAATACAAAAAGCAAAAGAAGAAATGGAATGTAAAAGGGCAGAGACTGAGAAAGAAAAGTATGCGGTGAAATGCATAAAAGCTGAGATCCAAAAAGCGAGAGAGGAATTTGCGGCTAGCATTGAAGAGAGAGGTCTCGATCTAGAAGATAAAGAAGAATTAAATACTGAGATTATCAGTTTGATTCATCAGATTGAAAGGACCCGAGAAATAGTATGGAATACAAAATCCCATATGGAAAACAGGATGGCAGAAAGTCACATGGAGACAGCATACCAAGAGCAGATGAATGCTGAGATGCAGCGACTCGTTGTAGAAACTGAACAAATCAGAGAGATGCTGCGAAGGCTGATGAAGGAAGTGAAGCAAAGCAAGGAGGCCATTGATAGAGAGAAGTCCGAATTAAGAACGTTAAAAATTGAGATGCAACGAAGAAGAAGAGATTTACAGCTCAGAGAAGAAAAGAATGTGAGAGAACGAGATGAGTTAGAAGTCATGAGTACCATGATACAGAGACACAGGGAAGAGCTAGAGGAGAGGTTGAAAGATATTGTGCAAAAACATGAGAGCACAGAGAAGATGAAGGAAGATGTGCAACGGGCTCTGGAAGAAATAAAGCAAGCAAGGGAGGAAATAAGCAGAGCAAAAGAGATGAAACTTCCAGGGAAGCAACAGATGGAAAAGGTAAGCACTTTTCACATTTCTGACTACTATATTTTGTATATAAATATTATTAATCTTTAATATTATGATATTTGAGGATTTAGAATTACATGCAGTAAAAAAGAAAGAAAATACAATCAAGCAAATGTTTATCTCAGGTATCCCAAGGTGACTACATGATGGAGAAGTTAAAGTCTGGAGAGGCGGATTACTTCAAAAAATACGAAATGATAACTGTTGAAATGCTTCCATCTGATCACTATGAAGTTATGATTACTGATATACATCAAGAAAAAGAAGAACTAGAACAGTGCAAAGAAAATATATTAAAAGAGAAACATGAACTGGAAAACATAAAAAAGGCTATCCAAATGGCAAAAGATGAAGTTGAAGCAAAGATGGCCGAACTCATTGAGGTGGAAAAAGAGGTGGAACAGGAGAAAGTGAATCTCATAAATATGAATAGAATTTTGCAAATGCAGCCTGACTTAGAAATGCAACAAAAGCAAATTGATGACATGAAGAGTTTGATGAACATTGAAAGGAATCTGCTTGAACAGAAAAAGGCTGAAATAGATCAGCAGGAAGAAGAAATGAAGCGTACTGTGGCACAGCTCCAAGAGGAAAAGATCATGCTTAAGAGAGAAAAGGCTGAAACAAAAAGGGAGAAGGATGAAATGCAAAGAGAGAGGGGAAATGTAGAACTTCTCAGAAAGGAAATACTTTGTGAAAAAGATTCAATAGAAAACAGTAGAAAGTTGTTGAAGACAGAGATGGATGAAATGGAGAAACAAAAATTAATGTTGGAGAAAGATTTAGAAAAGATAAAGATCCAGCAGGAAATGATTGAAGGAGAAAAGGACCAGCTGGAACAGATGAAGGCACAGCTTAACAGAGAAGCTGAGAAGATTGAAACATTAAAAGAGGAAACAAAGAGAGAAGGGTTGGAGGAAGTTGCTGCACACCTTCAAAAAGAAAGAGATGAAACTGCAAACCGTGCTGAAGAAGTGAAGAGAAAAATGGAAGATCTAAAGAGAATCAGAGCTGATTTTGAAAAAGAACAGCAGGCATTCATATCAGAGAAAGACAAGCTCAGAATGGAAATGCATGATCAAGAGAACTCTAAGATAGATCTTGAAAAGGCCAGAGAAAATCTCCAGAAACAAATCACTGAACAAGAAAAACAAAACGAAATGGTATTGAGAGACATACAGAAGGAAAGAGAGAAACTGGAGCTGATGAATGCATCCATATCAAGACAGATGAATGACATTGAAAATGAAAATATAAAACTGAACATTTTAAAAGAGAAACTACAACAGGTTCAAGCAGAGACTGCAGCACGACAAAAAGAAGTGGATGGCATGAGGAGCACCCTGATGAGCGAAAAAGTACAGCTTGAGCAGAAATGGAATGAACTGAAGAATGAAAAAAAAGAACTGGATGATAGGGTCAGTTTTGTTGAAACTGAAAAAGGTAACCTTGGAGGAGAAAGAGCCAAACTTCTTGAAGAGAAACAGCAAATGGAGAACAGTTTCAGAGCTGAGATGGAAAATATTGAACTCTTGAAGAGAGAGTTACTAATTGATAAAGAAATGATAGAAAAAAACAAGCACTTGCTAAAGAGAGACATGGATGAAGTTGACCAACAGAAAGCCAGACTGACCAGGGAGTCAGAAGATATAAAACACAAGCAAGACATGCTTGAAGATGAGAGAAGCAAGTTAGTGAAGATGAAGGCGGAGCTAGATAGAGAAGCTGTGAACATTGAAAAGCTGAAGCTTGACACTCAGAATGAGAGAATGCAAGTGGAGGAAATACATGCACAAATTCAAAAAGAAAGGATCATCGTGGATAGATTTGCTGAGGATAATCAAAAGAAGAAGGAAGAGCTGGATGGTTTACATGTTGAGATACAGAAGGAAAGAGAAGCAATCCAGTGTGCTAAAGAGATGATTGATAAAGAAAGGGTTGAACTGGATATCCTTAAAGAGGAGGTCAATAAAACGAAATATCTTGATAATCAGTTTGCTGAAGAAAGGATTAGAAATGAGAAGATCTTGGCAAAGATACAGGAAGAAAGAAACACCATTGAACAGGAAAAGGAAAGACTTAGACTGATACAGCATGATCTAGAGCAAATGCAGCCTAACTTAGAAATGCAACAAAAGCAGCTTGATTGTTTGTATGCTGAGATACAGAAAGAAAGAGAAGCAATAAAGTTTGATAAAGAGATAATTGATAAGGAAAAGACAGAACTGGAGCTTGTCAGCTGTGAATTAAGAAAAGCCAAGAAAGATTTTGAAAAAGAAACTGATGAAGAAAGAAAAAAGCAGGAGCTGAAAGAGGCTGAGATACAGAGAGAAAAAGACAGTATTGACCAGAAAAATATCAATATTTCAAAACAGATTTTTGATATTAAAAATGAGAAGGAAAGTCTTAGAGTCTTGAAACATGATTTAGAACTACTTCAGGAAGAGACAAAAAAACATCAAAGAGAAATGAATGCATTGAAGTACACAATTAGTGCTGAAGAAAGTCTCCTGAAAAAGAAGCAGGCTGAAATGGATCAGCAGGAAAAAGAAATTAAGAATTTTCTTGTTCAGTTTCATGAAGAAAAGGTCAACCTTGAGAATGAAAAGGCTGAAATAATCAAAGAAAAAGAACAAATGACAAAGGAAAAGGAACATGTGGAGTCTCTGAGGAAAGAAGCCATCATTGAAAAAGAGTCCATAGAAAACAGTAAGCAGTTGCTGAAGAAAGATATGGATGATCTGGAACAACAGAAATTAAATTTCACCAGACAATTAGAAATCATAGAGGTTCAGGAAAACGAGATTAAGGACGAGAAGGCCCAGTATGAAAAGGCATTGGCTGAGCTGCAGAAACAAATTGAGGACAATGAACATTTTAAGCGTGAAATACAAAAAGAAAGACAGTTAAATGAAGAAATGGCTGCACAACTTCAAAAAGAGAGAGATGATATTGAATATATTGTTAAAGATACTACAAGAAGGAAAGAGGTCCTTGACAGCATAAATGTTGAAATTGAAAAGAATAGACAAGCAGTTGAAATAGAAAAAGAATTACTTGTTCAGGAAAAAGCCGTCTTGGAGAAAACAAAAGTGGACATAACAAGAGCTAAAGAAGAACTTCATAAATGGAAAATGGAAATGGAAAATAAACAGCAAAGAGAAACTGAACTGAAAAGCTTGACAGATGAAACTCAGCAAAAGCATGAAGAAATTGATAGCCTGAAGCATATGATCAAGATGGAGAGGAGTCAGTTACAGCACAGGGCAGCTGAAATGAATGAACAACGGAAAGAACTGGATAATATGATGATGGTTATGAAGAAGGAGAAGAGTGCATTTAATCAAGAAAGAGCTGAAACAATGAAAGAAATACAACAAATGAAGAATAGACTGCAGAGTGAAGCTAAAGATTTGGAGCTTTTGAAGACAGAGTTGCTTGCTGAAAAGGAGATAATTGAAAATGACAGACAAATGTTGGCTGATGTGGTGAAAGGGAGGGAAATACTTGAGTCGGAAAAATGCTGGCTTGAAAATGAAAAAAGAGACTTGGAGAACACTAAAGTGGAGATTGTAAAATCCAAGGAAGCCTTAGAAAACCAAATGTTTGAACACAGAATAAAACATGATGTTGCTCTTGAAGAATTAGAAAAAGAAAGATCAGCTCTTAAACAGATGCAAGAAACCATCTCAAATCAGCTTGTTGATACTGAAAATGAGAGGAAGAAAATATCACATAGAGAAGATGAGCTAGCACAGCTACGGACAGAGGTCCTCAAGCAACAGAAAGATACGGAAACCCTGAAAAATACCATCAAGATGGAAATGAAACAGCTTGAGCAGAGGCAAGCAGACATAGACCAGCTCCAAGGAGAGGTGGATGATTTAATGGACTTTACCAAGAATGAAATGAGCAATGTTGAAAAGGAAAGAGCTGAAATGTTGGAACAGAAACTAAAATTGGAGAGCAATCTTAAGATGGAGATACAAAATGTAGAGCATCTTAAGAAGGAATTACATGTAGAAAAGGCACTTGTTCTGAATAGCAAACAGACACTACAGAGAGAAAAAGATGAGACTGAGCTGAGCAAAGCCTGCATACGCACACAGTTAGAGGATATAAAAATTCAAAGGTGGAATATTTCAGAAGAGAAGCAAAGGTTGCAAATGATGAAGGCTGATCTAATTAAGGAAGCTAATGATATTGAGAAGTTAAAACACCAGTTAGATGATGAAAAAAAGAAGATTGAGGAGACAGCAGCACAACTGCAAAAGGAGCATTTTGAGAGTGTAACAGAAGAATTCAAAAGGGAGAAAGATGTTTTGGAAGGGTTGCTAGCTGAGTTGGAGAAACAGAGGGAATCAAGTGAATTTGAAAAGGACACTACTGAAAAGCAAAAATATAACCTGAGGGAAACTATGGCTGAGATCATGGAGGCAAAAGAAGATCTTGAGAAACAAAAGCAATTAAGACAAGATGACCTGGTCAAAATTCAGAAACAGCAAAGGGAACTAGATGACATGAAAAATATCATCTTAATGGAGAAAAGTCAGTTAGAAAAGAAGCAGTCTGAATTTGATCAACAGCTCAAAGAGATGAATGATATCATGGAATTAATAAGGACAGAGAAAAGTGATCTTCACGATGAGAAGAACTGTTTTGAGAAGGAAAAGGCTAAAATGATAGAGGACAAACAGCAAATGGAGAACAATCTGCAAAATATGCAAAAAGAACTACTTGATGAAAAGATATTTATTGAGAACAGCAAGAAACTGTTGCAAAACAGCATAAATGATGTAGAAAAAATGAAACTGGAACTGGTTAAAGAGGTGGAAGGTCTCGAAAAGCAAAGACAAACTTGTGAGGAAGACAGGGGTGACTTACAAAAAAGAAAAGCTGCCCTACAAAGGGAGTTAGAGGACATTGCAACCCTAAAACAAGACACTCTGAAAGAAAGAGAAAAAGTGTCTGAAATGGCAGTCCAGCTTCAGAAACAGAGAACTGATATAATGGAGCAGGATGAACTGATGAAAGATGAATTGAAGAGAGAGAGACAGAATATAGAAAATCTTAAAGAAGAGCTACTTGGTGAAAAGCAATCAATTCAAAGAAGCAGGCAACTGCTGGAGAAAGACATTGATTGCTCCAAACAACAAAAAGCAGATCTTCAGAGAATCAAAGAAGACATTACTTTGGAAATAGATATACAGAGAGAAGAGCAGGAGAAGAAAACGAAAATGCTGGAAAGCTGGACAAAAGAGGTAGAAGCAACAAAGGCTGAATTAGAAAACAGAAAAGAAGATATTGAACAGCAGTGTGCAAAGCAGATTGAGGATAGCACAAAAATGATGAGTGCTATTCAGAAAGAGAGAGATACTCTTGAATTTACCAAGATGCACTTGCTTCACCAAATGGATGAAATAGAAAAAGAAAACAATCTCATCAGAATAAAAAATAATGAGTTACAACATTTACAAGGTGAACTACACACACAAAAAGAAGAGATGATCAGGGAGAAAGAAAGATTAAGGCATGACCAAATGAGACTACAAAGAGATAAGGAGGAATGGGAAACGGCATTAAAGAAAGAAATGGACACGATTTGTGACCTAAATACAAAGTTACAAAATGAGAAAAAAGCAAATGAAGAAAAAATGGAAGCAGTCATGAAGGAAATGCATAGACTTGAAGAGGTAAAGGCTCTTATACAAAAAACAACCAAGGAGATTGAAAGAAATAAGGCAGAGACAGAAATGGAGAAGAAAGAGCTAGAACAGATTAAGTGTGAAATTTTAATCCAAAGAGCAGATACTGACACTAAAATGCAAGACATGAAACAAGAAATGGAAGAACTTGCACGAGCACAAAATGAAACAGAGAAACAGAGAAAGGAACTAGAGGACAAGGCTCTAAAAACAAAACATGACATGGGAGAAATGATACTTATGAAAATTGAAATTGATGAAAGGAAGAAAGATCTTGATCAAAAGATGAGACAGGCCACAAGGAAACAAGATGAAGTGGAGAAAATGAGGGTAGAAACTGAGAGCACCAGAGAAAAACTCGAAAAGGAAAGATATGTGGTGAGAATGGAAAAAGATAATGTAGAACAAATAAAAGCTGAGTTACAAAAAGCAAGAGAGGAATTTCAACTCTTGGAGGAGGCTGATCTAAATTGGGAGGAAGAGGAGCAAATGAATGCAAAATTACTGAGGTTAATTCAAGAACTTGAAAGGGCTAAAGCTGCAGTGAAAAAAACTAAACAGGAAATAGAAATAAAGATGGAGTGTGCAGGAGCAGAAGCAGATGAAATGAATCAAATGAATGCTGAGATGCAGATGCTGATACAAGAAATTGAACAAGTAAGAATGTTTTTTTGGAAAATAAAAAATGATGTAAAGGTGATAGAAAAGCAAAAGGAAGAACTGGTGAACCTGAGACTAGAAGCTGAGGCAAAGAAATATCAAGTAAGTGAACAGCAGAAAGGTGAGTTACAAAAAGCAAAAGTGCAGACAGAAAATGAACAAATACATAGACAGATAGAGCAAGAAAGAGCTGATCTGGAGAGACAAAGACAGGAGATAGAATTAGAGAAGCAAAAAATTCATGATGACAATCAGTTGCTAGAAAAAGGTAGGAGTGATGTAGAGATAAAATCCGAAATCTTTGACAGACTCTTGAAGGCAGCTTCAAGAGCGATGGAAAAAGTAATGGGATTAAGATCTGGAGCTGAAAGTGAGAAGAGTGAGGAGCAGAAAACTCAGGATTCAGAGATGTCATGGAAAGGAATGAAAGGATTAAGCTTAACTGTCATAGAATTACCTTCTGCCTCAAAAACCAAGGACAGTGAGTACAATTTGGAACAGGCCAAGAGAGAAATGGAAAATCTTGCACAATTGAAGGCTGAGCTGCATAAACAGATGCTTGAACTTGAGGAAATTAAACCAGACACAAAACATGGAAGAGAGGATGCAAGGACTAAGCCTCCGAAACTGAAACAAGAGGAAGACCATGAGAAACAGTCCACATTTGTGAGTCTGGAAATGGAGGAAATAAAGAGAGAAAAAAAGGAACTGGAGGACAGAATCCAAAGAACAACACGTGAGAAGGGAGAGCTGGAGCTGATGAAGTCTGAGATCATTATGGAGAAAAAAGAGCTGGATCAGAAAATGAGACAGCTAATGAGGAGAAAAGATGAGATGGAGAAAATGAAGACTGAGATAGAAAAAGCTAGACAAGAATTAGAAAAGGAAAAAGAGATTATTGAGCAAAAGAGTCTTGAACTGGGGCAAATGAGAGATGAAATTCTTCAAGCAAGAGATGAATTTCAGCTCTTAATGGAGGACAATAGTGATCTAGAGGACAAAGCCGAAACCAATGCACAAATACAACGATTAATCCTAGAGGTTGTTAGAATAAAAAACATGGTGCAAAATTTGAAAGTTGATTTGGAGCAAAGAATGGAGGAGAACAAAACCGAGGCAGGGGAAAGAGAAAAAATGATATCAGAGATCCAAAGGCTTATAGAAGAAATTGGAACAATCAGAGAAAATCTTGGAAAAGCAAAAGAAGAAATTGAAGCTGCTAGAAGTAAGTGGCATGAGGCACACATGCCAAAGGCAGACTCTGATCAACAGAAGCATCATGCAAACATCATAAAAGCAAAGTTGAAGCAAGAGAGGGATGAGCTGGAACAGTTAAAGGATGAAATAAAGAAACAAAAGGAACATATGGAAAAGAACATTAAACTACTTAAGGGCAAAACACCAGAGGATTCTGCAAATGAGCTAGAAGACACAGATGCAATAGTGACGCAGTTGGAAAAGCAAAGAGACGAACTTGCTAGAGTAACTGAGGAACTCCAAAGGTGTAATAATCATCTTGAACTGGTAAAGAGAGAAACATACAGCCAAGAGGAAAAAGCCAAAGACTTGAAAGATATTATCAAAGAGAAAAAGAATGAGCTAGGTGTGATAGCTTCAGAAATGCAGAGAGGAAATCAGATTCTTCAAGCGCAGGAATATGATCTAGAAAATAAGAAAAGGATTATGGAAAAGATTGAAGAAAATCAAATGACCCTGGAAATGATTAACATAGAAGTGCTAAGAGAGAAAGAAGAGATAGAAAAAGAAAAATACAGCCTTAGGCTTGAAAAACAGTACTTGGATATCATGAAGGTTGAAGTACAAAAACAAAAAGATGATGTGGAATTACTTAGAAATGGAACAATTCTGGAGAACAATCGACTTCAAAAGGTTCAAGATGAAATTGAAAGAAAAAAGCAGGCATTGACTACTAAAACAAAGACTATTGAAGCAGAGTGGACATACCTTGCAAAGGTGAGGTCTGAAGTGGAAAGTTTGAAAAGTGAACTGGAGGACAAAATCAAAGAAAGCACACAAAGGGAACATGAAAAATTAGAAGAGCTCAGATGTGAAATGATCAGAGAAAAACTGAAAGCTGAAAAAATTAAGAAAGTGTTCTATAAGGAACGAGAGGAATTAAATCAAAAGAACGATGAATTAGAAAAACAAATTAAACAAAACAAAATTTTGAAAGAGGAGATTGACAAAGAAAAAATTATTTTGAAGAAAACAATGGATGAGAAAAATGATCTGGAAAAGATGAGAATGGATCTGGAAGCTCAAGCTAAATTAAAGAATGAGTTGGAAGAAATGAAAGACAACTTGAGGTCAAAGTATGAAGAAATGGAGCTTGTCAAACAACAGACAGAGAACGAGAGAAAGGAGGCTGAGAATTCAAAGGAAGCAATGCAGAGAGAAGTTGAGGACATGAGGAAGACACTGGAGAATGCCAGCATGGAAAGGGAAGCACTTGATAAAGCTATGAAGGAATTTGAAAAAGAAAAAGAAAAACATGAGGTTCTCACTGTAGAAACTCTCAGAAAGAGAGAGGAACTGGAGAAGTCCTCTGCAGAGATTGCTAAGCAACAAGAGGAAGTTGAGATGAAGAAAGCCATCCTCCAGAAAGAGAACAATGACATGGAAAGCAAAAGGTTGGAACTACAGAGGAGAGAGGAAGAGCTGGAACGTGCCTTGAAAAAACAGGAGGGCATTTTGAGGAAGACAGTGGAGGAGAAAAATGATCTGGAGAAGATGAAAATGGATGTGGAAGCTCAAGCTAAATTGAAGAATGACTTTGAAGAAATGAAAGACAACTTGAGGTCAAATCATGAAGAAATGGAGCTTGTCAAACAACAGACAGAGAATGAGAGAAAGGAGTTTGAGAATTCAAAGGCAGCATTGCAGAGAGAAGTTGAGGACATGAGGAAGGCACTGGAGACTGCCAGCATGGAAAGGGAAGCACTTGATAAAGCTATGAAGGAATTTGAAAAAGAAAAAGAACAACATGAGGTTCTCACTGTAGAAACTCTCAGAAAGAGAGAGGAACTGGAGAAGTCATTTGCAGAGATTGCTATGCAACAAGAGGAGGTTGAGATGAAGAAAGCCATCCTCCAGAAGGAGAGCAATGACATGGAACGCAAAAGGTTGGAACTACAGAGACGGGAGGAAGAGCTGGAATGTGCCTTGAAAAATCAGGAGGGCATTTTGAGGAAGACAGTGGAGGAGAGAAATGATCTGGAAAAGATGAGAATGGATGTGGAAGCTCAAGCTAAATTAAAGAATGAGTTGGAAGAAATGAAAGACAACTTGAGGTCAAATTATGAAGAAATGGATCTTGTCAAACAACAGATAGAGAACGAAAGAAAAGAATCTGAGAATTCAAAAGAAGCAATGCAGAGAGAAGTTGAGGACATGAGGAAGGCACTGGAGAATGCCAGCATGGAAAGGGAAGCCCTTGATAAAGCTATAAAGGAATTTGAAAAAGAAAAAGAACAACATGAGGTTCTCACTGTAGAAACTCTCAGAAAGAGAGAGGAACTGGAGAAGTCATTTGCAGAGATTGCTAAGCAACAAGAGGAGGTTGAGATGAAGAAAGCCATCCTCCAGAAGGAGAGCAATGACATGGAAAGCAAAAGGTTGGAACTACAGAGGAGAGAGGAAGAGCTGGAACGTGCCTTGAAAAATCAGGAGGGCATCTTGAGGAACACAATGGAGGAGAGAAATGATCTGGAAAAGATGAGAATGGATGTGGAAGCTCAAGCTAAATTAAAGAATGAGTTGGAAGAAATGAAAGACAACTTGAGGTCAAATTATGAAGAAATGGATCTTGTCAAACAACAGATAGAGAACGAAAGAAAAGAATCTGAGAATTCAAAAGAAGCAATGCAGAGAGAAGTTGAGGACATGAGGAAGGCACTGGAGAATGCCAGCATGGAAAGGGAAGCCCTTGATAAAGCTATAAAGGAATTTGAAAAAGAAAAAGAACAACATGAGGTTCTCACTGTAGAAACTCTCAGAAAGAGAGAGGAACTGGAGAAGTCATCTGCAGAGATTGCTAAGCAACAAGAGGAAGTTGAGATGAAGAAAGCCATCCTCCAGAAGGAGAAAAATGACATTGAAAGCAAAAGGTTGGAAGTACAGAGGAGAGAGGAAGAGTTGGAGCTGGCGATGACAAAGCACAATGAAAAGATGAATATTGACCAAATAGCTTTCAAAGATGAGAGACAAGCTTTAGAGAAAGATTTTTCTGAAATACTGAGACAGAGACAAGAAGCAGAAATGGAAAAGGAATCTTTGCTGATCAAGCAGATAGAAATAGGCATTCTGGAAGAGCAAATACAAAAGCAGAAAGTTGAAATAGACAAAGTAAGCTCCAGAATGATGAATGAGAAACTTTTACTTGATCTAAAAGAAACTGAAATGAATGAACAGAAGCAAATTCTGGAGGACATGTTGAATAAGTCGGTGGAGGAAAGAAATAATCTGGATATGATGAGAATGGATCTGGAAGCTGAAGTTCAACAAATGAAAGACAACATCAGCGAGAAAATGAAGCAGGAAAGAGAAGAACTTCATCAGCTCATGGACAAACTCGACATGACAAACAGGGATATGGAACACTACAAAAATGAAGTAAACAAACTGAAAGCAGAAGCTGAACAGGAACATCTTATAATTATGGTCAAAATGAACGAGATAGAGACTGAAAAATCTAAGATAGGGAGGCTAAAATTTGATATTCAGCAAAAGGAAGAGAGTGTTAAGAACAGCCTAGACCAGATACAGGCAGAGAAACAAGTTTTAGAGACAAAGCTGTATGAAATTACACTTTTGCAGGAAGAAGTTCAAAGAGAGAGGAATGAAGTCAAAGAAAGTAAAAATGAGATGTTGTACTTGAAATCTAAACTTGATTTAAAAGAGGCTGAAATAAATAACCAGGAGCAAAAACTGAGTGACAATTTGAAAAGTATTGCTGATGAGAGGAATCTCCTGGAAAAGCTCAGGACTGCACTCGAAGCTAAGCAGCATCAAATGGAGCAAATCACCAATGAAAAAGTGAAAAAGGAAAGGGAGAAGCTAAATCAGTTACTGGTTGAATTACAAATAGAAAAACATGAAATAGAAACTAACAAGGATACCATGAACAGTATAAAGAAAAAACTAGAACAAGATCAAACCAAACTGGACAAACAACGAGAGGAAATCAGAATGCTTACAGAAGAAACAGACAACAAAATACAGAAGCTTGAACAACTTAAATTCGATATGCAGCTGAAGGAAAATGAAATGGTCATTCAACAGAAACAGTTGCAACATGAAAGAGATGAACTTAATAACATCCTGCATGACATACAAACTGAAAGAATGAGAAATGAAAGAGCTATTGAAATCCAGAGTGAGGAATTTCAACCGATGCTGACTGAAAAAGGTACTTTGCAAATGCCTCCAGTGGAGGTTAGAGAGAGGAAAGAGTTTGAAGAACAACAGTTAGACAGGCTAACCCACATGGAGGATGAACTTGAAAGAAAAATTAGTCATTTGAGGAGAGAGAAGAGAATCATGGCTGTTGAAATACAGAGGCAGATAGAGAATCTAGCCCAGGTAAATGCAGAGACAAGAACAGTCAAGGAGGAACTAAACACTCAAACAGAATTACTGCAAATCAAACAAGCTGAGCTTGACCAAATCCTATCTGATATAGAAGGACACAAAGATAAAATTACAAGCACTATTATTGACCAAAAGCCTACTCAGATGGGCCAGGAAAGCATAAAAGTGGATAGTCAGACACAGACTAGTGAAGAAGTACCAACAGAAAAAGATCCAGTAGTTTTTGCAGAACAATTTGCAAGGGATGAGACAGATCATCCAATGCAGTCTGTGAAAATGGAGGAGGAACTTGACCTGAAAAAGACTGAAACAGAAAAAATAAAACAAGCCTTAGAGAAAGAAAGGACTGAGCTACAGCAGTATAAAGCAGCATTGGAGAGGCAACAAGAAGAGATAGAAGCTTACAAACAAAATATGGAGAATGAAAAGATAGAACTAAAAATGATGAAGGAGTTGGTCCAGAAAAACATGGAGAGCATAGCAGAGGAGACACATAGGACAAAAGAGAAAAAAGAGGCCTTGGAAATCCACTTACAGGGAAAGATGATGGAACTGGAAATAGTTTCTAATGAGATCAGAAAGAAACGAGAGGAACTTGACTTGATCAATTTGGATATACAGAGAGTGACACATGAGCTGAAATCCAGCAAGAATGAGCGGGAGGACAAACAGGCCTTAGACAAGGCTAAGAAGGAACTTGTGAGACAGAAAGAGGAAATTGATAAAGAAAACGAAATCCTAAAAACAAAAAGAGATGAAATAATGTTCCTTCAAGAGGAAATAAAAAATCAGAATAATACCATTGAAGAACTGAGGGCCACCATGACTATGGAGAAACAGACACTTGAAGAAAAGAGGGGTGATTTGTATGAACAACAAACACTTTTGGAAGCTATGCTGAAAGACTCAAAGAGAGAGTTGGAAGAGGCACATGCTGAAATTGAATTACAGAGACAGCAAATAAATGAACAAATCAAGGAAAGTGTTAAAAGTGAGAAAGAGGAGATTGAAAAGCTTGCAAATTATTTACGGAAAGAGAAAGAGGACATTGAAATTATAAAAGAAAAGATGAACACAGAGATGCAGCACATTGATGAAATTCATGCTCAGTTAGATGACCAAAGAGAAGAAATAGAAGCAGAGAAACGGAATCTGAGAAACAAAGAGGATAACCTGAAGCAGACTGAATCTGAGCTACGAAAAAAGATGGATGATGAGACCAACAAAAAACAAAAATACCTAGAAGATGAGTTAGAGTGCCAATTACAAAATGTAAATAAAGCCAAGGACATAATTACAAAAGAGAAACATGATCTAGAACAAATGAAGGTGGAAATGCAAAGGAAACAAGATGACCTAGATAATATCATAATTAAGCATCAAAAAGAGTTTGAGATTAAGGAGCATGAAATCCAAAGAGAAAAGGCAACTCTAGAGCACATGAATGCAGACATGGAAAGGCTAGCCAGTGAAATGCATGAAAAGAAAGAGGAGATTAACCTCAAAAGAGACCGACTTGAGCAGTGGGAAGCAGAACTTCAGAAACAGCAAGCTGAAATTGAAGGACTGAAGAGATATCTGATGGCTGAGAAAGATCAACTTGAGAGAACACAGGCAGAAATACAACAGAACAAAGATGAGATGGATAATGTCTTAGAAGCCACCAGAAAAGAGAGGTATGCAGTTGAGCAAGTAAGGAATGAAAATGAACTGAGGAGAAAGGAGATTGAGAACAAGATGCATGAGATGCTGAAAATGGAAAAAGGTGAATGGGATCAATTAAGAATCGAATTACAACTTGAAAAGAAAGATATTGAGCGAGACAAGCAGATGCTGAAAAGGTTAATGGATGAGCTTGAACAAAAACAATCAGATTTAGATAAAGAGAAAGAGAGAATTAAGATGGACAGACAACACTTTCAAAAGGAGGTGGATTGCTTGGAGCAGTTGAAAGCAGAAATGCAAAGAAAAGCTGAGAATATTGAGAAGTGCATGGAGGAGACACAGATGGAGAAGACGAAGGTTGAGGAAATGGTTGCTCTCCATCTTAAAGAAAAGGAAAACTTTCAGAATATGATTGAAGAAACCAAAAGGCATGAGGTGGAAATGCAAACATCAGAGCAACAGAAGAAGGAACTGGAAACTTCATTAAAGTTGCTTCAGGGTGAAAAGGCGGAGATGGAAATAACCAAAGCAGCCATTGAGAAACTCAAGGAGAATCTTGAAAAGCAAACTGCAGAGCAAAGGGAAACGGATAGCATGACCAAGGCAGAATTGAAACACCAGAGGGAGCTTTTGGAAGAGTTGAACACTGATTTAAAACAACAGAAAGAAACTTTGGAAAAGGAAAAGAGCAAAATAAAACTGGAGCAATGTGAAATTGAAAGCAAACAGAAAAGGCTGGAAGAACAGTGGTTGGAAATGGAAGACTTCAAAGGTACTATCGTTATGGAAAAAACTCAGCTGGAGAAGAGACAGCAAGAAGTAGATAACATGGCAGAGCAAATCAGAAAAGAGAGAAATAATCTGGAGACAATGAGAAATGAAACTGAAGAGAAAACACATCAACTAAAGGAAGACATTCAGAAAATTGCAAATGAGAAACATAAAGTGGAATCAAATAAGGCTGATATAAAAAAGCAGAGGGAGGCTATTGAGAAAGTCATGGAGGAGACGATGAAAGAGAGGCAAAGTGTAGCAGAAATTGCACTCCAGTTTCGAAATGAACGTGAAGTACTTGAGAACGTCACTGGAGAAGTACAGAGGAAAAAGAAGTATCTGGGACACATAAATGCTGAGATGCAAAGATGCCAACTTGAAATGTTAAACAAGAAAGAACAATATGAAAAGGAGATGAGTGGATTGCAGCACAAGCAAGCTGGATTACAGAGAGAGGTGGATGAGTTGGAAGCCAAGGTGAAAGAACTGAGGAAAGAAACTAAGAAGACAATGACAGAAAAAGAAAAGGAAACATCTGATCAAGCAGAAGAACAACTTCTTGGAATGGAAATTAGGGAGGAGTTTAAAGACATGAGACCCACTGAGCAAAAGAAAACAGAACTAGAGCCATTGGAAGCAGAGCTCCAAAAACAAAGAGAGGAACTGCTAGACCTTAGGAGCATGGTCACAAAGGAGAAGTATGAGCTTGAAACAAGGCAGACTGAGATGAGTCGATGGCAACAAGAGGTGGATAATACAATGGAAGCTGTAAGGAGGGAGCGAGATGAAGTTAAAGGAGAGAGGTCTGCACTTGACGCAGAGAGAAACTTCTTCAAGAAAAGTATGCAAAGAGAGAAAGATGAGCTTGAACAACTGAAAAAAGATATTCAGAAAGATAAGGAGAAAGCTGAAGAGTACTTTAAGAGCAAGAAGACTCATTTTGAAGTTGAAAGAGCTGATCTTGAAAGGTCAGTTGTGATGAAAGAGAGAGATGAGCTAACATGGAAAAAAGCTGAAATTCAGTTGAAGGTTGAAAATCTTGAAATGATTTTGGAGGAGGCTAAGAGGGAAAAGGAGAGGGATACAGCTCTGATGCTCCAACTTATAAAAGAAAAGGATCATTTATTACATACAATTGCTGTGAACAATGAGGAAATGGAGAAGCTTCATAGCACATTCCAAAAAATGGCAGAGGAACTGGAAAAGACAATTGCAGCAAGGAAAGAGGATAGGGAAGAACTAGAACTGAACAAGCTTTTGTTGAGGAAAGAGAGAAATGAACTAGAACAAATGAGAGATGAAGTTCTGGGAAAGATGGGAGAAAGATTGAGAGACACGGATGCAGAACTGAAAGACAAATCAGGCATAGAAGAAATGGAATTTGAGAAGGGCATAGAAATGGAAAGGGTCAATGCTGAGACCCAAACACTGGAGGTAGAGCAAGAGGACTTTTTCCATGGCATTGCAGAGCCCACAAGAAAAGCAGATGAATTTAACCTCTTAAGGTCTGACTTAGAACAACAGAGGATTGATTTTGAGAACAGAACAAAAGATTTAGAAACAATGGATCTAGAAATTGAAAATGCAAAGGCTAAGTTGGAGAACATTGAGTATGAATGTAAAATTGCTGAAGCAAAAAAGAAAAAGATCATGGAGGATATTCAGTTGAAACGTAATGATCTGGAGCAGATTAGGGCTGACAGTCTAAAACAGAAGGAGGACATGGAACATTTAACACGACAGTGTCAAATGAGAAGACACGAGTTGCAACAAATAGAAGCAAATGTAGAAGAACAAAGGTGGAGAATGAGAAGAGAGATAGAGAGACGAGAAGAAGGCAGTGAAAAAGAATTCATAATCAAACAAACACATGAAGAGGAGACGAAGGATTTCTGCATACAATGCAATATGGAAAAACGAATGGAAGATGCAGGAACTATGACAGAACCTGTTACTGACGCTGAAGCTGTGGAGAAGAAACCCCATGAGAGAGACCTTCATAGCTACAAAATGGAGATAGAAGAGATGAGCAGAATGATAGAATGTATGAAAGAAGAACTAGAGAAGAGATTACAAGACATTCAAAGGAAGGAACTGGAGAGAGCTGGGTTACAGAAAGAGAAAATCGAACTGGAGCTGAAGAAAGCTGAGATGGAAAGGTACAAGGAAGCGCTTCATCAAGAGAGAGAAACAGACGAGCAGAGAGTTATGGAGAAGGAGAAAGAAATCATTCTGTTAAAGGAGTGCATGCTGATTGAGATCAAACAACTGAAAAGCAAGAGGATGGACATCAACACAAAAGAATATCTACAGAGACTGGAGCAACTCATCAGTGAAACAGCAGTAAAAATTGACAGGTTCAGATGGATGTCAGACAAAGCTGTGCAAACTGTGACAGAAGAGTGGACGGGAGAAGAGGAGAGAGGGATGGATAGGCAAATAGAGGTCAGATTCCATGAACTGGCTGGGCAAGAAGTAATTGCTACCTCTGCTCTGCATGTTCTGGTTGAAGAGGGGCAAGAGGAGGAGGAGGTGAGAACCGAGACACCTAGAGGAGCTGTGGCTGGACAGAGAAGGCGGCTGTTGCGGTGGATCAGGCGATGCTGCTGCTGCTGCTGCCCAAGAGAATTTCGAGAAGAGGAGCAGGACATCATCTGATCTTTAGGCAAACGGATGTGGTTTTCACAAAAATGAGCACATTTAATGGACTTCCTCTTGGGCTCATTTACCACTTTTTGCAGTCTCATTATTATCCTTCTTTGGTTTAATGTTTTGTTGGATTATGTCATGAATTATGCTGGACTTTAAAAATTTTTTAACGTTATTTGCATTATTTACATCACTTCATTTAATGTACCTTGAGCCATAAATCAACAAAAGCAAACCTTTAATTTATTTTACATTTTATTTACATCAGTTCATTTAATGTACCTGGAGGTATACATCAACTAAACCAAACCTTTAATTTATTTTACATTTTATTTACATCAGTTCATTCAATGTACCTGGAGGCATATATCAACTAAACCAAACCTTTAATTTATTCTACATTTTATTTAACAGATGTTAAATATGTCAAATGTAATTTTCCTTTAAATACACTCTATTTTTCTGAGTGATAAACGTCTAAATAATCAATAGGATAGTTTGGCCATATAACAATAAAAGTCTAATTATTTTGAGACAATTTTCATAGTAAATAAACAATTGTAACGATTGTAAAAAAAAAAAAAAAAGAAATTATTATGTAAATGATTGTAAAAAAAAAAATTATATATATATAATATATACATATATAATTTATTTTTTTATTTATTTTTTTAATATACATTTTAAAAAAGATTACTGCTTTTAAAGGAACATGGCCAATAATAACTGTTTATGTATCTTATTATGAGGAAAGTGATTGCCACAATCCATCCTGTTTTCCTAAGACTTTCTTTAAGATATTCTGGAAACATTTCAAAGCACTTATTTCTCAATACAAGCCATTCTTACTAGCTTGTTTTTCTCTACTTAAATTATTCTAAACTGAAATTGAACAGCACTGGTTGATTTAAATTTTTTAATTTAACATGTAATTATGGCTCCCTCTGTGATAAGACCAAAGGTAAATTGGGCACATCCCTGGTTCCAAGAGCCGTGGTTTCCTGCTGTCAATTTATGCTGGCTTTCTCCAAGAACCTAATTAGCCATGTCCTCATTTGGGTGGATATACAGCAGAATTTCCCTCCCATGTTGCATGAGACATATCAAGTGTCATGTGGTGGAATCAAGCTCTCAGCACACTCAAAGTGTGTGCAGATGTTTGAAGATGCTGCAAGGCCAGTAGTTTGAACATGGGGAACGGCTACACAGGCAGCGGAAGAGGCGTGTGCTAGCCTTTGCCGGTTCAAACGGGTATTGTCAAGCAATGGGGGAAGTAACTGACTGTAATTAAGCCACAAATCCCCAGGAACACAGTGTTCAACCATAGGTTGTGAGCACAGAGTGATGATGCACCAAATATACCTGGACAAATAGGGAGCTTTGCAATATATCTAAAAAATAAAAGCCAATAAAGGTATTGGTACTGTAGCACAAAGGAGGTTTAATTTGTTAAATAATGTTAACTGAGATTTAAAAAATTTAAATTGTTAATGTTCTCTGTTCATGAAATAAAGGAATTGGAATGAAGGTCATTTTGAATTCAGACTTGATTTTCTTTCTCTCTCAAATTCCAAAACACTTGTTTTATTGCACAAAACATTTAACATTCATTTTGTAAAGTTATAAAGCTAAAATGGATGTTTTCTACTTTTATGTTCTTAATCTAGATTACCAAATTTCTTAGCATATATAATCCTGTGAAAAAATTAGGACATCCCATGAAATATTCAGTTCTTTATTAAGAAATGTTCACATATCAATGTTTAACCTTGAATTTATTTACCTCTGGAAAAAAAAAGTGATTTAATTGCAGGTAAACAACAAAAATGAACCTTGATTTATTCCTTAAACAAAAGATACCAACAAAAGGTGTATTCTATTCTAACTGAGGAAACCCCCTAACAGCTAGTGTTACCCCCCACCAGAAATCACATTTTTGTAGAATTACACTTTACCAAAGAAAATTTTGAAAATTCTTTTCTTCAGTTTGAATTGTTTAGTTATGTTACTTCAGTCTCCCAGTATTGTTAAAACTGGGATTAAATATCCATCTGTCACATAGGCTTTCATAGGGTGTCCCTTATTTTTTCGCATGACTGTATATTCTTTGTATTTTTTTTTTAGCTTTGGTTCCCAACATCGAAAGTTGATCATTTAAGATTTTAACCAAGGATGTGTAAACTGCTTATTTCCCATGAACCCGCGCCTGAATTTCTGATGAAGTGGTTTAGTGCTGGCACTTTAGTAGAATCGGAATCCTAATCCTCTCTACGGTCATTATTAAAACCTGCCATGTTATCATTCATTAAAAAGAGGAAAATGCTAGTCACTGCCAGGACTGAACATCAGAACTGAACACAAAATCACTTACAGCTCATTAAAGCATCTGTCCTGTTTAAAGGCTAAGGGTAATAGCAGTAAATATGTGCACTTCAGGAGTCTGTATATGTATCATAAACATAATTAAATTTTGCATAATTTCTGCCTGGATGCAGGATAGATAAATTTGAGCCCTGCCTGGCCTGAGTTTTGCAGTGCAGTATGGCGTCTTTGCTACGTCAGTTTCTTTTGGATTGTTTATCCAGTGAAGCTGGGGTATCTGAAGAGCTGTTGTCCAGTACAGTTTCTCAAACCTAGTGATTAACAGCTGAACCAGATGTGTTTGAGCAGTGAAATCACCAAACCGTACTCTCCAGGATTGGAATTAGTAACACCCAGTATAAAATATTGTCCAAACCAGTTTATGAGGAGTCTCATCATCGTTCTGTCCTTCCCACCATAGCTAACAATGACAGAAAAAGTACATAGGGTGCCTGCCAGGAAAAAAACCCCAAAAAAACACTTTTTTGAAGAGAGGTAAAGGGTGATTAAAATGGTATTTAAATGATTATTAAGATATTTTTCTAGGTTTTTTTTCTAGGTTTTTATGAAGGATTTTTTCCCTTGGTTTTAGAAAGTACTAAATAAGTGAAAACAAACAATTTATAACCAACATATTTCCCTTTTCTTACAACACACAGGGTTTGGGCAATGCATTCTGGATAATTAGGGCTTATTGGTGAGCAGATTAGTTGTTTGAGCTGAATGCTGCCAGAAAGGTACACTCTTAGGAAATTCTCTGACTGGAGCTGGTCAATGCTTTAGAATATGGCAACAATGCTGAAATATTTTATGATTTCTGGCCTGTATCAGATGTTGAATCATATAGGAATTACAACATTCCACATTACTCTTTATGAGCTTATTCATTTTAGAATTGGGTTTGGCTTAAGACATTGTTAGTTGTCCTCACTACAAGGTCTCTTGTACCGTTCAGGTACCACGCAGCCCCGCTGTGATAACTGAGTAGTTCTACATCTCTCTAGTAGACATCATCTGACCCCTAATTAGATCATTTAGACCTGACTCAAGATCAGCGCTTTCAGAGTAAATTACTGAAATGTTATCACTGATGAGAATTATGCAGGTTCTAGTTATCTCACTCTGCACTGCTAAATGTGTCATTCAGAGTTGTCGTTGTGACTGAGAAATTGAGATGGTGTGGCAGTTATTGTTCTTCCTGATATACAAGGATGGAAATATTCTGTTGCGTTCTATCCTTCTGAAGCACAAGATGGCAGCAGATGTTCATGAAACGAGGCTGCTGGCACACATGAGCTCTTCTTTCTTCACATAATTAAATATAGTTATTAAATAAGGTTCGAATCCCACCTCTAGCACTACCATCAGTGGGTCCCTGAGCAAGACCCTTAACCCTGAGTTGCTCCAGGGGGACTGTCCCTGTAATTAGGACATGTAAGTCGCTCTGGATAAGAGCGTCTGCTAAATGCCGTAAATGTAAATGTAAATGTAAATAGCTCCACACCTTCTCAAGTCTTTGAAATCACAGTGATTGTATGTTTGAATGCAAAAATAGGGGCATTTTGATTTAGTAAATGAAAATAAATACACTCCCTTTAAAACACATTTATGCATATATGCAGTACTGTTCAAAAGTCCAGTTTTTTACTTATTCCAAACACACAAAATACCCCCAGAATAAATTTTAAAAAATCTTTGTAGAGCCGCTTGTCCTATTTAGTGTTGCGGGGTGCTGGAGCCAATCCCAGCTCTCACAGGGTGAAAGGTGGGGAAACACCCTGGACAGGTTGTCAGTCCATCATAGGGCAGTCACACAGACAAACACACTCACACTCATACCTACGACCACTTTTGCATCTCAAATCCACCTGATGTGCATGTCCTTTAATATGGAGGAAACTGGAGCTCCCAGAGGAAACTCCATACAGAAAGGACCCGGGCCGTCCTGCCTCAGAATCGAACCCAGTACCTTCTTGCTGTGAGGCAACAGTGCAACCCGCTGCACCATGTTGCCCAAATGAATCTATTTTAGCTGGTTTTAAGAGCACAGGTTTACCTGGATTTCTGCCTGAACTGAGCTGTCACACAGTAAACTGTACACTTCCATCAGTAGCTCACCAGATTAAACTGGAAGCACCAATCCAGATCAGGTACTGAACAGGAACTGTTAGTTAACTATGGGACTTTCGGAGAAGATTTGGAACATCACTTGCAGTGTACATTCTTATTGTGTATATTAATATTATTTCCAGACATTTTTTGTATAAATGTAAATACAGACATATGGGCAGGTTGCAAGACAATTGCATAATAGTTGGATACAATCTGGCAACCCCAGGAAATTAGATGTGATGTAGTGACAATGAAGTTACATTTCTATTACGCTGAATTAGAGTTGGTTAGAATCTTTTAAAATATGCTATATCTCACTTCTTTTAACTACAAGCGAAATGTGGTTTGAGGGCACATTCTGATAGAATCCATCTTGCTCTGCAACAATTTAGGTCAAATCTGGACCAATCTCCTGTAGATCTGCTCTCCACTTTGGGTGAGAGATGGGTTTGTTTGCTTGTTAGCTGAACATTTTTTTCATTCTGGTTTGACAGTATGGCTGGGAAAATATCTCCAGAAACCTTTTACTTTAAAATCATTTAACAATATTGAAGTTTTAGACTTTACATAAAAAACATGAACCTTGAATTCTGTGGAGGCCAATTTTTCCCTTTTTTTAATCTATTTTTAAAAAGGACATATTTACAAGTGAAGTTCCGCAATGGGACCTTAATTGCCCGTGTTTAAAGTGACAGTTGTGTAACTGCCATTAAATATTCATTTAGCATTCCCATTGCAAACCAGCGCGAACAGTTTACATGAATCTGTAATTGTGGCCAGCTCAATGGAAAGTGAGAACACAACCTTTATAAGTCATAAATATTGATGGGCTTGCTGTGGCTGTGACGGTTTAATTATCCACACTGATTGGAAAAATGGAGGCCAGAGTGCCGGACATGCAGAAGGACAAAGCATCCTCTCCTTCTTTATTGCCGTGCACTAAGCGATTTGAGGAAAGACAAGAAAGATGGTGGGGGGCTACATTAGCTGTTAATATTGGGGTCATTAAAAGGGGAACTGGGCCTATTTCAAATCTAGGACTGGTAGAGCTGTAGGCCTGGAGGGAGTGCCAATCAAGGTTTAATGATTGACTCAGCTGTGTGGAAGAGGCTCATTAGCAATCTGCACTCAGAGTGCTACACCCCAGGGCTTTGCCTCTCTAGAGCAGGTTCCCTCCAGTCATGCCTGCCAGAGGGGGCCCACATCAGCAGGGCTCAGAGGCAGCGGAGTCCCCGTGTGGGAGTTTATAAGGGATGTTTTGAGAAGCAGATATTAATATGGTTCTGTGAGTTGTCTGGAGGCTGATGGACGCATGACACATCAGAACTCCAAACCAGCTTGAAGAACAAAACCTCATCTTTCTTTATTTCTAGACAGTAAACGTAATTTAAAAATTTGTTACTCTTTTAGAAAGTATCTTTTGGGTCCATGTTGCCTTCAGCTGCACAGGATTTTTCAAGTTTTACCTCCAACATATATTTGGATCAACATGTTTCAATTATTCATTTATAGACCAATTTGGGGAAGTTTACTGGTTCATTAACAATAAACCAGTATTTATTTATTTTAAACCAGTATTTATTTATTTATGAACTCCATGTATTTATTTGGGACACATTCTCGCCAATACAAGCACAACTGCTTTTCCTAAGAGTTATTGTTATTTCTTATAGAATAATAATGATCACACCACATGTAACCAGTGCTGAGGAATGAGGTTAGAATTCAAGAAGGGACATATTAAAATACTGGCGCTGCGCAGCTGATCTTTTTTTGTTTTTCGTTCCATTCCCGAGCCCTGTTATATAAACACCCATTATGCTCCAACACACCACTCTAGTCTAGAATTTTTTATGCTTTCATGACAAATTATTAGCTTCCCAGCCCCTCCCCCTCTGGGCTTTGCACAGACAGAGGTAAATAAAGGTTCTGTTAGCTGTAGGAAAGCTGTCATATTTCTTGCTGGCACATGCGGCATGATGCTCACTCTTCATCAAATGAAAACAAAAGGTCACTCCTTCCATTGCAGAGAGCTGTCACATACCATCCCCTCACACGTCATGCGGAGAAAAACAGTCAAGGCAAGAACGGGCCAGCCCCCCGTCCACCTCCACCACCACAGGCATCTCTCATGCTTGTGTGGGTTTATCTGCATCTGTTGTTTCAGATTTTTATTTATTTATTTGCTTACTTGTTTATACATATATTTACAGTGCGCGTAGGCTGCTGGATATAATGGTGAACATGCTGCTGATTAATGACATTTATCATGTGGCTGCTGAGTGTGCTGATTCAGAACACACATACACACATGCAGTGGTGGCCTAGTGTTTAGGGAGCTGGCCCCAGGATCGGAAGGTCATGCATTTGAGTCCCAGAAGGTTGCTCTGAGGTACTCTTGAGCAAGGTACCATCTCCATCATCTAGCTGCCCCCTGCTGCACATGTGTGTGGGTTAAATGCAGAGGCTGCTTTTGGTTGTGGTTCACTGTGTGTTTTGCTGTTTCTCAATGACAAGTTGTCACTTTCACTTTCACGTGGGGCAACGGTGGCCTAGTGGTTAGGGAGTTGCCCCCACATCGGAAGATTGTGGGTTCGATTCCTTCACAAGTACACAAGTACAAACACTGCTGCACAGTGTTTGTGTGCATGGGTGAAATGCAGAGGTCCAATTTCGTTGTGGTTCACGTGTGCTGTGCTGTGACCTCGCAATGACAAGGGTAGTCACTTTCACTTTCAGTGCTGTTATTGCACTTGAGCAACAGTGAGTGGAAAAAAAAATTGACTGGAAAAAATGAGCATGTGAAAAAAAGGAAATTATGATCACTAATAAGTAAAAAACGTATTTCTCAATTTTGTCCTTTTTTGCTGAATGGTTATTATTATTAGTGGTAGTGGTAGTATTAGCATTAGCATTATTAGTTTTAGTATTTATAGAACTGTGATCATGATAAAAATAAAAAATCCATAAATAACTTTAATAATATACATATTATTTTAATAATAATCTGAAAAGAAACAACATGTATTTTTTAATGCTTGAAAAAATATATAATTGTTAAAATTAATTGAATAATAAAATCCATGTAGCTATTTATTTCAGATTTCAGTTTTCAGGGCTGGGGTTTTTGGTATGGGTCTAAAGTCTATTGCAGTTATAAACCCAGGTTGACTCAACATTGCTTGGCAAGCTTTCTCTCTGCCTCTCCTTGCTCTCTTTCTTTCTCCCTATCCCTTCCCTGATCTCTTTATACTGTGCCTGCCTTTTGCCACATGTGGAGGAGAGATTTGAGGAGTAGAAAGGTGCCGGACACACATGGCTGCATATGGGTTTGCTGTGTCTGCAAATGGATGGACTGCTTAGTCTGCCCTTACTCTGGTATACAGAGGGAAGTCTTTAAATTGAGTGCTGCTGTTTGCTTTTCAGGACTTGCTTATAATGTCAAACCAGGTCAGAAAACAACAGCACAATGACGTCCTCATTGTCTTTCCAATTCCCCTGTGCAACCTGCCCTCTCAAAATCACAGGCAACCTGAACCAGCTTTCATGACTACTCTCAAAGGGCGCATGTCATGGAAAAACAAATGTTTTTTTTTTTATTGATATTTTTTATGCAGTGCACCACACTATTAGTATTTTAGAAAAAGCCAGTTTTGAATTCTTTTTTCATCAAAAACAACACCTTTATATATCAGCCATTTTTATAAATTACAGCAGTTTTCCTTTCCTGATGATTAATTAATGGACCCAAATGGTTACAAATGATTACTGATACTGATGATATGGAGGCTGTCATGCCTTTTTAAAGGTTTCTTTGATCTTTGTTTTGTCCTTTGTATCATTGTTTTAAATCTCATTGCTTTATTGATCATCAAAATAGTTGACAGATTGTTAAGAACGATAGGTTATTAAACATATGTGACAGCACTAGACATGTCATTTATAAAAGTACATATGCCATGCTGATTTTTTAAAGGTGAGCAGTTTTAAAAACATCCTGTTTACAGAGATAGAAGGAGTGGTTCAAGCGTTTCAAGTGTTCTCTGCAGTTCAGCACCATGGAGAGCACCCTTACCCTTGCACTGAGACAGAACACAATAACTGAAAGTGCTAATTCAGCATGTACTCACTCACCTTCTCCAGATGGAGGTAGCGCACAGCTACAGCTCCACTGAAGTGTGTGTGTGTGTGTTCTTTGTACACTGTACAAAATGGACTACAGCTTCTTCTGGGCCAGCGGTGGCCTAGTGGTTAGGAAGTCGCCCCGGATCGGAAGATTGTAGGTTGCCCCGAGGTGCCCTTGAGCAAGGTACTGTCCTTGTCACTGCTCCCTGGGCACTTTCAATAGCTGCCCCCTGCTGCACATGTGTGTATGGGTGAAACGCAGAGGTTGAATTTCATTGTGTTGTGCTGTGCTGCATTTCACAATGACAAGGGTAGTCACTTTCAGTTCCTCTTTTCCTTCTTTCTGTAGCTCCTGTTTAGGGGTCACCACAGCGGATCATCCGTTTTTATTTCTTCCTGTCCTCTGCATCTTCCTCCTTCCAACTGCACGTCCTCTCTCCGACATCCATAAACCTCCTCTTTGGTATTCCACTTTTTCTCTTTCCTGGCAGCTCCATCTTCCACATCCTCCTTCCAATATAATCCTCATCTCTCCTCTGGACATGTCCAAACCCACGCAACCTTGCTTCTGTAACAAAATGGTCTACAGTGTGAACTGTAAATTGCTACAAAATATAAAATGTTTGAGGATTCATATAAATACCAGCCACAAGAAAATATCAGTCATTGGTTATTCTTTTCAGAAGTTCCATTTCAGCACTTTTCAACAAAAGCAGAGACCATATTTTTAGCAAACAGAAACCCTTCTTTAAATTTAAAAACCTAAAGCAATGCCCTCGCCATGATTCATACCACCTCACTCTAATCCAGGCACTGTGGGTTATCGGTCCCTTTAAACCGCCTCCTCATTACACACCTGCTTAAAGTGATATATGTTATTGGAGGGGTTATCAGTCTGATAACACCACTCTTTTTAAATTGAAATAGAAAGACTTTACATGCCGCATGACTCACTTAAAAAAACCTTTTAATAATCTCTAAGCTTAATGTGTTTAACTCTTATGAATATGAAAGTATCTGATAAAACCTCAGTCTTTTACAAGGACTAAGTGAAGAATGAAAAATCCTCCAAAGATGGCCATAAATGGAGTTTAAATTCCTTTATTTAAAGTAATTACTGCTTCAAATGTAAGACACTATGTGTGAGAGAAAGGTCTCTTATATAATAATCCTCTTCCCAGAGTTTAAACAGTGAAAGGACGCTGAATATGTATTTCGTCTTTATTTGATTCTGGTAAGTAATTGTGCTGGAAGGGATTATGATCTTATTGGTCAGTTCTGGTTCGACTTTCGTGTAGCCTCCTCTGCTTTGAGTCATAATTCTATAATTGACTATGATTTTGAGTCATGAATGCTCATTTGTCTTGAACATTTTTGAGTTGTGAATCCATGCATAACTGGGCTATTTTTGCTATTGTCATACTGTTTCGCTCCACAGTTGAAAACGATTATGTAGCTGTAAGAGTTCTGTCACCGGTGGCTACACCAGACATCCACTAAATGGGAACATTCATTGCCTTGTTACCTCTGGACATCACTGTATTTTATCATGAATGCAAGTGCTCGGAGTGACATGTCCCACATTGTGTTGCTTTTTTTGCTCTGAGGTCCACTTATGCGGTTTGTTGTATGTACCCAGAATAGTCTTATATAGTTAAGGCAATTAATAAAAGTAGTACATAGCCTATATCCATACCTTTAAGACTGATATATAATATATGTGGTCTATTGTGATTGACTGCTGCTTGTGTCTCTTGTGCCTCTAAATAGGATTTTCTTTGAGCAGAGCTTAGACAAGCTTGAAATACAGAAAATACATTCCTTCTACTTACTGTATATATTTTTCTTTTAAGTGCTTTTTTTGTTAACCCTTGTGTTATAGTAAATAAATGTTGCATTTCTGAGAAACACATTTCTGGGGAATGGACCCAACAAGCTTTGAAACTAATGAAAACTCAAGAAACAAAATCCGAGAACCCCTTATTTATTCTGTTAATTAAAACATTATGAAAGAGAACCAGCTGTCCATTGATAGGTAGGAACTGGATACATGTCTTGGGGCTCTGACAGCAGCCCTGCCTCGTCACTGGCGCAATATGATGCTGTGCATTTCCGACTGCAGAAAGTCAGATCTTATAGTAAAATGTCGGATGTGGGAGGAGGAGGCTCCCTGCGAGCTGCAAAGACTAGAGCAAAACCGGGGTCCTACACAGTTTGGTGATTTCCCTGCTCAAACACACCTGGTTCAGCTCACCTGATAA
>CM029368.1:5746358-5763858 GCA_017165825.1 Hepsetus odoe
ACTTAAATTAAACACTACACTGTGGATTCCTTGCCCACCATTTAGCCCCCTATCACTTGGTAGTATGATTCCTAAATACTGAAACCCGCAGCTGATCCTAACCCAAGGTTACCACCTGATTTGAAAACACATTTGTGGTGGTGCTTTGAATGTGAATTTACTTTACTTTTTTAAAACTACTATAACAAGCAGCCTCCTCTATTGTGCAGAACAAACATGACCCAAGACATCTCTCTGTCTTCTCTGCTGCTTGATCTTTTTTGTGGTATGTTTTTAATTTACAGTTACAGTACAGGACATTTCTGCATATCGCTCTGGCAGGGGACGGGTCACCAAAAATGTGGACTGTCCCCGAAAAACACGCTACACTAATAAGGCGTTGCATCAAAAGGTCACACTGACCTGAATTTAAATTTGAACATGATTAAAGGAAAATGGTGACTAGAGTGTATTTTAATTTTTTTTCTCATAAATATTCTAAAGGCCTTTTCTGACAAATAGTGCTGGACTGTTTAAGCTTCACTCCTCGACTCCTCGCAGTATCCTCCTCTCACTAATTGGCCCTGTTCTTCTCTCTCTCTCTCCCACTACCACAGTGCTTCCCTCCCAAAGTGTGTCTCTCTTTCCTGACTGGCACTGCAGGCTGTTTAGAGTGTGAAATGTGTTCTGATCCAGCAGGCTTGCCTGGCCGAGCACATCAATTACTTGTGTGCACAGTGCACAGAAACAAGTGGCTCCTATTAACCCTGGTGGGCTTCAGCCAGCCACCGGAACACGTCCATTTCCTCGTCTCCGTTTGCCAGAGATCTAACCTGATTCCCTCTCTTAAACCCCGGCCTCTGGTGGTTGTGTGCTCAGAAGAGAGCAGGAGCTCTTTTGTCTTTGAGTGTGGAATCTTTTCAACTCTGATATACCAAGCTAAAGAGATCAAAGGTGCTGGAAAAAGAGAAGAGGACTTGCATAGCATGAGAACATGTTTGAGTCAGCCAGTTTTTCATTGCGCCTACGTGGAGGATGCGATCACACATGGCAAACTAGAGCTTGGCAGTGACGTGTGGGAACAGGAGTTGCGTTACCTTTTCCCGAACTGCAGGAGAAACAAGGCAGCTGCTGTTTGTGCTACTGACTGATGATCGAGGTCCAGATGTTCAGCTTCACTCATCACCTCTTGATAGAGCTGTGTGTGCAAGTGCTGCAGCGTGAAAAAATGCAGTTTGTTCATTTGCCCACAGTCATTAACTCAGTCTAGTGATTCTCAGCTCTTCTAACACTTAGAAGTTATTAATATACTTTTGCAATACTTTACAATCTTAATAACGAGTTAAATACTTAATTAGTGTGTTCATTACAGTCCGAATTAGAAAACATTAATGACCCCGAAAGAAAATTGCTTAATTCTTGTAACATCTTTCTGTTAATCTTGATCCATTTAGAGTTTGAGTCATCTCCCCCTAGCACAAACATGTAGCTTGTAATTTGAGAGGATTCTGAGAACGCAGGTATTGATCCAGTATGTCCTTGGGCTTGGTGAGTGACATTCTCCCAGAAAGCGACACTTGAAGGAACAGTTGTGACAATTAGAAACTAAAACTGAATAGTTTTAACTAAAGCTCCTCCTGTTCTGCTGTTGTATATCGATAAATGCAAGGTCAATCTGAAGCATCAAGCAAACAACAGTGAAGTACTGAGCAAGGATGTGTGGCTCTCAAGAAGCTGTTACTCAGAATCAAAAACCATCTGTACTAAGACATCACCCTGGACGTTGGAGATGTGGAGGAAGGTGTGAGCAGTGTAAATCTGTAACTGTTTTAACTTGGATGGGGAGAAGAGAAAAAGCAGCCTACTTCTTAGACTGAACTTCAGAGGAGTGTGCAAAAATGTTTTCTTAAACTGAAGTAAATATAAAGCTAAATATGTATTGTTGCTTTTATACGCCTGTCTGGTGTTGGACTGCACCTGTACAGTGCAACAACAAAAACCTTTTTAATTTAATTCAATTAATCTATCAATACTGGCAAACCAAACAAAACTAAACAAAAAGGTATTTTTCAGAGATGACTGTTCTCCTTTACCTAAAGTGAACAATTACAATAATAATTCTAGATAGTTGTGTACAATCATCACTAGATTTAACAGGTTTACTGTGTAAAAATAAAAGGCAGAGGCTCTAAAATGTAAGAATGTTAAAAAAGGCGGTGGTCTAGTGGTTAGGGAGTTGCCCCGCATTGGAAGATTGTGGGTTTGAGTCCCTCACCAGTAGGTTGCCCTGAGGTGCCCTTGAGCAAGGTACCATCCCCATCACTGATCCCTGAATTTTGAATTTTGTTGTGTTGTGCTGTGCTTTGTATGAGAGGTTGGACAGTAAAGAGGGAGAAAAGGACCTTTACCGATTGGCTAGACAGAGAGACAGATCTGGGAAAGATGTGCTACAGGTCAGGACGATTAAAGATAGAAATGGTAACGTACTCACAGGTGAACAGAGCGTGTTGAGCAGATGGAAGGAATACTTTGAGGAGCTGATGAATGAAGAAAATGTGAGAGAGAGAAGACTGGATGATGTGAGAAGAGTTAACCAGGAAGTGCAGCAAATAAACAAGATGGAAGTAAGGGCAGCGATGAAGAGGATGAAGAATGGAAAGGCTGTTGGACCGGATGACATACCAGTGGAAGCATGGAGATGTTTAGGGGAGATGGCAGTTGAGTTTCTGACCAGATTGTTTAACACAATCTTGGCAACTGAGAAGATGCCTGAGGAGTGGAGACGAAGTGTACTGGTACCGATCTTCAAGAATAAGGGTGATGCACAGAGCTGTAGTAACTATAGAGGGATAAAGTTGATCAGCCACACCATGAAGTTATGGGAAAGAGTAGTAGAAGCTAGGTTAAGAAAAGAGGTGAGGATCAGTGAACAGCAGTATGGTTTTATGCAGAGAAAGAGCACCACAGATGCAATGTTTGCTCTGAGGGTGTTGATGGAGAAGTACAGAGAAGGTCAGAAGGAGCTGCATTGTGCCTTTGTGGATTTGGAGAAAGCATATGACAGGGTGCCTAGAGAGGAGTTGTGGTTTTGTATGAGGAAGTCTGGTGTTACAGAGAAGTATGTGAGAGTAGTTCAGGATATGTATGAGGGCAGTGTAACAGTGGTGAGATCTGCAGTGGGAGTGACGGATGCATTTAAAGTAGAGGTTGGATTACATCAAGGATCAGCACTGAGCCCGTTCTTGTTTGCAGTAGTGATGGACAGGTTGACGGACGAGGTTAGACAGGAGTCTCCGTGGACGATGATGTTTGCTGATGATATTGTGATCTGTAGTGAGAGTAGGGAGCAGCTTGAGGAGAACCTGGAGAGATGGAGATATGCTCTGGAGAGGAGAGGAATGAAAGTGAGTAGGGCAAAGACAGAATACATGAGTGTGAATGAAAGGGAGGAAAGTGGAGTGGTTAGGATGCAGGGAGTGGAGGTAACAAAGGTGGAGGAGTTTAAATACTTGGGATCAACAGTTCAGTGTAACGGTGAGTGTGGAAGAGAGGCGAAGAAGAGAGTGCAGGCAGGTTGGAATGGGTGGAGAAGAGTGGCTGGAGTGATTTGTGACAGACGCGTACCAGCTAGAGTAAAAGGGAAGGTTTACAGGACAGTAGTGAGACCAGCTATGTTGTATGGGTTGGAGACGGTGGCACTGACGAAAAGGCAGGAGGCGGAGCTGGAGGTGTCAGAGTTAAAGATGCTGAGATTTTCGTTGGGTGTGACGAGGATGGACAGGATTAGAAATGAGTATATTAGAGGGACAGCTCAGGTTAGACATCTTGGAGACAAAGTTAGAGAAGCAAGGTTGCGTTGGTTTGGCCATGTGCAGAGGAGAGACGATGATTATATTGGAAGGAGGATGTTGAGGATGGAGCTGCCAGGAAAGAGGAGAAGAGGAAGACCAAAGAGGAGGTTTATGGATGTGGTGAGAGAGGACATGCAGGTGGTCGGGTTGAAGCAGGAAGATGCAAAAGACAGGAAGAAATGGAGACAGTTGATCCGCTGTGGCGACCCCTAAACGGGAGCAGCCGAAAGAAAAAGAAGAAGGAGTTGTGTTGTGCTGTGCTACTTTTCACAGTGACAAGGGTTACCACTTTCACTTAAAAATATCTTCACTAAATCAGCCCTTTGAAAAGATCCAGGGTCTGCCGTATTTTTGTTGATTTGAGTATCGTTTATGTGTGGGTGGTGGTCTAGTGGTAGGGTACTTGCCTAAGGCCCTCTGGATCAAATGGTCCCAGGTTCAAATCCCACCTCTAGCACTACCACCACTGGCTCCCTGAGCAAGACCCTTAACCCTGAGTGTCTCCAGGGGGACTGTCCCTGTAATTAGGACATGCTAGATGCGTCTGCTAAATGCCGTAAATGTAAATGTGTGAGAAAAATAGATTCTAGGTAAAGGGCCTCAGTGGTGACCGGAACCAGGTTCTGAAGAGTTAAATTTCTCAATAAACTCAAAAGAAACACTGAGGAATTGATAAAAAGTTATCCTTTAATGCAATTTCAGAGAAGCACCCTGTTTGGTTCTTTAAATAGTGTTTCCCAACCTCGAAAAGCAGGCCCGCTAGAATGCCCACTTTAGTGTTTCCCCTTCTGCCCACAGTCCAAATCCAATTAATCAAATAATACATTTATTTTTAGTTGCCATAAGAGTGTAAAACATTGAAATGGTTTTTGCCTCCAGGGTCATATTTGGAAAACACTGCCTTAAAGAACCATTTAATGAAGTGAAAGTGACTATTTGTCATTGTAAGCAACACAGCACACAGTGTAGCATGAAGGTTTTTTTTATGAAACTAACAAGGAATGGTCTAAATTGAAAATATTCAACATTGTTAAAATGAGTTGTTTTGCACAAGTCTTTAGATTACAGAACCATTTAAAAGCATTAAGGACCTAAGAAAGAACGGTTCTACACTATTTTTCCTAGAACCAAACATCCAAGCCGGCAGCCATTTACTAACATTTCTTTTTAAGAGCGCATGGTGGATAAGAGCAGCCAAAATGGGTTCTCAGTGTAAGAATCACCCTAGATCAACTCAGGCTAACACATCAAAGTTAATACATGCATGTGGCGCTGAATATAATCCCCATTGTCTTGAAGGATGCATGGCATCACCAGGCAGCCCTCATGTCTGCAGGGTAGCAAGCATGAAAAGCCCCATAATGCACGCTGTGGCAAACAGAATGGCTGCGATGCAGAATCATTGGGTACTGCTGTCTGATTGGTGTTGAGCTATGTAAGAGGGGGCAATGGGGGGCTGGGAGATACCCCAGACCCAAAGTGCACTGTATCTAGGAAGGAATGCTGTTGATGCTCACTCATTGGCAGACCCAGGCAAGATTCTGGGGGTCGTGGGGGTGGGGGTGTTGGAGGGCGTGAAAAATAGGGGGAGGGGTAGCACGCTTCCCGAGTGAGTTGGATGGAAATGAGTGCGTAGCTTTGCTCTCTTTACAGCTAATATTCTCTCACTATAATGGCAGCACATGCTGAGGTGGCAGCAATCCTTTGCTGTTTATTGTCACACCCCAAAACGAGTGTTTCTGCAAGCATGCTAACTAATCCTACACTTGATTCTCACATTTACAGTATGCCTGAGGTACAGTAATCCAGTTCATGCATTTTTGTGCTTCTTAGCCTCTGGAACTGGAATTGGTGGTTTGCTAATTTCCCTTTCGTGTTGGGTCATGTTGATCAAATGCCCAAATTCTTTTCAAATATTTTTAAGCTTACCTTAATCAAGGTAATGGATCGAGTGCTGCTTCTACAATACTGGACTTACAATTTGCACTGAGCGAACAACAGACAGTCCTGAGCAAGGGTCAGAGAAACAACAGCCATATGATATGTTTGACCAAAGACTTGGTGTTGGTCAGAAAGGAAGTCTAGAGGAAAGTTTCATGAAGCTGTTACTGAGAATAAAAGAAACATCTGTACAAAAACATCAGTCTGGACATCAGAGATGTGGGGGTTGGTGTGATGTGGTGAGCAGTGTAAACTTTAGAGGAGTATACAAGAATCAGCATAAATAAATGAAAGGGAAGAGGAGTGGAAGGTGTAATAAAAGTGTAGTTAAATGGTGGATTAATAAGGGATTATAAACAGGCTGGCATTATTGGTCTTAATGTTTGTGTTAAAGTGAAGGGAACAAAACTAAAAAGTGATCAAAATCACAAAAAAGAAGGTGAAGATACGTGAAACCTCTATTACAGTACAATAACGACATATTTGTACTTTGTTACTTCTCATCACCAATATGATCATGTAATACAACCACAGATGGACCGGTAATATCACCCGGCACTACTTCTCTCAAGGTGGAAGAAGGTGTTTTGTTGACGTGAGCTGACTTTTATAATCTTTAAACTCTAGAACCTTTCGGGAAACTGGGAACTGCTTTGGCAGCTCTGGTGTCCTGAAGTCATGTGATATGTGCTGCTTCTTTTAGCCCTTCAGTTTGACACAGCACTCGGATGGGAAGGAGCCCGGCAGCTGTTGCTAGGATACACAGTGATTCAATAGTTAGGCCTTTCTCTTTCTAGCAGGTGAAAGTTGCAATCTCCAAATGGTGGACCGAGGTTGAGCAGCAGAGACAACAGCAGTGCAGTCAAGGTTATGAATACTTCAGTTAACTTCAGCCAGGGTTTTGAGCGTGGATTTCCAGTTAGGTTTGCTGAGCAATTTTTGGCAGCCTGAATGTGGTACAATGAAATGTTGGTCTGTATTTCATCTTCTTTTCCTAATCCTCCATGACTAAAAGGGATACTGATTCTTGGTTGCAATGCCGGGCCATGCGATAATGAATATATAGTTCTTTGCAAAAGTCTTGAGCTTTTTTATTGCATTTTGCTTGGGAATCACCTTGTTGATGCTAAAATACTCTCTTTTGTCTTGCAAACTGTTTTATCTTTGCCTATTCGGCAGATTAAATGAGAGAAATGGGAGCAAATGTTTTAAGTGAAACAGGCTGCAAAGTGTCTAAACATACAGGGTTCTAGATAAAGGGGTTCCAACCACTCAGCGTTCAACATCAGCAGTAAACTCATCACCTGATCATCTGGAATCATCTGCACCTGTTTCTTCACTGCTTCAGTCTCAACTTAACGCTTTGTTCTGCTCAAAGGTTCAGATGTAGATCACTGTGTGGATTAACCAACACAAAACAATCAAACTGCTCAGGAACAGAGACTGTACTGAAAATGAGAAACAAAAACATTGTCCTGAACGAAATTATGAAGAAAAATATGTCCTGAAGAAAAATATGAAGTATGAAGACTTTTGCACAATACTGTATTTTCAGAGTATACCAAAATATCAGATTTTGTTTATTATGAGATTCATATTAATGTTAATCTCATGCTTCTTTCCTGAGTGCTGCTGCTCCATGAACATTTTACACAACAGATACAGATTTTTTTAAACTTTCAATGTAAGTTCAAGTTTAAAGCACTTTCTGATTTCATCTTTTGCATTTTACTCTCCGCAGTGCATGTTTTTAACAGCCATCCATCAGAAGTTCCTCAAATGACACAAATAAATAACAGTACTGATGTCCCATAATAGTGATTTTTTTTTTATCCTATTAAAAGTGATATATTGCACTGACCTCATCCTTTCCCTTCTCCTCACCACTCCTCCTCTCCCCTCATCTCAGAGTGATCCATATCAGCCATCAATAGCTAAGCTGTTGATTTGCACTCCCTCTGCCACCCCCTGAGCATTGTCTACAGTCCACAGGGAATTGGCCGACTGGATGCTGGGCCAACGTGTTTAACTGCAAAACATCTCGATAATGGTATTAATTTGGAAGGAGCGAATTGAATTAGGAGTCAGAGGTCTGCATGAGAGCACTGAGACATGGAGAGGGCCACTGAGCTGGGAGGAGGCCCACCAAGCCATTTTTCCACCCAGCTGTTTGTGGAATTATAAAATCAATCTGTCAAATCCAGAGAGTGGAAATGTGAGATAAGACTGAATATCGGGCCGATAGTGTGTGTGTGTGTGTGTAGTGTTTGCTGATATAGATGATGCTTGCAGTCTAACCTGGCTGATACTTGTGCAGTTTACAAAGTGGCTTATGCAAATGAGCATATGAAAATCCTGATTTGGTATAGTTCAAGGTTGGACACAATGCACTTCTGGAGTTGAGATGCAGAGGTCAGTGAGGTCAGTGATTTGCATGCGAGAGGCAAAGGAAACTTTAAAAATGAACGTTTATAAATAGCCATCTGAGGGGTTGTGTTGCTGCCTTTTGTGAGTGATTCTTTTTGTATGCACATAAAAACACTTTAAACACTTTAAAACATGGTACATAAAATAAGCATACGAATGTCATTTTCAATCAGACAAGGAATATTTTTAGATTTTAATAAAAGCATACAAACACGTTCACTCAATCAACTACCCACACACACCTCAGCTGCTTCACACCTATTTTTCCTCATTTGTGTCTTAATGGATAAAAGAGACTCCTGAGATTAGAATCCACTTCAAAAGGAAGTGAAGAGGAGTAATGTGAGAAAACAGTTTCTAAAAGAGGAGTTAAAAAAGGATCAATCTTTAAAAGAAGGGTCCGCCAGCAACCCTGCAAGACCACCAGCGATGAACAGCACTTAAAGCTGCACTCGTATTCAGTTGTACACGCTGCATTGTATTACATTAACTTTATCTTTGACAGTAACTAGACAGTCAAATTTTCTATTACTACATTTCTAAAACTCATGCAACAATGATCTATACATTTTTCCTTTACGAGTGTGCATGAACATCACTGTGTTTGACACATGTTTTTAGTTCTCTTTTACTTTTACATTTTTTTATCTGTCTGTTTTTCTCTTTGCCAGTGGCAAAACCTGTCAAAACCCCACAGTTGACTGATCTCAACAGATCCAAGGATACCACTCGTTTCTGAATCACTTTAGGAGACTTCATAACATACCAACCATCAAGCCATCCCCACAGAGTAGAAAATACCGGAATCATTACAGGTGTCTATTTCTGTATGTGGCATTTACTCACCGTCTGAATCAGTGACCTTCCCTATAGGACAAACATTATGCTACTAAGGAACATCTCAGTGATGTGTTCTTTCGAATGGCTTAAATCTGACTTTATAACATTATAAATCCACATGTTATATACCAACAACGCCCTACATAAGCAGACACCTCTACCACTTGCTTTACTGGCCTTGCCTCATGTCATGGTAAGCATAATTATTTTGATTTAATTTCTTAGCATTCATGGCTGAGTAGATATGGCAGCATATTAGAGCACGGAGTGTAGTTCATTGTGCAGAAAGTGATTGCTTTATGGCACATGGTATTAACTGCATATTTATAAAAGGCCTTGGGTGGCTACCCAATTAACATGTTATCTGGCTTTGTGTTTGATTAAGCAATAAATCATGAGGTGCTTAATGCCATGATGTTCTTTCGATACGGTCACTCCATTTAGGAAGTCACCTTCAGATGAAATAATGATAATAAATAATAATGATAATGATGACAGCTGAATTCTGTTGCCAACTTTGCTGAGAGAAATGGAGTGAGATTTCCAGGCAGCTGGACTGAGAAGATCAGTTTGGTTTGGACCGAGCTCCTAAGTGTTGGCCCTTATGACTAAGATTGAAAGTTTGATGCCCTGTGATCAGACCAGGAGGCCCTCTCTCCATCCGCGAGTGTACTAGTGCAATTATCTGTTTGCTGATTAAACAAATCCTCCTCCAAGCATGCTGAGCTGTCCATTGATGTGGTGGCACATTATGTGATTTAAAGGAAGCACAAATCACATGATGTCCTTCAAGCTGTTTGTGTTGGTAGCACTGTAGGATGGGGGAAGTCCTTTCTAGCATTTGGACTTGGCCAAAATGGCCAAAATGTTTAGAATTTCTCCTCATGCCTGGCCTGCATCCTGATCATCTTTTTCAGAAAAAAAAACTCCTCATCTGCACGTCAAAACCAACACAGTCTTCTGTCCCTAAATCTCCCAACCTGAGCTCTTCCTCTAATATACTCATCATTCCTAATCCTGTCCATCCCTGTCTTTCATCAGCACCACAATCTTCAACCCATATCACATTGCTGGTCTCACTACCATCTAGTAAACCTTCCTTTTCGTATTTGTTGGTGTTCGTTTGTACTTAGTGAGGTTAGATGGAGTCAGGTATTCAGTTGATACTATGTTGGAAACTACAGTTATTCTCCACAGATTAAAAAAAAAAAAAGCATGCCAGATGTTTTATCTCCAGTGGAAATCAAAGCAGAAGTTCTTTCTGACAGCTCGACAGTACCTGTGACCCCACAGCCTTCAGTAAGGACTACTAGCTGTCAGCTCCCATCCCCCCATCTTGCCCTAAGACAACCTTTATACATATAGTCCCACTGTTGCACTGCATCATGTAGACAAGGTCATTAAAGAACGAATCAATTGAATATATATAAACACACTCACACACACACACACACACACACACACACACACACACACACACACACACACACACACACACACACACACACACACACACTCACACACATACTGCATCAGTGGTTAGGCCTGGCATGTTGAAGGTTGACTGGAAACAGTGAGGGTCATATTTATTTGCACGCGTCTGACTCTTCTGGGCTTGGAGCTGGAAACTTTGAAACAAGCCTGGCCATAACGGCTAATTAAATTAATTAATTAATTAATTAAATGGAAGTGAATGCAATTGAATCTCCATGGAAATTGCATTGCTTAAGGTGAATGGAAAGAGGGAAACAAAATCAGTAGGTGCAAGATGTATGAAATGTACATTTGTGGATAGAAGTGAGGAAAAAGCTTTCCTTCAATTGTTTTGGTCCACCTTCCCTGAGGACCAGCCTTATGTTGTGCTTGAAGATGTGCGGGTGGTAAACCCATCTGAAATCCTCTCTGAAATGGCTTTCCCCCTAAGCCCCCCTTTCTGTTCTGTGTGAAGTGGGGTTTGGGTGGACGTGTAACAGAAGGGGGGTCCCCTGATGCCTTTGTCTAGTCTGCTAACGTGCTGAGAGTCAGTGAAGCAGAAGACAATGGAAGCGTGGTGGACTCAGCCAGGACGGGGTCTGGGTTGGGTGAGGAGCGTGCCAGGCTGAACTCATTTCAGGCTTGATTTGCCTTGACAAATATGAGCTGCTTAGATTAGCGTTTATAGGAAGTTTTAAGTCCATTATTGGGAAAGAGCTTAGGAGAACATATTTAGAGCTTACAGGCTGGGACACTTTTATCTGAATTGGCAGCTTCTGGGGTTAAACAATGACAAAAAGCAGACAATGATCTGGGTGTGGACTCATAAATCATAGGAGCAATCCTGGAACACAATCCTGGTTCCATTTCTGCGGCTCGGAAAGTCATAAAATCTCACTGCTTTGCAAAAATGCTTCATGATTAAAGACTCCATTTTTCAGCTTTTAAATCCTAATCTTTTTTGTGTAGCATAAGGCTGATCACATGCAATCATTATATTGTGTTTCTCTGTATTCGGTAATGACAAAGGGGCTGTTTCAAAAAACTATTGACTCAAAGCATGTATACAATAGAGGCCAATAAGCAGATGCTAAAATGTGGCTTTTTTTTGTTATAAAATGTTTTCAAAAAGTGTGTTTCCAGTCAGCATTTATTTTTACAGGGGAGATGCAAAATCATTGTTTGTGTTAATTGGCTTTGTGCTGTGTCTGAAAAATGCTGGTGTGTTCCTACAAAATAATGTCATCGTATTAGCTGGAAATTAGTATTAAACACTTGGTGGAACTCCAGCTAGTCATTGTTAATTGCTGGTTCTTTTCTCTGCTGTAAGAACTTAGTTACCAAGCATTGCTTTTCTATATTTTAGATGATGTGGCAGATGATTTAAAGAGGGGCCCAGTGGGTTTTTGTTCTCTCTGTTCTTGTCCCCTAAACCTTATTGTGAAAGGGCATAATGAAATCCTTGATCGAGGGCTAATCAATGCTAAATGTTTAATTACATTACAACACCGTTGCTTTGTGTTCTCCCTCATTGTCTTCCCATTTTGGCTCCCGTTACTCTCATAACATTTGCATATTTAAATTGGATCAGCTCGGCCGGGCATGCCCCTCCTGTCTGATTGGTTGGGTTTTGTCCTCTGCCCCACCCCCCTCCAGCTGTTCTAGGCAGTTTGAAAAATGAGTCAGACCTTCAGCGCTTTCTTCAAAGCAACCACGACGCATAGGGTCCGCAGTGTGCTGCGCCCGGTCCGCCTGCTACCCTTAGATATGGATATGAACACAGCAAGACTGACTTATCTGGAGGCATTGGCTGCATTTTTCTGAGGGAGCAAATGAAATCGTATCCAAACGAGTTCTCCAACAGCAAATTCCCAGCTGAAAATCCACTGTCACTAGTGTTTCGACTGACCTGGGCCTGGATTTGCTGAGCCACTCGGATTAGGAGTCCTGATTTAACATCTGTTTCTATCAGGGATATAATCATAGATATGAAATAAATCTGCTGGTAGATCAGCACTAGTCAAAGAAGCTTGATGAACACTGGCCGGGCAGTCATACTGAATATCTACGTGTACTCACTCAATAGTCTCTACAGTACATCAGAGAACTTTAAACATACAATGCAAACTCTTGAGCCACTCCTTAATGAAGCTACTACTTAATGAGTAGTGAAGTGGAAGTGACTATTGGTCATTTTAAAGCATACAGTTTACAACAATAAAATGCATTCTCTGCATTTAACCCATACACAACGTGCAGCAGGGGGCAGCTTTATCCAGCAACCAGAGAGCACAGATGGGGGCAGCTCAAGGGTGCCTCAGGGTCTGGGATTCAAACCCACAACCTTCTGATCCTGGGGCCTAGTCCATAACCACAAGGCTACGACTGTCTCGAAGTAGATTACATTAAAGAAACCTGAATCAATGTTTTAGTGAAACAGATTGCAAAGTGCCTAAAGATACAAGGTTCTAGATGAACCTTTTTCTAGATAAATCCTGTTTCTTCACTGCTTCATGTCTTAAGTTAGACGCTTTGTTCTGCTTAAAGGTTCAGACATAGATCATTGTGTGGATTAACCAACACAAAACAATCAGCCTGCTCAGGTACAGAGACTGGACTGAAAATGAGAGACAAAAACTTGGTGTATGGGACAGGCAGGACATGGGCAGGACATGTCTAAGAACATGATCTGGGTTTGCAATGTTTTCACATGTTGCTTTAAGCCCTTGAACGGGTTCTTCCAGCAAACTATTGCATTTTCTATACAAATTATGTTCAGTTCTAGATTAAATTCCTGACGGATTTGAAGAACAAGACAGCACTGAACAAGCATTTAAAGTGGAGACGATATGTCCCCAGTGTCCCCAGCATATATCTCTCACCTATTCTAATACTCCACATACATAATATGTCCAGAAGTATGTAGACACTTCCTGTGTCCATAATTAGTGGGTATTATTTATACCAGATGCTGGAAAATTGCTGTGAGGATTTTAATCACAAGAGACATATTTAGGTCAGGTACTGGTTTTGGAAGATTTTCTGGACAGCAAACTCTACTCAGCTGGGGGACACTGGATGGGAACACCATCACCCAAGAGGACACAGTTCCACTGCTCCATAGCCCTACTGGTGTCATTTATCTTCCTCTAGCCAACGCTCAGCACTGGCCATGGAAACCTTAGGCTCTTGTGTGGCCAATCCAGAGCATCCTTTTCCAGTTGGGAATGCTTTTCAACAAACATTACACATATATAGGTGTATGTGTGTGCAAAATTGAACACCAGTGTCAGTAATGGGTGGACCAGAAGTAAGAGAATTTAGAGGCGTCTAGATTCTTTTGGACATATTGCGTACATGCAATAGGGAATAGTTTGTAAATGGATTTGGATCTGGAGTATATTCTGACACTTTACAGTGATGATGTTTGTCTGCGCTAGGTCTCTATTTTTTTAGTGATTGTGCTGCATCGACTATGTAGCACAACAGTGAACAATATGGTAATTTATCTCATTGACACGACACAGAGTTAATCAGGTTGGTAATTGTTTCCATCACTTGTAATTGCACTGAAATAACTGTGACATGTAGCACACACCCACCTCGACACACATCCTGTACATAGCAGCCCTCTTCCAGATGCAATACTCGGTTTGTGTGTGTGTGTGTGTTTGTGTGTCTTTTGTGAAGGAAAGGACAGAAAGCTTACTGGAATTGCTTTTACAACCCTTTCTATTGTTTGGTTAATTTCTCTGAGCTTGCAGAGGGAGAGTGTATGACAGTGGGATAAATGTGTTTTTCCAGTCCCATATGAATTAAGCACACACACATTAACAGACAGTGCTCTATGTGTGTGTGTAGGTGTGTGTGTGTGTGTGTGTGTGTGTGTGTGTGTGTGTGTGTGTGTGTGTGTGTGTGTGCTCTTTATGTCAGCTTCTACCACAGCTCTTTCTGGGGCTCCACCGCTGTTTTTTATTTTTTTTTCAGATTGTAAGACACTGTTCTCTGTCTGCACCCTCTTTACTGCTGTAACTGTTGCTTCAGAAGCTTGTTTTTTTTTTCTATCTGTGCTCTCTAAACACCATCTTTTTTTTGTGCTGATGTTCACAGTGTTGGTGCAGCAGTAGAGGTCAACTGGGTCTTTCTCATCGCCACTTATGTGGGTTTGGGAGGTGTGTGTGCATGTGTTTGTGTGTGTGTGTGTGTTTGTGTGTGTACTCTCGGAGAAAAATAGCTTTTATTTTAACAGAAACATTCATTTACTCAGAAAATCACTAATGGTAATAAACACAATACATCAAATTACAAATATACACAATAAGAATTGATTTAATGTATTTCACAATTTGGTTTAATCCCTCCTCAGAGAATCCCAGTGTAATTACTGGTTTCTGCTCACCACCTGGTTTGGTTAATCAGTGCTTCTTTGAGTTAAAGATAGAAGTGAGCTGCTGATAGACGTGAACAGTTTAAGGTGTGACGGTGCAGCAAGGAAAAACCTGGAACTAAGCTTGTGCTCTTAAAACCAAAAAACTAAATTGAAATTAGTCTGGTGACAATGAATTTTAAACCACCGATTAAGGGCCAAGAAAAAAGCTTTTGCTAAACATTACCAATGGTGTGTTTTAGTACAATCAAAAAAAAAGAAAAGGAAAACATTAGATAACTTTATAAGGTAGTATTTTACCTGACACACGTTCACCCACATTCAGAAGAAGAGTGTGAGAGTGTGACAGAAGCAGTGAACCCACTGGTGTGAAAGCAGAACATTGAGTGAAAGTGAAAGTGACTAGTTCCCCACCACAGCATACAGCGAACCACACAGAAATGCTTTCTCTGCATTTCACCTTCACACACACAGTGTAGCATCAGCCAGCTATACATTCAGTGTCCGAGGAGCAGTGAGGGGGACGGTATCTCGCTCAAAGGTAACCTACTGGTCTGGGACTCAAACCCAGGGCTATCTAAAGTGAAAGTGAAAACTTTGCAAGATCACAGCACAGCACACAGTGAACCACAACAAAATTGGACCTCTGCATTTAACCCATGCACACAAAGACCATGCAGCAGGGGGCAGCAGTGATGTGAACGGTACCTTGCTCAAGGGTACCTCAGGGCAACCTACTGGTAAGGGGTTTGAACCCCCAATCTTCTGAGCCTGGGGCCAACTCCCTACTCAACTCCCCTGAGCTGATCATGTCCGACTATAAACGCTGCCTCTAAACAAAGAGAGTTAACTAAAAATACAATTGGATAAACAAGATGGGCTGTGAGATGCTTTACAGAAAACATAAAGCCAAATCAAAAGCTGAATTCATTTGACTTAAGGACTTTTGTTCCAGTTCCATAGTGTGTATTTGTGTATCCTGGTGTTTTGTTTGGTCAATGTTTTCTTTTAGTTTGATCAAGTTCTGCTTGCATTCAACTACTCATGCAGACATCCTGCTCAACCCAGACACATCTGGCTGTAATGTTTTACATCAGCTATATAGATTCAACAGATGAACCTTATTTTCTCATACAGTGAAATACGTAACACACATACAGCATATTATTTGTAAATAGAGGAACACATCCCAATGACCCTGTGCTCCTTGTCCTGATTGTATATAACAGCACTGTTGTGCGTTTGTCAGGGGATTGTGTTTGTGTGTCGGATGCCAGTGCTGTTGAATGTATAATATGCCGCCTGACTGATTGCTAGTAATCAGAGTTGCTTTTTTGCCACATAATGCAAGAAACCATCTCGTTGCCTTTTTGAGCTCTCTCTCTCTCTCTCTCTCTCTCTCTCTCTCTCTCTCTCTCTCTCTCTCTCTTATGCTCTCTCCCACAAACCCACACTCACACTGGGCTAACCATGTGTGGATGCACAACATTTATCATGACAAACCCAGCAGCTGCAGCGCTGTGTCGCCCCTGCCAGATAAACTTCATAAGAAGTGCTTTTGGATTCTGTCCAGCTTCTCTATTTTTGGCCTGACATCTAAAAACACAGACATCAAACTGACCTCCAGGAGCTTCTGGCGTAATCAGAAGTTGTTGAAATTTTTAAACGTTACACTTGCAAAGTTAGTGTGGTTTTGTTAGAGAAAATTTAGCGGAAAAATGTCCCTTAGCCTGATTCCCATGACACTCAGCACAGCCGGCCCCGCTCACAACAACAATCAGCGGCTAATTGTTGCAATGCCGGGCATGAGGACCGTGTTCTTCTTCAAGGCTCCAAGCGGGGACACCAGCTCTACCACTTCTGCCCTGAACCAGCTGGACACAGTGTAGGTGTGTGCTCTTCTACAGCTGTAAAAGAAAGATCAATATTTTTCTTTGTGGTCACTGAGGTTAAGGTTAGGTCTTAGTGTGAAAGTAACAGAGGTCTGCTGACCCAGTCATTCTAAGGGCAACTTGATTTACAGAATTGTATCAGTTTCTGATTCAATCTTTCTCCTGATTCTGTTACACTCCTGAAAACTGCTTCCAGTCCAGTGTAATATAAATTAAAATGAAGGTGCCATTGCAAGGTCTTCACATAAACAATTTACATAAACAATATTACACACCTGATTGCATATTAATATTAAACCTGCCTCTGTAACATATCGTTCAGATACAGAGACGTTCATGTCTTTTGTCTGTCTCAGCAAGTAATAAATACCTCTCTCTACAGTGTCCGACCTTGACTCAGACTTCTGTCTGCCAGGTTGGTGACCCTGTTGGGATTCTTCTGGAAATACACACACACACACACATACACACACACACGCCTATATATATATATATTGGTACATATGATCTGTATGTTTTTCCTTTCCAGTGTTAGGGTGTTATTTTATAATCTCATCCCTTCTCATCCCAGCTCCTTCATCTTCACCCTCTGGCCACTTTACTTCTTCCCAACAAACTGTAACGTTAATAACGTTCTTGACTTATACAAGAATGATTTTATTTCTATTTATAACATCAATGTGTAGAATAAATGAAATGTATATTTTACA
>CM029368.1:5766358-5802044 GCA_017165825.1 Hepsetus odoe
TAAGATTTTTAGGTTTGATGACTTTACGGAGCCTCACTTGTGAATAAATTAGCATGTCTCTTTAAGTACATGCTGGTGTGGAAGAGTTCATGCTAATTAGATGTTTCCTAACCACAGAAGAGGAGACTCTCCCCAATAAGGCTTTCAGAAATAGCTCTGTGCTGAAGTTAACAAAAGTGATGATCCACTTGTGAAAGGTGTGTATGGATCTGCGTGGAGGTGGCTATGAATGTACTCTGGAGAAATAAAAGGCATCTTTCCATTAGAAACTTGATCTTGGATGCGTTATCATAATAGTGCCCGTGGATATGAACCCGGTAGGAATGAATAATTGAAGAGCTGTGTAGAATGCTTCACCTCTCCATGATGCTTAGGGAGAGAGCGTGGTTCCCATATGTTTGGATGGATAAGGAAACTAACAAAAAAAATAAGGGTAGAGTTATATCCAAAAGAATTCCACGTTACTTGATATAAGTTTAGACCTTCCTGAATGATTTTATTACATACCTGTAGTACATACCTGAAATATGGAAAACACTGCAGACCTTTTTGTGGACAGATGCAGATGGGAGACAACGGTGTGTGTTTTGGGTGGTGCCTCTCTCTTTCCCACTATCCCTCCCTCTTCCACTCACCCCCCCTCTCCCCTCTTACACTCTTTCTGCAGTCGATTAGAGATAACCCCACATCCTCAGGAGGAGGTGCTGACTTGCTCATGGATGGGGCAGGCAGGGGGGGGGGGTGGGTGGGTGTGAGACTGATTCGAATGCACAGGGGTAGCATGAAGTGTGGTGGCTCCTCCAGTCAACCTGGGCGATCGATGGGTCATTTGCCTGCTGTCTCAACGAGGAATGGGTGGAGAAACCACAGATCAATGGCCTGGAAGCAGTGGGACCACTAGTGTCCGGCATGAGGAGATCAATGGTCAGCTTTATAACCGTACAGAACTGAGATTCTGAAGGATCAATGGAGGAACCACTCTGCTCCATGGCCTGACCTAGATGGGGTTGGATCAATGCAAAGAAAGGTCCACTGCAGTCTTTCTGAATCTGGATTATAAACCATCAATAGGCTGATCTGGTAGATTCCATAACTGGTCATAGACTAACTACAGAGTTTTTCTTGAAAATAAAAACATGTTCTATTTTGAGAAAATTTCCTGCACGATGAACTGATATCCATACAAGTGGGTGAAAGTATGAACTCTACAAAGTAGAGAATCTACTTAAGCTATTCCATTTATGTTTTACATACATTTTCACAGATGAAAGTATGTTATACAGATTCAGAAACCACACAAGCAAGTCTGTTTGACCCGTGATCCCTCTTTAGTGTGTGGCAATTTAACTATTCAGTCTGCACAACAGGCTGCATCTAATAGCTAAACATTTGAGGTTGTTCAGCAAAACGTAATAGCCATCAATAGAAATCGTTTAGTATCACTTCAATATAAGAGTGATAAGCTATTTTTCTGCTGCTTTATGAGTTTTTCTTTCATTAATGTAGTGTGCAGGAGTCAATGATGTGTTTGTATTTCTCCAGCCATCTGTTTTCATTGTTAAATACCGTGAGGAAGCCAAACCTGTGACACAACTACTATTTCTCTCTCTCTCACTCTCTCTCTCTCTCTCTCTCTCTCTCTCACTCTCTCTCTCTCACTCTCTTGCTCTCTCTCTCTCGCTCGCTCCCACTCTCTATTTCTCTCAGTTCTTTAGAGTAGTTCATCCAAGTGCAGGAGATTAAGAATAGAGAGATGGGGTGAACAGATTGGCTGGAGCAAGTTAACCTACATACGATGCAGCCCTGTTTTTTACTTACACACATAAATACACGTGCACACACACACACACACACACACACACACACACACACACACACACACACACACAGCTGTCCAGCAGAGGCAATACTTGCACACTCAGTGTGGATTGTAAAAGCAGTACTGAACAGGATAGGATCCATCCTTTGATGATAACTGTTCATTTCTTGCTGCTGGTGCAGGCACTTCCTTTTGTTGCAGCTTCTGGTTGATGTTATAAGCTTTACAGAGTTGTCAAAATTCCCATTTAGTGTGTTGAGAAATGAGGGTGATGTTTTTTTTATGTGCACCCACTCTCTCATGTTTAGCAGGCTGAAGATTCTCCACCGGGGATGGGGGTAACTTTAGCATTTGAACGTATTACTTAAATGTAAAAGTATGTGCAGTCTGTTGCTATTCAGGTTGTCATGGTAAAAATATTACAAATCTCCCAGAACTCAAATAAGATTAATTCTAGCAGTTTCACATATTTTTTCCTGAACTTTTTTTAAAGTCTTCCTCTTGACTTCAGTGAAACCATGTCTGTGGATGAGGCCTAGCTAGGTGTATGGGGGTTGCCTATGGGGATTCATTTGGGAGCAAATCAGTTTTTTGATGAAAGCACAATAAATTTTGTGCCTGTGACAAATAAGCATGTCCCTACACTGCAGCAGAGACTGCTGTTCAGCGCTGTGCTGAGGTGTGATAGAGTAGCTGGGGGGAAAATTCCCATATTTCCCTCTGGAGGTGGCTGGTAGTATTTGTGTGATGAGAGGGAGGGCTGAGAGTTATATTCCTGCACACTGTTCCGTCTGAGCAACACTTTTGATTCTTTGATCCGGACAGAACGAAACTATTTTTCATTTTTCAGGTCGATTTATAACAAGCTTATAACATGATGACAGAGAGGCACTTGGAAGAAATGAAGCAGGCGCATAAACAAAATTATTAAAACTAGTCTTTCTATAACCTCTATCACATAGCTGACAGCAGAAGAAGTGATCTAGTAGTTTTGTGGGTGATTTAGTCCAATTCTACAGACAACAGTGTGTCATTCAGTATCAAACAACATGATCATGTCTGTATGAGATTAGGTATCATCTTGATATAGTTTAAGGAAAGTGTTTGATGATTCTAACAGGCAGTTTGTGTTCTGCTAATTGGTGGGATTTAAACTTCCCGTAGTTGTTCCAGTGACCCTCACAGCTCCAGAGCAAAAGTGAAGATGCAAACTGCTTACTAATTCATCTTTATCTGGCTACTTTATTAAATTAAGCTTGTGATATACAATAAAAAATTCAGTCTTACAAAAGACTCACTCACTCACTCACTCACTCACTCACACAGTGTGTATCATAGACCTTGTGTTGTTGATGACAAATGAAGTCTGTCCTGAAAACTTCAGCTGTATCATGTCAGGATAAATAGACCAACAATAATGTTTCAAAAATAAATCCTCTATTAATCTTTTTGCTTGTCTGGGAAGGTTCCTGTTTCAGAATTGCAAGGGTTTGTTTCGATGATAATGATTTACCTCCTTTTAGGAATCATCCTTGTTTCCACGGTGACTAAAATCACACACATGTCCCACTGATTTTAATTGGTGGGGCTGGGCTCTCTCTTCAGTCCTGCTTTGTGTTTGGTGATGAGTTCAATGACACTCTCCCTCCATCTGCCCCATCCTTCCTGCTCTTTATTTCCTACTTACTATTCTAGTGGGCCTGTCCTGCCCAGTTCTTTGGTGTCCACTGATGCTCATATATATATATCCTCTCTCCTCTCCTGTCTTCTTTGCACTCTCATCCGTCATTCCTCCCTTTGATGTACTCCTCCTCCTTTTCAGACTTGTTTTTGCCGCGCTGACCTTCGACTCTTCGGTTTGAAGGGTCTGCAGAGGTCATCTTGCGGGTGTAGAAGCAGGTGGGGGTTATAGTCAAGCCATGGATCAATCACTTAATTCAAACATTTCCACTTGGCAAGACTTCACTGGCACCACAGCCAGCAGAAACCAACAAATGCCGCTCCACGCTGCTGAGAAGCAGTAAGGAAGACAGACACAGATTGCAGTCAGCACAGCCTGCAAAAAAAAAAAAGGAAAAAAAAGAACTTGGATTGGAGGAAAATGAGAGAGGAACATATGGATGAACTCAAAGCACAGCTGAGCTTTTTCTGAGAGGTAATTATGCCCAGCCTCAAGGTAGGATTGTGAGGTGGAGGCACACACGCACAAGCCTAATGGAGAAGGATGAAATGAGTTGAGTTGGAGTTTGGATTCATCAGGTGCCAAATTGGCACAGATTGTTTCGATGTTTAGCTCTCCAGTTGTTCCCCAGCAGCGTTCCCTTCACTCAAGGTGGAAACGCTTCAGTGCCTCCCAGTGTTCTCTCTTACTTCTTCACTTTCCTTACGTTCTGTCTGACTACATATTTTATTCCTTCTCACTCTCTTTCTATCTCACTTTCTCTTTCCATCTATACTTTCTCCTCTTTTATGTTCTCTTCTCATTTTCTCCTCCGTCTCTCACTTTTTGGTCTCTTTCTTTATCTTTCTTCATCCTCATTTCCTTAAATATTCTGTCTCTTTCAGTCTCTAGCCTTCTCTTCCCCTTTGAATTTCTCTTTTTTCTACTTTTTCTCTCTCCCTGTCTCTTTTTCTCTCTTTCTTTCTCAGTGCATCAATCTTTTTCGTGTCTAAATCTCTTATTTTTTCTGTTTTTTTCTCACTACTTGTCTGTTACTCCATTTATTCCTCAGTGTCTTCCCTCTTTTATCTCTCTTGCACATACACACACACGCACACACACACACACACACACACACACACCCTACCCATCTGCTCTCTTGCCCTTGCATCTGCACCAGCCTATTCCATTCTTTGACCTTCTCTTCTCCTGAAGAGCGAGGGAACATTCCTGATCTGTATTCACGATGTCCAAAAGGATGACAAAAGATGGAATGACAGTGTGATTTGTTCTGCTTGCCCTCTCTTCCCTGTTTCTCTATATACATATACTTTGGTGTGCATGCCTCATTAGGTTGCTAAGAATGAACTGGAGTGTGTGTGTGTGTGTGTGTGTGTGTGTGTGTGTGTGCTGCATTAATTATGTGGGAGTTTCTCATACTCTTGTATGCCTGGTTACTCTCCTACGTGGCTGCTGTCGGAGGGCTTTTTCCAGGAACTGCATTCCTTTAGTTTACTGTCTCAGTGTTTTAATCCGAAGAACTTTATTTGTGAAATCTACCAAAATTTGATGTAGGCAGTGTAAATAACATGTAACAAACTGCAATTTTGCTTTTGATTGATTACAGTGGATAAATCACTGGTTGTTACTTATATAATCGGATAACATTTGGACAGAAATCAGAACAATAATGATGAAATTACTCACTAATCTGTTGTCATGTGGCAGAAAATATGCCATCCTTCTACAACAGTGGCACAAATCCTCCCTATAAAAATGGACAGTAGTGCAATAACAGGGTACTTTCTTGCATAAAGTTATTGCTTTATTGCTTTACCATCATCTGGGAATATTTTTTAAGTGACATTTCTTTCTTCTGTATGCTTTCTGTCACCCCTTATTAGTACGCTAAGGAAAGGTCGGGGAAGAGATAATGTTTGCACTACAGAGACGTACTAGATGAAACTCCTGCTGAAAACATCCCTATAATTAAATACGCTTTTCTAGAGATTACATTAATTCACATGGCATTTAAATTGCCAGTTTGATGAAAATGAGCTGCCAGCAATAATATCTAAAAACATTTTAATTTAAAGCAAAATGCACACAAATTGGGTGCTAGCAGAGCTACTGGTATTCTGTACACACTCCCATCATATATCATGGATGCCTTTGGCCTAGTGACATTATAATAAGTGTGTGACGGGTGAGGAAATTAACCTCAGAATTAACCCTTGAGTGCTGGGTCTGACTCCTATCAGACAGGTAGGAACTTGGTGCACTAACCCAATGACACCAGTAACTAGATTAGTGTGCAGAAAGCTTGCATTTCTGCCCTGATCCTCCCCCCAACACCCCCTTCCCCTTCCTCTTGCTCACGTTCCTGCATTAGGCTTAGCTGCTCAGAAACGTGCAGGGGGATTTCACTAATCGCTCTAAACTGCTTTAAACCAACACCTGAAAAATCCAGCCCACTTCCTCCCCAAGGGAGTCCACACTATGACCCTAGATGGCTGGCCTTGAGACTATTGGACACACTAACAACTGGCAATGACTTAACACACCGAGTACAAGCACACGCCAGACAGCCACTTTCTGCTTGAAAATGGTGTGGATGGTCTGGAAGAGGGCTTCTTTCTCTCACCCTGTCTCTCTCTCTTTTTCTGTCTCTCTTACCATCCGCTCACCGCTTGTCTCTGAGATGCTGAGAGGTACAGTGCAGTGCCATGCTTTATTGGATCTTGAGATGTATGAAGAGTTATAAATAGCAGGTAGGCATCATGCAGCAGCTGAGCTGTGCTGCCAAATCCTCTCTACAGCTGCTAATGGGAGACAGTGGAGTGGAGGAGCTGCCAGAATGAAGCACGTAAGATATGGGTGTGAAAGGAGTTGCTGTTTGGGGTTATTCATTTATGACCTGCTGATTTAAATAAGTGAATAAATAAATAAATAAATTAATAAATAAATAAATAAGAGGCTTATTTATTTAGTTGTTTGTTTATTTAAGACCGTGTCTGTAAACCTCTGCCCAGAAAACATTATTAGAAGAGCTTTTAGCATTGTTTACGATGATCCACCTGCAGTTTTTAGCACAGACATTACATTACTGACAAGCCAGCACAAAGGGAACGACACCCTGCAGCTGTGAGACACATCTGTAAACTGTAGTGGGGGAAACACATAAAACACCATCACATAACATTAAAAAACAGCTCTTTGTTATTGTACGGCATTTCATGGAGTATTGCTGCCAAGCAATTACTCCGTGTCCCACATGTTGGAGATATAGATGATTGTAAAGAGTTTTGCTAAATTGCATATGGCAAATCTGTACTAATAAGAAAGAAATATGATTTTATAAAGCTAATATAATGACTCTGCTGCAAGTACAAAGAAGCTGCACACTCCATGTTCTTAATTAAATCACTAATGCTGCTGTCTCAGTTTCTGGACATTCATTACAACACCCATGCTACCTGCTTATCTTCTGAGGTCAGGAGATATTCTGCACCAGGAGAAGGTGTGTTGAGCAGATCCTCTGCATGGGGAGATGGAGTGAGGTGTATGTAGGAATCCCCAAGGCTGCTTAATCACTGTCTGGCTAATTAGCTAACAGTGATCTGCCACCTTCTTCTTAGGCCCTGACACCATGAGTCAAGCACCTGGGCCTGGAGTAGTGTTGGACCTATCCAAGGTGTCTGAAAAGATTAACCTTTGCTCGGCCATATGTGTGTTTGTGTCCTGTCAGCTAACACCACGCTCAGTTTATTTGAAAGATGATTACACTTTGCTTTATGCAGCAAAGCTGAGAACTCCTTGAACTGTATATACAGCTTTATTATAGTCAGAAAATATTATGGGCTACATGCACACATTCACGTCCAGTGCAGAATTTTCACAGTCAGTTTATATATATGAGGCTTGTGACCCTGTCTAGGCGCTTGGTATCTTTTAAGGCCGTGACAGACATTTAGGAGGAAAGCTGACTCAAAACTCTAATCAGCGGTGGCCTAGTGGTTAGCGAGTTGGGCACAGGATCGGAAGATTGTGGGTTCAAACCCCTTACCAGTAGGTTGCCCTAAGGTACCCTTAAACAAGGTACTGTCCCTATCACTGCTCCCTGGGTGCTTTCATAGCTGCACGGTGTTTGTGTGCATGGGTTAAATGCAGAGGTTTACTTTGTGCTGTGCTGTGACCTCGCAATGACAAGAATAGTCACTTTCACTTTTCACTGTGTGTGTAATATCACCACACTCCATTCTGTGCAGTCCTGCAGTTTTTTTTAAACCTTCCCTCAAATGTATATGCATGAGGAGGAGGAGAAGAAGAAAAGGATGGAAAAAATCTTGCTTGAAACTGAAATCCAAGTGAGGGGAGAGGTGTTCCCTCAGTTTATCAGTAAGTACAATGTGACCAAGGAAGAGCTTTAGAATTCTGTTTCGTGATAGGCTAGAATGACAAAAAAGCACTGTCCCAGTTCAAATACATATCAGCATCAATCAGCATGAAAAGAAAATCAGCAACCAAAAGGATGCTGGATATCAGTGGGGCTACACATCTCACACCGAACCCCCTCCCCCTCCCTCAACCCCCCACCAAACACTGCGAATACCCAACATGTACGAACCACAAATTCTCATCTTCATTTCACAGTGATGGCATTTACGTCAGCTGTACAAATACCTACCAGAATCATCATCTGTTGGAGATCAGTGAGGTCTTTGTTCAGGATTAATCACACCAGTTTGAGGAACACATTGAGTGGGAAGTAATCCTTCATAAGGGTCTTGTGAAGGGGCCTTAAAAGTCAGTTTTACCTATAGGAAATGAAATTATTTTGTTAATTATATATTTAATGCATATAGTGAGTAAAGCAATTTGCTTGATAGTTTTGGATCTGCAGACTTTGTTGAATTTCGCTGTCAATAATCTATGGTAACGTTGATTTGCGGCAGGCTTTTTTGATATAGCAGACAATGTAAATATTCAAAGTCATTTTATTTCAATGTCATTTCCACAGGAAGAAAGGTATGTGTAAATAGGGGGAGTTGTGTAAATAGGGGGGTATTTTTATCCACGTCATTTGTCATAGCCTGGTCTGCTGGGTCTAGACAAGTGAGTTACAATAGTCGGTCAATTTATCATACATAGGATGAGTGGTCAGCCACTGTTTTCAGCTCTCCAGTCAATCCTCACCTTCTTATAAAGCACAATCACAATGCCGTCCCTCTGTCACATTTACCCTTCACTAGTGCAGGCATTAATGATGCATGGATATAAATTGCCACATTGCCAATGGAACATCTTGTTAGCATTGTGCCTGTTTCCTGGTGCATTTATGACCTCGCAGGAATTTGTGGAGATGCAAAAAAGATAACTTTTCATCTCTTTTCTTCTGCGTATTCTCACTGACTGCAGTCTGCTGCTGTTATGAGAGCACAGAGACCTGGCCTGACAGACAAAATGGGTGTAAAATTGGATAAAAATGAGCATTGTTGATTTGTGATGGCTCATGTCTGAGGATTTCATGGTAATCCAGCAAACCTCTGTTCTTTTGCACAGCAGCATGCACGCCAGGTTATTCTGCAGCACACACACTGTGCTGTCACACTCTCTGCACTCACACACAAACATACAGCTTCATTCTGTGGGGGAGGGGGAGGAAGCATTGACAGGTGATGACACTCCCCCCCCCACACACAGATAGATAGATAGAGATGGATGGAAGGATAGATAGATAGACAGATAGAGGGAAAGAGAGAGAAAGAGAGACTGTATTAATCTAAATGGCTTGACTTACACTAAGTCGTGTTCATTACTGATATGGGGATGCTGCATGGATTATAGATTAGAGTTTATTCATAAAACTTTATTTAGAAAGCCATAAGCGGATTAAAGGTCATGACCTTTTGCACTTTACCCTCTATTGTATAGAAATGGGAATGTTAACAATGTTTTCCTTTTTCGGTTTCAGCAGTGACGTACAAAGTCATGAGCTGACCAAGATCAAAAATCATGCAGAAATCCATCATTTATTAAGCGCTTTTAACTGGTGCACATCATATTTGACTCTATATCTTATTTTACATGTGGCCTCAGCTGCAATCTCAAATTCTTAAGTAAATGTCAAATAATCATAAAATGATCAGAAATAACACATGAAACACATCAGTTTCATGCTTTTGCTTTTCTTCTTTTCCGTTCTCTCTCTGATCTATCTTGCTTTGTTTTTGACATGCTTTGGAGCAGAAGGACGAGAGAGAACAGCGTGTGTGACTCTGATGCTGAGTGAACACGACCCTCATTCAGAGGCATTTCCCTCTTCAGCATTTTGCTCTCACCATTGAGTCAGGGAGTGTCCTAATCCAACATGGCGTTCCTTCATGGCCAATCTTTTAGCACGGACTTTCACTTCTTCTTCATTAAAAAGCTTCTTCATCACTCTCTTCCCTCATTTATTCCTTCTTCTTTATTTTCTTGCTGTGAACACCCTCTTGTCCACTCTTTGTGCTCACCAATCACTCATTTCCTGCTCACTGTGCTCAGCTGGAAGTTCATACCCTCATCGTCCCCTAGACGTTGTCTCTAAAAGCTGTCAAATATGCGCGGCTCTGAAATTAGATTGTGATGGTTATGGTTCTGCTGAGGTGATAGAACAGCTGTCAAGTGTCCAATGACCAATCAGATTGGAGGCTGATAAAGGTCTGAGGCTAATTTAATTCCCCATCATAATCAAATTCTTCCAACATGTACAACACTGGCAAATGCCGGTAACAGTCCACCACATCCTACGGCAGGGTCATTTTCATGCATTGCTCCTATAATTTTAATGAAAGAAATTAAGAAATTTGTTTGGCTTTCCAGTAAGCTTTCTGACTGGCTGTAGCTCTCCCAGGTGTCTGCTGTTCATTAGAGGAAGGGGACACAGCCAAAGACATAGTGGATTTTCCTCTTAGATGCCAGATCTCCATTGGCATTTGTATAAGAAATTAGAATGATTATGGTAGTAGGAGGAAATATGGTTAATTGAACCTTTTCAATCGTTTGCAGACTTGTAATAGAGTTGTTGCATAGCAACTTTGATCTCCATGATGACTGGACATTAACGCTTTATTTCCTTTCACCATAACTGTCTCTACAGCTTGATCATTGATATTGATACACTGAGTCACAGCTTTGCAGCTGATGATAGCCTTATTTTGAACAAACATTCATGAGTAGAACACTTCTCAACCAATCAAATAATTGGAAAGAACCAGTAAATAAAATACAAATATCGTTCAAAAATTCTGGAGTAACATACTCTATTGGCATTGCCCCGCTCCAGCTTGGTGTAGAGGAATAAGACTGTATGGTGATGCTGGCTGTCTGTGTGTAAATGGGTGTGTAGACTCTCTCGTCAGTCACATGGTTGACTAGGGAGTCTACATTTTATTACTCAGCAGTGGGTCTGAGTAATAAAATGCACTGTGTTAGCCATTAGTGAGGTCAACCACATGCCTGTCGGTCACACTGGTCCAGCTAGCCATCCTTTCCTGGCAATTGGCACAAGTTAAATTATACAGCCTGCTTCATCGTTTACAGCGGGTGCCGTTAAGTGAAATGTCACTATGAAACCTCTACACCCCTGTGCGCAAATAGTTGTAATTTGTTTGCCAGTTGAAGGGCTAATAGTACGTAAACATGACAGAAGGGATTGTTTTGCGTTTCTTTCCTGTGTTCTGAACTAAAGGGCAGTGAAGTGGCAACCTGAATTCCTGTTGTGTTTGAAAATGGTCTGCAGGCAGTTCAGCGCAATACCCGGAAAGGCCTGCAAGAAAAGGAGGATGTGTCTGTTGTGGGGGGAGGTGTTCTGTGTGTTTATTGCAAATTTTATTGCATTGATTTAGTCATTTACTGGCCAAACACGAACACAAACTGCTGAGATCAGGATTTATGTGATCAGTAATGCGTGCGCTTTGCTGGGCTCAATAATTGCTACATTGTTTTTTCACATACGCGCACGTGTGTGTGTGTGTGTGTGTGTGTGTGTGTGTGTATGTTTGTAAAAATACATTTATACAACAGTTAGTTCTGGCCGTTTGATTGGTTGCGATTGGGTCTACTTTTTAATTTTTTTTCACAACAACTACATTATTTCATTGAGCAATGTTTGTGAAATAACAAATTCCTTTATGCTACAACTAACAACTTTACACACACGCACACACACACACACACATGAGTGAATGCTGGGTTTAAAAATAGACATTAGAGGTTTGCTGTTTGGCCGTCTGTGCTGCTTTAGCTGTTTGTTCAGTAGTTTATTTAAAAAAAAGGGAGAGGAAAAGAAATATGTTATTTTTACTTGCAGGAAGACGGAGAGAAGTAAAAATTGCTCACTTAACACTTATCACATATGCGATTTCTATATGAGTCTGAGTATTTGAGTAATGAAGCATGGGCCGCTCTCATTACTGCGAGACACAATAACACTCCCGTCTCCACGCCTTGAGTTCCCCCTACACCATCGCCTGCAATTGCGAGTGTCCTTCATCTTAATGGAGCACCATCGACAGGCGGAGAAAAATGAACTTCACATGCTCGCAAATGACACACACTTACTCCATCATGGCCCTCCATGTTGTGCAAAACATCAATACAGAGAAAAATGAGGGAGAAAGGCAATTTTACAAGCAGCAGCTACTGAAAGCCTGTTCAAATTAAGCATAATCACAGTGAATGTGAAACAAACTGTACGGACGCAATTAGTCCACTGCATCTCTTCATTCTCTCACTTGGTTGTACACTTGGAAACAGATTCTCCTTTGAAGAATACAGCCTCATTAAGGCAGTGCAATAAGCAATGAAATGAAGGGAAATTGGGGAAGGAGTGAGAGATTATGAGGGAAAACTACTCTGAGCTCTGTAAACTGAATTAAACTGCCATACAACAACTGGAACTGTGGCACATGATAATAAAACTAAATAACACAATAATAAAACAGCCAAAACAATTTTCTATGAGAATTCATTTTTGTCCCTTAAAGAGACATTCACTGGGCAGATAGGTAAGGAAGAATCTCAGCCTCAAATTAAACAGCTGCATCAGTTGTGTACAGGCGGTTACCGTTGACAACAATTTTGATGTTTTTCCGAGACACAGTAGAAACCAGCGAGCTGGCACTTCTATTAATTTCGTGCTTAGGATTGACAGGTTTTCAGTTCTTTTACTAAACACAGGGTAAACACCAGAATTATTACCTGTGAAGAGTTGTAGAAGATGAAAATGCTGGCGTGCATCAAAGGAAGCTTCACTGAAATGTCAAATATTGGCACTGGTCTGGCTTCAGGGTCTTAGTCCATCAAAGCAGACGTGCAGATGATTAGTTGTTTAATTGAGACAAATTAAAGAGACAACCCCGTGAAAACCTGCTGCACGTTGCGGATAACACTGGACACCAGTTCTATTGGAAAATGGCCAAAGACCCCTTGCACTTGAAGGACTCTCAGATATGTTGCTGATCCATTTGATTGCAGTACTAGCATTTGCAACACTGACATTGCTGTCAGATATGCAGTTGTGCAGAATGCAGTAATAAAGAATAAAGTCTTTGGCCTGCTGTGAGCACAATGTTTTTTTGTAAATGAAATCAGCTACTTGCATTACTCATTATTCTAATAAACACACTAATTTTTCCTGGATACATTAATGTCCTTATATTGCTTTTAATGCAGGATATGAGTGTATAATAACAATGTTGTGTTTTGGGCCTTGGGACATGCCTTTTAAAGTGTAAACGAGTGTATGTGTGTGTTGTGTGTGTGTGTGTGTGTGTGTGTGTGTGTGTGTGTGTGTATGAAGGGGTCATAGGGTTTTGTGGTGTTTCACTTGCTTTCTGCTTCTCTGAATGCTGATGTCTGTGTCACTCAGAGGCTGATAAGCAGACCTTCTGCTGCTTGAACATTTCCTTCACCTTCACTTTCATACCACTGCTTCTCATAATCCAGTCAGAGAGCTCCCTCTCAAATTCTGTTTGACCTACACATCTATCTCTCTCTCTCTCACACACACACACACATGCATGCATGCACGCACGCACGCACACACACACACACGCACACACATACTTTTGCATAACAGTGTTAAGCTTAAAAGATATATTATAAAATTATAGAGATATATAATTATATACATATTATATAATTATAGAGATCAGTGTAAGAAACCTGTGTGTGTGTGTGTGTGTGTGTCTAGAAGGTAGCTGGGTATATATTGACTGGAAAGCCATCAAGTGCAGGCTCAGCTTTCTTTATCAGCGGTTTAGGGTCTGGATCTTGATCAGACTTACACATTATTTCAGTTGGCACTTTATTTATGGCTTTCTTGCTTTTGGCCTTATTCTTGCTCTGAAATATGACAAGAATAAACTATTGTACCATATTTATGCATAATGCAAGTGGTGGATGATTTAAGCTTTAAAAAAGTCTTGCTATAGATAGCAGCTCTATATTTAGAAACAAAGACCTTTTTTTGTAAGGAGGCTGTTATTAATACCTTATAAGGCTCTTACGTGTAGTTTCCCCCATTTGTCTGCAGTCCTCTTTTGAGAGTACCCAGGTGGCCTTGCTTTGGAAGGTCAGAGGAAGTGCACTTCTGTGTTGCGCTGATATTCCATTTATTACAACAGCCAAAGCAGAGGTTTTTTTTTTTTTCGCCTGTGTAACCAGTGACAAGAAATGATGTCATCTTAACGAAAGAAAATACTGTAGCTAATGCAAAAATGCAGCAAATGTTTCCTCCTGGATGGAGACACATAGTACTGTTAGCGTTAAATGGATTAATTCACCAGCCTTTCTTTTCAAAGTGAAAAGAACGAAAAAGCACGCAGTGAGCTGCAATGAAATTCAACATCTGCTTTTCACCCACACGCGTGCAGCAGGGGGCAGCTATTTTGAATTGCGCCCGGGGAGCAGTGACAGGGATGGTACCTTGCTCAAGGGTAACTCAACCTACTGGTCTGGGATTCAAACCCATGATCCTGGTAGGGTACTGCCATCTGTATCTATATGGCGTCACTGAACACTAGCCCACCACTGCCCCATTTATCGTGGGCATACTTTAGAAGTTTTTCCTTGCGAACAACTGCAGTGTCTGTGTATCTCTGGGCCGAGGCCTGTCTGGTATGCATCGGTAGTGACCACGGTGTAATGGAGCTCAGAAATTAAAGCAGCGTGAGTTGAATGGACTGCTAAAAGCAGTATTCAACAGGATGACAGTGGCATTCATGTTGATTTCCCGGCCACTTTCATTGTTAATCGGTCATTCCGATGATGCTCTGTGCACCGGGGAGCAATGTGTGCCACAGTTGTCTCAATAAAGGCCATTGAAGCTCTCAACCTTTTATTGTGCTTAGTAAAGAGCTGTTGAGAATGTTGAATACATAATGCACAAAATACACAGAGCATGTTGAACACATTATGCCTGAGAAGGCCTGTATAATAATTGTCACAGTGCAAGATTCTGAGTTGAGATATTTTGTAGGAAAACAGACTACGGACATATAATCAGCATCTCTATGTAAGTGCCCTTCATAAATGAGAAGTAAAGGAAAGCCAGCCTGAGCTTTGCTAAGGACTGATCCTTAGAGGACTGGATTAAGGCCACCTTCTCTGATGAGTCTAATTTTTCCATCACCTGGTCTTCTAATGGTTTGGAAACCTGGGGAGACCTTTGAGCTAAAGTGTCTCCACCTACTTTGAAATTTGATGGAGGATTGTTGAAAAGCTGGGGTGCTTCATTCAGGAAGATTTTTGTTTGTGAAGGACGTGTATGATTATACTATACTATTACACCATGTGCAAGGTTATTCTGGATGAATAACTGCTCACTTCAGCTCTGAAAATGTTGCCTAACTCTGAGGACTGGGTTTTCCGGCAGGACCCTGCTCCATGCCACTCTGCCAGGTCAGTCAAATTGTGTTCACAAAATGAAGACCTTGTCATGACCACTCCAAAGAGAGGCATGAACTCACCCAGTGAGAAAGACTCTTCTTCCAAACTTTAGTGTTGTGTTATTTCAATTTTCAATCTTGATTCTGTGTATTATTCAATGGAGAACACAAATGTTTTTCTGGACAAGTTCTCATTTTCAGCAATTAAAGCACAATATGTTTATGTGACATTAGGAGAAAATATTGTCAGTAGTTCATGGAATAAAACCAAATTGTGTGTATTCCGCACATGTCCATAGTTGCTAAAACCAGAGAAACTGCTCATTTTTCAGTGGTCTCTTAATTTTTTCCAAAGCTTTATATACCGGCACCACACAAGAGACAATATAGACGCCATCTGCCATTTACAGAGGAGAGAGAGGGATGGAGTGAAAGAGGAACGAAATGAAACGAGCAGAGTATTAGACAGAAACAGAAAGGGACAAAGGAGAAAGAGAGAGAGAGAGAGAGAGAGAGAGAGAGAGAGAGAGAGAGAGAGAGAGAGAGGGAGAGAGAGAGAGAGTTGCTTAATTCGTCTCTGGCTGAAATTGAAGACAGCAGCCCTTGTTCCGTCCCCAGCCCCCTCTCACTGTGACCAGCAGTCTCCGAGGAGCACTTATTGCATTGTGGGTAATTTCAGTTCACCAGGACAATTAGATTTCTCCCTGTAAACGTTTTAAAAAAAATGACTGTGGTTTGAGGTTCAGGCAAATAAAATCCCATCAATTGCTGGGCTTTTGTGTCCACAGCTGGGAATAAAAGGATTCCTTGGGATGATGGCAAAGAAGAACCACTGAAAGCTTGAGGAATTTGTTTAATTTTTTTCAACTTACAAAGCCTTTTAAAGTGTAAAGCAACACATAATGTCAAGGTCCTCCCAGTTAAGATCTCAGATTTTGCACTTCCTATACACATGATAAAGTGTAGCAGCTACTGTTAGGGAACGTGAGCTTCACATGATGGAATTTTATTTTATTCCTGGGTGTAAATTTGCTCTGTCAGTCGTGTTTGCATATGTTTTGATTGCAGCCCTGGAATCCACTGTATCTCCCTGTTCTCTAGGGCTGTAATAGACGGAGTCGCTGGAGTAATTGAGGCTTGTGTTCTGAAAGTGGTGCAGTGTGGTGAGGCGACCACAAGTGGAATTTGTTTATCACCCAGTTAACACTTTTTTAACTTCTTCACGCAGAGTGGTGCAGCTGTGCTTTTGGTGGGTTTAGAGCCTAATTAAACAGAACATTTCTTCAGCATTTTTGCTTTCTTTTGACAATTACTGAATTAGAGCAGTTATAACAGCCATGCCAACTGCTGCTTGGAGACAATCTCATTCATCCAATCACACGTACCTTCTAATCTAATCCTGGTGGCAGTTCATGACAGTTCATCACGCTCAACAGAAAGGAGATGTTTTAACAAAATTACATCCATGCTGCCAAACAAACAAGCAAACATGCATCTCCCATTTATTTTTGCATTATTTAAACAAAACATCTGCATTTACTGTGATTAATTTCTACTGAATGGACCATAAAAACCAAAGACCAAAGTTCCTAAAGAATAGCAAATTCCATTAATTTACACTGAAAGTTAAGAGCATTGCTTTAACGACTCTTTCCTGAAACAACGGTACATTTGGTAGAATCTCTGCAGTTTCATACTGAACTAAATTAATAGAAAGGAAACTATGCATATAATTGTAATTTAAGATTCCATAGCACAGAGAAGATTTTTTTTTTTTTTAATGGTGTTGGTGTAATATGTAAAGTTTACAAATACACTGGCCACTCCCCAGGTTACACAGATTATTATTTCTGTAATTATTTCTGTAAAAAAAAAAAAACAAGGAATTAATCTGTCTGTCTTTAGATCTAGAACACTTTAGTCCACTTATTCAGAGGAACAAGAAGCAGCCAAGAGGTCGTATATAGATACATATAGATACACGTTCACTGGCCACTTCATTAGGTTTATTAGGCTGCTTTTCAACGTCAGCGTCAATGGTGTGCTCACCATTTGAACCAGTTTGGTGCAAAGACAGGAAAGACTTTTTTTTAATTGCTATTCTAGTTTTCCAGCATATGAACATGATGCTGAGGACAGAAAAACAGAATCATGCAGGAAAAGAGGTGCTACTGTGTATTTGTAGTAAAACACATTGAAATTGATTTAGACAATTAAAATAGATAAAATAGAAAATTAGTATAGATTAAAGAAAGGTGCACCTAAAAAAGTCATACAACTAATTGTTTCATTCTAAGAGATAAAGAGAGGCTGAAAAATTATGGTGTAAAAAATGAATGCTAAAAGTATTTGATAAAAAAAATTGTGAAACGGTGCTTTTATTGTCTGGCGGTTTTTGCTCCATAGGCATGGCTTGGCTTCCCTGAAAGATCATCTAAATGACTCTCTGCTCCTTGACTTCCTCTTGCCATCTGGAGGGAATTCAGGGATTTCCCTTCCTTCTATTAGGGTCAGAGAACCAGCGCAACCCAAGGGCACGAAAGCTATTCCCCCACCTGCACCTGAAATGATACTTTCACATTAAATATTTATGCTGGTTATTTTGTGACTGCTGGTCTTTTTGAGGCAGCCACAAAAACTACTGCGATTTGTCTTTTTTCCTGCAGCACACAGTCATTACATTCAGATAGTGTCAGTGGAACTCAGGCAGGCAGACAGAAGGAAATATGGTGTTGCAGACCCTGTTCTGTGCCTGAGTGTAGTGATAATGGAATGTCATGTTCTTGGCTGTGATTGGAGATAATGCAATCAGATGGAAAATAACAGTACGCCCGTCATGGCTGCCGCACTTTACACTACAGCTATTCAAAGACACTCTTGATAAGAAATCTCTCTGTATTGATCTCAGCCGCCTACGGCTCTGATGGGGAGAGGAGAGTGGTGGGCATTTATTGGCAGAACGTGTTAGCAGAATAAGAAAAGGTCTGCTGCTACTGCACACTTTTATTCACTACAATGAACAATGTTGTGAAATACAGTTTTAGGCTTGGTGAGGAGAAATTCTAGTCCGAAGCATTGATCGTTTCGCAGTTTTTGACTTTGTAAAGTAAACGCTCAGACCTGATCCAAAAAAGTCTAAGCAGTAAGAAGAAAAGTGAATTGAACAGCTGCAGCTAAATTGTAATTAAATAAAGTAAAATAAAATAAAATAAAATAAAATAAAGAAAGTGAGTAATGACAGGGAACTACCTTTGGTTCCTTGAAGAACCTTTTGATGGATGGAGGCAGTATTATAAATTTAAGTGAGTTTAATGCATATTTAATGAAACTCCACAATATGCTGTTTCTTTCATGAACCCTTATAACGGGGGCAGCGGTGGCCTAGATCAGAAGATCACGGGCTCGAATCCCTTACCAGTAGGGTTACCAGTGAGCAAGGTACCATCCCTGTCACTGCTCCCCGGCTCTTTCAATTGCTGCCCCCTGCTGCACGTGTGTATGTGTTAAATGCAGAGGTCTATGTTCATTGTGTCTCACTGTCTGCTGTGCTGTGTTTCACAATGACCAGAATGGTCACTTTCACAAAATGTTTACAATCACAACTGTAAACTGGCTCTTTGAGGTAGGGGACCTCAGACCTGTCCTCAGGGACCCCCAGATGCTCAGCAACCATCCCAGTTTGTGATGCAAACATGTGGACCATCTGGGATTCCCTAAGGATCGGGTTGAGAACCACTGCTTTAGGAAATCAAAAGCAGAAGTGTTTTTTTTCTATTGCATCTCTTAAAGGTCAAACTATATACAAACTATTTTTATAGCTGTTAACTGCTTACTCCATTTATCACTGAGGCAAGATATATACATTCAGTAAGAGATCTATATCCTGCTTGTTTTGCTGATGTGAGTTATAAGAGAACAAATGAAATATATTTGGCCTGAGGTGTAACAGATCCCAGACCAAGAAAAGGGTTTCAGGAGAAGAAACATAGAAAAAGTAAAGTAGGTCATCGTTGAAGAAAGCCTAAGTGAAAATCTGCTAACAGCCTCCCTCTCTAATCCACACACCAGCAAGGAGCCTTCTGCCCTCGCTCAGAAAAAGGATATAAAAGCTCCCTTAGACTGCTGTATAGTTATTTTCTTACTGCAGCATTGTCTGATGAAGAAAATAATTTAGAAATGCTAAAATGTCCATTTGACATTGAAAAGGCCACATAAGCCCACCTTCATTTCACCTTTGATTTTTTATTGGAGTTGTTGGTCCTACTTGGCTCATGCAGCTTATTAGCACAGCCAAGAAGCCTGCAATCACATACAGACGTGTCGTTTTCTTTCTTTCCTGATCCACACCCACTTTTGCCTTTCATGCTGCCAGCAGCCACAACCAGCAGCACCACAAGAGCTCCACATCCTGCTAAAGCAGCGGCATCATTAAGCCTGCTGCTACTGTGGCTATGAATATTTCAATAAAGGCCTATGCTAATTCCCTTTATTAATATACAGTACAATAGTCAATGGCATGCAACGTTTTGAAGATTTTCATAAGCTATGCACATGAAGAGTAATGAACATGAAAGGGAATCAATCAGAAGAGTTTTCTGAGATGGGGTGTTATATATACAGTAGGAGCTGCAGCAACTGGCTGCACAAACAGCAGAACAGATTAAAACACAATCTGACAGAGTTGGAAAAAGTCATTACAGCCTCATTTCTGATTTATTTTCAGACAGTGTTCAACCTAATCAAGCAGTGTGTTTAAAGCACATGCTTTTTTATAAGAAAAAGAACTGTGGGCCGATGTCAATCCCTATTTTTCCCCCCCTTTTTATCACATATGAATATATTCATATTCATCATTGTTATCATCATATCTCTTGTTGTCATATGTGTAGCACCAGGGTCCTGGAGTTTACTATGTACTGTGTATATGGCTGAAATGACAATAAAATCCTACTTGACTTGACTTGACTTGATTGTACCTAGTTTTTTTTAGAGCTAAAAAAATTAGAGCTTTAATCTGATCTCAACTCCACAAAATGCACCAAAATAATTCAGCTTCTCATGTTTGATCCAAAGGATAAGGATGCACAAAAGCAAATCTCTGCAAATGGTACCAAGGCATTATACATTATCTAATGCAACACTAAGTACTGAAGATACCCATCATCTACTTTTAAAAGCATACAGAGGCGTTATCACAATAACCGTTACAGTCACATTGTGCACTCCCTCTGAAACATTCTGTATAAATAAAACAACGATGTCCTAGTTCTGTTCCAGCCATTGTAGTCCTAATCAACACCCTTTGCAAACCAGCATTCACTACAGCCACACACTCTTGCCCTCCCCCTTTATCACATGTTGTACCACCTACACATACACACACATTGCACACACTCCCTAGGTGCCACCATTCTCCCATCTGCTGTGTTTAGAGCCATTAGCATAGATAGAGGGAGGACATGTGGAGGCAGGAGGGAGTCCCTAGTGACCATGGTGTCCCTCACACACACATAAACATACACTGTAATACAGTCTCACCCATTCGGTAGTTGTGCACACATACTGATGTGATTCAAGACCTCATTCCTCTGATAGAGTCAAACACTTTAGGCAGTGTGGTTTAAACAGAATAAGTATTGCTCTGGTTAAGTGTTGTGTTTTTGCTTATTGTGTGTGTGTGTGTGTGTGTGTGTTACCCCCACAGTGAACAGGATGCCCTGCAGGCATGCCAGAGAAAGGTGACTGCTTCTCACCATCTGAGGTGCTAAAATATGGCACATCATCCCAGAGTGGTCCAGCCATCTGACCGCTGTAGCACAGATACCATATGTGACACAAAATTATATTCCCTTCTAGATCTATATTTAAAGGTGGGCACAATGGCCAAACTATTAAGATGAAAAAGATAAAACAAAAATCAAGCATTTTCTGAAAAGAATTTAATAACATAAAGAAAAATGGGCTCGCTTCCAATCAGCTACTATTTAAAATGCAGTACATACAGTTAGCTTACAATGATTGCTTTCTACAAGCAATTATTGCTTGGTCTAAATGGGATTTTAGGAGAAATGGATCTTTAACTACTGACGAAACCCATAATATACTCAAAAAACAGCACAGCACAATACCAGTATAATCATCATTCCCACCTTGTCTACACCACAATCCCCTTGTCAGCTACACCCATTTGATAGATACAATCCACTTAATGGTCAACTCTTTAAGCAATTAAACCTCCTGTTTGGGAATAGCATGGTCTATTATAACATTTTCATATCCTTTTAGCTGTCTACTCTTGAGAAAAGCATTGCTTTGGTTGTGTGTTGAATAATTCAGCAGGCTGAGTCTCGGTCATCGAGTGGAACATGAGCTGATTACACTGGAAAAGCAATGCTCCCCCAAGTCCTATGGAAATTGATGCCTTGTCATTTTATGGCTCTTTAGTTCAAGGTGCCCTCCTTGTATACAAATCTGCCAGCGAGATGGGAAGTCATCATTGATGCGTAATATTAACATCATGCTCAAGAAATACGACTGCACCAATGCATTTGCAGTCACTCAGCTCACTCTGTAGTTTTATGATTTAAGGACCGTCCTTTTCAGGATAGTAGGCACTATCATGCAAGGCCAGAGTCTAAAATTATCGTCCCAGCATACCGGAAGAGGGAGCGACATAAGATGCGGTTTGGCTGAGAATTGACTTAAGGAAACATAGAAGACCAGATCTGCTTTCAAACACAGGTGGAGCACAAAATTCACTTTAAGTAGCCTCAATAGTGCAATATTTTAATGCACAGAGTTTAAAATGTGAAAGTGACTATTCTTCTCATTGAGACACAGTGAAATTCAAACTCTGCATTTCACCCATATGCACCCTGCAGTAGGGGGCAGCTATTGAAAACTCTCGGGGAGCAGTGATGGGGACAGTACCTTGCTCAGTGGTACCTCAGGGCAACCTACTGGTCTGGAATTCAAACCAGTGACCTTCCTGGGGGCCAACTCCCTAACCCCTAGGCCACCATCGCTCCAAAATGATTCTGAGAGTAAAAAAGCGGCATCAAAAACCTGAAAAATTAAAGTTTAGTAATGAAAAGAGAGAGGTGTTAATAAAGCAGAGCTGTAATTTTACATGCTTGAGATTTGTCTCAACATTTACAGCATTTCAGCAGACACTCTTATCCAGAGAGACAGCCCCCTGGAGCAACTCGGGGTTAAGGGTCTTGCTTAGGGACCCAGTGGTAGTGCTAGAGGTGGGATTCGAACATGAGACCTTGATCCAAAGGGAAGTACCCGACCACTGGACCACCACCATCCCCAAGCTCAAACATCGTCTCACGCATCTCAAGCATCTTCCTCCTTCAAACCAACTGCCTGCATGTCCTCTCCCATCACGTCCATTCACCAACAATTTGTCCTTCCTCTTTTCCTCTTTCCTGGCAGCTCCATCCTCAGCATCCTTCTCCTGACATACTTCTTGTCTCTTCTCTGTACATGAATGGAAAAATTTTGTCAACAGGACAAAATATATTTTCAGACCAAATGTAAAAAGTCCATGGGTCCCCCAGATGCACACCAAAAATGCATATGCCTTTTTTATTTTACCACACAGAAACTGCAGTTTTATTCTTGTGCATCAATATTAACTGGCAGAATGCACCAGATTTGACCCAGCTGACAGAATGGACAGTAAATTGTAAAACGTTACCTCAATTCATAGAGAAAATGAGAAAAACTGGAGCTCCTCCTACATGATCTGACTTTGAACTGACTCAGTAGCAAAACATCCAGTGTTAGTCCCAGAACACCAGCCAATGAATGCTTTGGACCACAGTGTTAAAGTACAACATCAGTGTCTTGATTTTTGTCCCAGCATGCGGTAACTGGGGGGGCATCCTATGTAGTTTGGCTGAGGAAACACCCAAAGCACAGAATTTGATTTTCTTTTGTACAACAGAATGCGTTAACTGTCGAGTCCACCTCTTTTTCACTGAGTACAGTGTGTGATTACAGACTTTTGTCCTTCTCCCTTGTTAGCTTACAAGGACACAGTGGTTTTGTGTCTGCCCTGCAATGGAGCAGATAAATGGCCAAATGGCTGGCACTGGCGGCACTAGGGCTTGTGGGATTGTTTTCTGCGCTTGTGCTTTCTCAGCTCCCAGTCCCGCTGACACACTGCCCTGATATTGAGCAGCGCTCTGTCATAGCTGCAGGGCTCTTAGTTCAGCAGAGACTATAAAGTGTGAGCGTAAGTGTGTAAAAGAGTCTGATTGTCACTGAAAATGTCTCATATAGGTGTACATATTCATAAAGGGAAAGCTGCTTTGCTTTCTTTTCAGTCCCTGTGCTAAAATCCCAACCGTACCTCAGGGCTGTGAATCCACCTGTGCAGAAAGGAGCATGAAGGAGGCAGTAAGAGGAATCTTAATGAGTCTCAGCAGTAGTGCTGCACAATAACATCTTAAATTGATGTTCATGTTTATTTGGCTTTGTATTTAAATCTCAGTCATGGTAGATATCACACAATTTAAGATGATCACTTTTAAGGATCCATCTCAACAATGTTCAACCTGGCACAGGTCAGAATTTCAATTATTTTGTATTATTTTGTTATATCACACGTGGCTTTGGTTGCTGAAACAATTTGGTTCGCATTCTTTCTCTTGTTTTAAAGGTAAGTAGATTAGGCAGCACTATGGGAAGTGATATATTAGTTTAAACAATTCCCACAAGATAATGTTATCTTACTTGAGTTAGAGCTGCAAAAAACTGAACTTGGAAATGGGAAGCTGGCAAAAAATGATTTAATAATCAAGATAGATTTCAAAATCTAGAAACAAAAAAAGTGACCCATTCTCAGTGGCAAATCCTGATTTCGGCTAGAGCTGATCCAGTGTAAGGTTATGCAGGACACACACTTTTATATTTATTAATATAGCAGAAGTTGTTAAGTATATTCTCGTAGTAATGTCATAGTAATGTACGGTCCGGGGCAGCGATGGCCTTGTGGTTAGGGAGTCAGCCCCAGAATCGGACTATTGTGGGTTCAAACCCCTCATCAGTTGGTTTCCCAGTGCCCTTGAGCAAGGTGCTGTCCCAGTCACTGTTACCTGGGTGCTTTCATAGCTGCTACATGGGGTCAATGCAGAGATCCAATTTTGTTGTGCTGTGTATACTCACAATGACAAGAATAGTCACTTTCACGTCATCTAAATTCTGTCCATCTGATGGTTTTAAACCATAAAAGTAACTTTTTAAATCACAGAATGCAGTAAGGGTCAGCTGGTTCAAGCTGCAGCCTTAATACAGTGTTGCTAAGCCTCACAGTGAATGCAATGGGAAAACCCCAAATCTGCCTTGAAATTCAAACACAGTTTTATCAAAACTTAATATGGATGTAATGTCAATAAAACATTCTTTTTCCATTTGTATAATTCTGAGTGTTGGACAGAGCATGTAATCATGTTTATTTTGCTGAACATTTTTTTTTTTTTAAGATGGGAAGCTCATCTGGTTCAAACATGCACAGCTATATTAAATTATTAGAGTTGTGGGTAACGTTTAAAAATTCCTCAGTTGCGTTTGGCTGAATTGTTTACAAAGGGTAGATGCTCAAATGCTTTTTTTGCAGTGAATACGTGCAGGTTTTTCATAAATAAAAAATGAGTTTAACCTTTATCAATGATTTATAATACACATCAAATGTTAATATATAACAACATCATTTACCAAAAACACATCCGAAGTTAAGAAAGTTATGATTTTTGTTTTCCATGTTATCATAATGACTGATGTTCTTCAAAGGGACACATATTTTCAGTTTTCAGAGAATTCCTAGCCAGTGGACGGATTTCATAGCTTTGTTTTTTTTTTTCGGAAATTCTGGATCCTAAGCTTTTAGACACAGTTCTCCAGCAGTGTAACAGACAATGATCAGTTCATTATAGTTATATTATACGACCAATTACGGTTAAAGTGTGATTAATTATACAGACTGTCAACATTATAAAATGATTCCTAGTCTCCTTATTATCTTTTAATTGAGTTGCCACTCATCCCTTCTTTCCTTTAGTTAAAGCAAGCCTCGCGGTTCAGTCCGTCTGTGGGAAGTAAGTCCATATTGTACTGTACTCAGGTTCTCTTTCGGAAGAACTGAGTGGGGCTGAGCGTTTATTTATTTATTTATTTATTTATTTTCAATAAAGGTAAACCAGGGTCTCACTCTGCGGTGGAGAATCCCTGTGGATCGCCTCACATCATTAAAGAGTTGTCGAAGCGAAGCACGGCCGAGGGGACCTCCGAGCGACCTTGTGCGGGCAATGCAGCTTTTAAATGAGCTGCATCTTGGGGAGGAAGAAGGGAAAAATTGTGTACCAGTGTGTAAATCACATACAGTGAGTTCTTATAAACAAACAGTTAAACTGTGGAGTGTCTTGTGCCTCGAGCTAAGCATGTGCTGTTGAGGGGTTTGTCATTATGTGAAGACAACTGAGACAGTGAGAAGAGTTGCTGTGCTATTTTAATGGTAGTGTCAACGTAATATGTGTCTTGCCTTTTATTGCGCTATTCTGTGTGATGTGTGATCTGATGGTACATGACAGAATGCTTGGCCTTTCCTTGATGACAACTGTGAGTAATCTAGGGATGATAATAATAATAATATTATATTTAATGAACCTTTCGTATAACGCATCTCAAAATGCTTTGCAATGAGAAATGCACATCAAGAACAGCCATGAGTGAAAGTAGAAAATATAAACGCACCGATTTAAAGAAGGAAAAATGTGGTGCACTTCATATAATGAGGAACAAACACTTAAAAATTAATTAAAAATAATAAAGATGAGCTAGTATTTGCAACATGGCTATAATGTAGTTCAAATTCTAAATTAAAACCATAAAATACTATAAATATTTACAATAGCATGTCAATTTTCTTTAGTAAATGGACATAGTTTGGCAAAAACTGATTGGAAAACATGACTTCTTTCTCTTTTTGCACATTTAAAAGCATTTAGAAAATGGTGAAAAAATTAAATGCGATAAAACATGAAGTAATAAATGATATTGAAAAGGAGGACCATGTCTGAAGCCCCTCCTCTTTCCAAACAAGGCCTTCCCCTTCCAACTTTCCCATGTTAATGTTTTTGCACCCCCTGGCTCACCCCCATTTCATGTTCCTTAGTTGAACCCTGTTCATCAATGGGGTTCCAGCCTTCTGGCTTGAACAGAAGCCGCTCAGAACTCGAGCCCAGTGTCTGTCTCTGACAGTCTCTCAGTTACCGTACGCTGGGGGAATGGTCCACACTGGTAAAACTTTCAGAAAAAGTTAGGAAACAAAGGTTATCCCCAAAAGAAATGTGTTAAAACTATATAACTATCCAGACTATTCCATAAAATCTACACTGACTTTAATAACTTCAGAATATAATGTGAATAAATATTAATAATATTAGTATTCTCAGTGCAAATGATTTGGGGATTGCTCTGTCTTGGTTCAGAGACTAAATTTTGAACCATTCAGAGCATTTGAGCTTAAATTAATCGGAAAGTCCGTTTTCAACAAGAAGTCAAAATTCTTGATTTTTCTACTGGGATCCTTGAGGAGATTAGTAGTCGCGCCCTTTTCCATGCCAGTGTTCAAAGAATCCTGAATGGAACAGGTTCAAGATTTGGTTTCCTGTGAAAAAGAGCTGCGTGTGTGTGTGTGGGTGTTTATCAAGTATTTTATCTTTCAGTCCTTTTTATAAAGCCACATGTCAGTTTTATTGCCTTGCAATGACTTTAAATGAACTATATATTTACTGACTGGCCCTGATTCAGTCTTTTAATATGACATTATCCTGCAGCTGTACCAACAAGTGTGTTCAACAGTGACTGTGCCAGAAGCAAAAATAATATGGGCCGAGTAATCTGGACCCGTTCTTCATTTAGACTAAAGGCATAATTTACCAGAGGATTATGAGCAGCGTGAGATTTTCACATTCACACTGCATGCAAAGGCATCGAGCAAAATCAAAGTGATGTGGTTTGGCCATAAAGCACGTCTCTGTCTTTGTAATCTTAGCCAAATGGAGCCATTGAATGGTAAAGTGACATATCAGTCACTTCAGATCAGCCTAATGTATCTGAAAGTTAAATACATCTAGAGATAACTCTGTTATGGTAAACCGATAAGAACATTGCAATCCCCCAGAATCCTCTTGTGTATGGATCTTATCCGGTAACTGGTGTGCAGTAATCTTCAGTAAGCTCGCAGGACTCACAGAGGTTTAGGTCCAACATACACACATACATGCACACACACACACACACACACACACACACACACACACACACACACACACACACTAATCAGACACAAAGACATTCGGACTTACACTCATCCACGCATGTGCACTCTTCATCATGGTGCCCTTGACTCGTACTGATTGACAGACAGAAAGGGAGGGGTTTGTTTACGCTGGCGATGTGGTGAGTGCAGGCTAAAGTAAATGCCACTCTGAGGCAATCAGGCAAGCAATCACCACCTCTCTCACTGTTAATTCCAGTGCTTTAATCAAATATACCAAACATTCAATAACACCCAGTCGCTGTATTCAGCAGAAATGAGAATTAAATAAATTCTATACAAAATAATCTACATGACGTAAAAAGCTGGGCAAGTTTGAATGAATGGAGTTGTAAAAAAAAAAAACATCAAATGAGGCCATAAATGTGAAAAAACCCACCAAGCTTTTGTGATAATGATATTTTCTTGTAGTGTTAGACCAAATATGATTTAGTGGTTCCACTGCTATTTCCTAATTTCTTCAGGCTGACATGTAAGGCCTTCATTCCAGCTCCTGAAGGCCTAACCAGATGAAAAACTCTTTAACATTATCTGTATTCACAAAATGCCCCAGAAGCAGGAATACTGATGTAGACTCAATTGTTGTGCCGATGACCATAAATATGATGACCGGGGCAGCGGCGGCCTAGTGGTTAGGGAGTTGCCCCGCATCGGAAGCTTGTGGGTTCGATTCCCTCACAAGTAGGTTGCCCTGAGGTACCCCTGAGCAAGGTACTGTCCCCGTCACTGCTCCCCGGGCGCTTTCAATAGCTGCCCACTGTTGCACGGTGTTTGTGTGCATGGGTTAAAAGCAGAGGTCCAATTTTGTTGTGGTTCATGCTTGCTGTGCTGTGACCTCGCAATGACAAGGGTTGTCACTTTCACTTTCACATATGGGTGGCTCCAGCACTACCACCACTGGGTCCCTGAGCAAGACCCTTAACCCTGAGTGTCTCCAGTGGGACTGTCCCTGTAATCAGGACATGGAAGTTGCTCTGGATAAGAGCGTCTGCTAAAATGCCGCAAATGTAAATGTAAATATAAAGAAATCTGATCCAAGATCAGTTTTCTCCAAGCATAGCATTATCTGAAATAGCTGCCTGCAAGAATGAAATTAAATTTTATTTTTAGCACTATGGGATACTGTGTCTTAGGCCACATCCACCGTCCTACATAGCTCTGATGAAGAGATAGAGGTTTGTATTTTAGGAGTGTAATTACATTCATATCTTGTTCATATCTTGTTATTCAATCATATCTTGGCTTACTGGGATAATTAGAAATTTGTATGAATGTGATTTTTCACGTTCAATTATAAATGATTTAAAAGTATTGCTACAACACTTGCAGATTGAATGTGTATATAACAAGCATGATGTTTCTATTAAATGAAAATGATTCACACATTTTTTTAGCCCAGAAAATTCATCAAGCCTTCTTTTTAGCTTAGAAGGAGCCTAAGCTTCCCCACCGGTAAAACTCTTATTATAAACTGGCCACTAAAAATTGTGCTCTGATTTTATTCATGCAGACATGTACATCGTTTCTACAGAATTCATTACGTCATCAACACACTCTGATACTTCTTAGAAAGAGTCCACAAACATGTACTGTATGAAACCATCTGTGGCAGGTTTTTCTAAGCACTACAAAAGTAAGCAGGGTTATTAACCATACTAATGCAAGATAGAGTAGAGTAGAGTAGAGTAATCTATTATTATCCCACGAATGGGAAATTTGGGTGTTACAGGGCTCTTATAAAAGTGACAGATGTACAGAAAAGGAATCGAAAAAAAGATATAAAAATATAGAGATATAAAGAAAGAGGAACCAGTACAGGAGAAAGTACAGGAGCCATAAATAATAAATACTAAATAATCTATCTATCTATCTATCTATCTATCTATCTATCTATCTATCTATCTATCTATCTATCTATCTATCTATATATATATACATATCTACAAGGAGAATTAGGTGACCATATATACAGTACACAGTAATAATACACGGTAATAAATAAGTTTTAAATAAATTATAAATATAAATAAACAAGTAGCAAAATATAAGTGTAATAATAATAATAAATGTAATAATAATAATAATAATAATAATAATAATAATATACAATACAATCAAATCTACGCTTTTATTAAGATGCAAAAAAAGATCATGATAAAGTATTTTATTATTAATAAGGAACAACACTGTGCTCGGAATGCATTTAGGATCACAGCCATCCCAGCCTATTTATACTGCCTCCCTGACGCCCACAAATTATATATGATATGCTGTAAATTGATTTGTTTCGGAGTGCAGGAAAGATCGGTTGAGTGAGTGAAACCCTCCAGCCGATCAGCCCATCCTTCAGCTGACAGCAAGATACTGTACATCATCACATCCCAAAGTCACCCGAAATACTTTGACAACGCTCCCCTCCCACTTCCGTGATTGATCAAAACTTCCCCATGAATCCCATTTCTTCAGGAGCAGACCTCCCTGAAATGAGATTTTGCAGGGTGGCATGCCTACAAACTACCAAGCTCCTTATGCTGCCAGGCAGGAGATTTGCCATGGACAGACATTTACAGGTCATTTCAAGGTCATTCGGCAGTAATTCTTTCCTTCTTTCATTGTCTCTTGGTACAGATTCTCTTTTCAGCCATGACTAACTAAAAGTCAGAAACGGACCTTTAAACACTTACAGGGATCAGAGGTTACCGCTAACTGGATTCTTTAATCATCCTTCATTATTAGTGTGAAACCCAGGCTTTGGACAGCTCTACCTCTACCCCCCCCCTCACACACACACACACACACTCTGCTGCTCCTCTCTCTCTTGCTGTCTCTCAAGACAATAAGTGGATTTCATTTTGAAGTTGCTGCCTGTGCCTGTCTGATAAGCTCAGTGCAGATCTTGTGTATTTTGTGATTTGTCAGCTTTCCTAGGCCTGCTTTGATTAATCAGAGTCTTGAAACTTCTCTGAACTGCTCTCAGAAATCAGGGCGAGTGCAGGTTCCTGCTTTCGCAAAGAAGGCGCAGCACAACTTTTTATTTATAAGGCTTTTCATGCTCGTTGGGGTGAGAAATAGAAGTGACTCATAAGAGCAACTCTGAGCCTGGTGTGTGTCTACTTACAGCCAGCATGCTGTTATGGCCCAGATGAGTGGGATTTTACATCATGGTGCGACTTGAGCTTGGCTGCACACGCTCCTAAATCGATAAACTGAACATATGTGTTCTTAGTCATTGCCACTAGGCAAGACAGGCAAGTTTATTAATATAGCATTTACATTTGCGGCATTTAGCAGACTTCCATGTCCTAATTACAGGGACAGTCCCCCTGGAGACACTCAGGGTTAAGGGTCCTGCTCAGGGACCCAGCAGTGGTAGTGCTAGAGGTGGGATTTGAACCTGGGTCTTGATCCAGAGGTCCACAGGCAAATACCCCACCACTAGACCACCGCCACCCCGCACATTATAGCACATTTCAAAGGCAATTTCATGTGCTCTACATGAAGAGTGAGATAAAATGAAATAGTCAATATTCCCGGAGGCTTCTCTTGCACTGTAAGTGAGGAACATTGGCCATCCGTGAGGTATTAATCATCCATGGGATAACAGTGCTCCAGGAGGGCTGGTTAAACCTAGGATAACAGTTTACTTGAGTCTTTTCCAGCTTCCTGGGTGAGGAAGTTCACAGCCTTACCACCTTTCAGAGGATGAATAGCAGCCATAACCAGATTACCCTGTACAGTACAAGACCTTTAAGGTGTTAATTAATCCTTTGGGATAACAGTTTTACCGCTAAATGCTTTAGGAACAAACATGTTGCTGCCGAAAGTAAACCGCTAACCATTTTAGACTTTGCCAAGCAAACTCTTCTCGCAGATGAGTTTCTCTGAGTACAAATAAAGCAGAAAAATAAAAAGGCGATCAATATGATGATAGATCTGTGCATATAGGTCGTGGAGAACTCCTGTAACTGTAAACACATTAACGGGTTCATAAATGGTCCAGATTTTGACACTAACATCCCACGGTTACGAGTATTACTTCAGTGCTGAGATTGATGCACCACCCACATTAAACCTGCTCACCGGTGGTGCTATAGGGGTCATGATCGCTGATAATTGTGGTAAAGGGGTTAAACACAATACTGTTGTCTTTAATGGAGAACCATTAAGTGCACGTACAGTGCTGTGAAAAAGTATTTGTCTTTTTTTGCATATTTGAAGTGAAAGTGACTATTTGTCATTGTGAAACGAAATACAATCACTGCATTTAACCCTCACACACCGTGCAACACGGGGCAGCTATTTCAAGCACCCGGAGAGCAGTGATAGGGATGGTACCTTGCTCGAGGGTACCTTGGGGCAACCTACTGGCCTTCGAACTCACAACCTTCCGATCCTGGGACCTAGTCCCTAACCACCCATAAACCGCTGCTGCTGCTTTATGAATAAACTAAATAGTTTCTGATCTTCAGGAATGTCCAACCATACAAATGGCAACCTGAATGAAGAAAGTTCAGTTTTCAAAAGATTTATCGAAGGGCAAGACTTAATCTATATCACGCATGTGGAAGAGTAGCCACTCAGTCTTTCATATTTCATTAATAAAGGGTTCAAATAGACTAGTCATGCCAAAGGTTGATTATTGTAGTCTGCTTGAACAAATAGACGTGTGTAGAAACAAGGTAGGTGTAGACATTGAAGCGGTTCATATGTGTACATGTTGCTGGTCTGACCTTGAGTAAAGAAAGTAAACAAAGAAAGAGTAATGTGATATTAATGCAGATGTGATTCCCAGCTACTGTCTTTTGACTGTGCTTTTGACTGCAGCAGTAGTGGACTGTCTGTTTGGGTAATTACAGCCAACAGTAGAAATGCTACCATACTGCAGATAAGGTTATAATGATGTAGAAGACATTTCCACGCTCTTTATATGCCAAATAAAATCAAAAGTTTAGCCGTTTCTCAAATAAAGCAAATGACCTTTGGCTTTAATATAAATGATTATGTTGAAAACCGTATGTAAACTATGCATAAGAAAAAGAGTCCACCGAGAATGTAAAAGAGATTCAACATGTGTTCCTTTCCAGGAGCTTCTGAAATCTATATTATATGTTATCCAGAAAAAGCAAATGCTTGTTCACGAGGTTTCATTTAATCATTTTGATTCATTTCTGCCGTTAATTAATTTCTCCACTAGTGATTTTTTTCCTGCCTGTGGCTGTGCAGCTTTAGCCAGGCTCCTATCTGTCTTGCTTGGCTGTCAGAGCCTACATAATGGCTCCCTGCCACTTGCTGGCTGCACTCAGCAGATCATGTGAAGATCCAAACATGTGCTGTTGCTTAGCACACTGTTTAACCATTCCACTTCCCTCATTTCCCTAAATCCTCCCCAATCTGTTTAAACCATCATCTACTGGCACTCCTCCTGTCCAATCATTTTCTGCTTCCTCTTCACTTTCTTTATAATCAAATGCTTTCTGCTATTTTCTTTAAACTGCTTCATATACGCCTCTGTGTTTTTGTGGTTTGCTCATTTTACAGTTGTTCTGATTGACAAACATTTAACTATGTATTCAAATCATGTTTATTTAATTTAAGCGCTTGTCAGATGTGTGCATGTATGCCATCATCATCATCATCACTATAATCATCATCATCATCATCATCTCTAGCATTATAACCTATTATCCTAAGACAGTACTATAAGCAACAGATATGTAGTTTTCATATAATCATTTTTATTTTTAAGATATTTTTAATTTTTGGAGTGGAAAGTGGCGTTTGATGCCACAGCAGCTGCAGACCTGACACATTTGTAGTCAAAAATAATAAAAAGGTTAGTACTACAGGTGAAAACAGCTTAAAAAAATCTTCCAACTTCAAACTTACACTGATGAACTGTCAGTTGCACGGATAGTTTTTTTCCACGTGGGTAATGGTAGCTAAGGTGAGGAAGCTGGTTGTTAGCTACACTACAGCAGCGTGTCTAGGACATTGGGACCAGGCTCCAAGCTCAGAATGTCGTCGGTTCAATTCCTGTGCCGGTAGGTTGCCCTGAGGTACCCTTGAGCAAGGTACTGTCCCCAACACTGCTTCCCAGATGATTCCCAGGGTTAAATACAGTTAATGCATTTCTTTTTTCAGTGGGTCCTTTGCTGTGTGGTCACAAATACAAATAGTCACTTTCAATTACTTGCTGCACCCCTTAACAACAACACACTTCATTGAGATTCTAGTAATTCCACTACTCGACACACCTTGGCAACCTGGTAAATAAATGTAAGGAACTGGTTTCTAATTATGACCAAAAGAAACACATATTATGTGGATGGAAGTCGTTTGGTATGAGGAGTTATGACAAGTGTGTAAATCAGCTTGTTACTCAGTTTTATGTAACTAATGTGAAATGTGTAAACATGACAGTATTCATCTATTATTCACAAACGAATCCGATCTGAATAGTTCTTTAATCTTGACAATAATTATCTCTCTTACAGGAAATTACATGGAAAAAATGAAGTCACATTCTTCTTTTTAATGGACTTTACTGTGTACTTTTTCACTGAACCCACAGGTTTCCATAGGGTTTGTCACATGTAAGCTTTATTTTTGAGTAAGCTTAAGTGAGCATCCCTGGTCAGACAAGTGCAGGGATAGATGTTTGGATGGCAGTTTGGCTTAAACAGAGTTGAGCAGCCTAAACTTCAGCAGTGAGCGCTGTAGCCTCAAGTGTCAGGTGTGCCGGTCTGGGTGGATTTCTGAGGTTTAGCTGCAGCAGGGGGCTTTTGAGGGATTTGACTGGTGGGATTGAACCTGTTAGCTCTGCTTCACCCTGACAGAGCAGCCTTCTCCTTTACACTTTCCCAGGACCAGTGGATTATATGGACACGTACTAACCTATTACATCTCTGTTTGCTTTTAATGTCCACATAAGTGTCCTACTCTAAAGTACTCTAAGGCTTAAATCTTGGAATCTCGGGGCAGCGGTGGCCTAGTGGTTTGGGAATTGGCCCCAGGATCAGAAGAATGTGTGATCCCGGACCAGTAGGTTGCCCTGAGGAACCCTTAAGCAAGGTACTGTCCCCATCACTGCTCCCCGGGCACTTTCAATAGCTGCCCCCTGCTGCATGTGTGTGAGTGTATGGATAAAATCAGCGGTGTCATTTCATTGTGGTTCACTGTTTGCTGTGCTGTGTTTCACAATGACAAGGGTAGTCACTTTCACTTTAAATATATTATCCCATTTTTTTTTCTCTTTACCTTTTTGTAATATACCACATAAATAGGGTTTGTCTTTTACTTGACTTGCGATAGTTGTGTTTATCTACAGTTTGTTCAATGTTGAAATTATATGCACATTTATTTCAATTTTTACTTTTTTAATTAATTCAGTATTTGGAAAATAATACATTCTATGTGGTTCAGACGATGGATGGATTGAGTGACTGAATAATTAGTCTTAATATTAATTACTAAATAAAGCATCAGCTTCACGGTTCCAGGCAGGGGTTAAATGTGCTTTGTTTTTTTGGTTTCTCAGTCAGATTCCATTTCAGTGATGCAGAGCAGGAAATAAATAGCAGGCTGTTTGTGGAGCAGAGCGGTGGTGAGAAGACACTGGTCACAGTAGATCACAGCATATGCTGAAGTGATGTGAACATGATGTTAATCAGAGCAGCAGCATGGAGCCTGGAAACCTGCTGTGTGTGCAGCCTCTCCAGAGTCAGTGCACTCCTCTAGTCTAAGAAATTAATTTTTAACCTAAATCTTTTTACAGTATTTGTTACTTGGACTTCAATAATCTTTTGCTAATCATGTTTTTTTGAACTTAAATCATGCAAAGTTACAGGTCCACTGCACTCTCTCTCTCCCTCCCTCTCTCCCTCTCTCCCTCTCTCTCCCTCTCCCTCTCTCTCTCTCTCTCTCTC
>CM029368.1:5811865-5834273 GCA_017165825.1 Hepsetus odoe
TTTCACTTGGGGTGAAGACCACACTGTGTCTTAATGTCAGGGTGGCGGTGGTGTAGTGGTAGGGTACTTGCCTACGGATTACGAGGTCCCCGGTTCGAATCCCACCTCTAGCGCTACCACCACTGGGTCCCTGAGCAAGACCCTTAACCCTGAGTTGCTCCAGGGGGACTGTCCCTGTAATTAGGACCTGTAAGTCGCTCTGGATAAGAGCGTCTGCTAAATAATGTAAATGTAAATGTACCGTTTGTTGAAGACACCACATTGGCTTTAACCTCTATAACTGCAGGCTCTGTTAAACCACTGGCACAGACTGATTATTTACTTTGCTAGACACAAGCCAGCGATGAACATGTTCCCAGATTCAAATGCTCTCAGGTTAAAGCAAAGGTTTGCTCAGTTTCCCTGGTGCTTGGTGACCAGAACTGTTTCTTTAGCACTCCAAGGCCAATTTAACTAAAAAAATAATGAAAGCTTTGCATTTGGCAAACTAAAAGCCACAATTATGTTGTTAAAATGTTGCTATTTAACTATTAATACACTGCTGCAGTGACATCTCAACAGGTTACAGTTTACTATCACACGTGCTTTGTAACAATATTGTATTTTAAGTATGAAATTTGTTATTGCGTGTTGTAATGAGAGAATACTGATGAATGAAAACATGACACTGGTATCAAGGATGCTGAGGGAGATGCCTGGCTTCAGAAAACATGCAGAAACATGGCAGAAAGAAACTATATTTTTATGCAAGAGTGTAAGTTTTGCCAAGTAAACCAAAGCCTACTTGTGGGCTTTGGGTACAACATATTATTAAATAAAATGAACAAAGTGTGCTTTACAGTTTGATAAAAAAAAAGACATAACATCGCTGTTTTCCTCTTTCAACAACCTTGAGGCCAATTCAAGCTGATCATGTTCATGTGCAAGCAAAATTATTTAATTATAAATGTTTCTTTTTTGTCGCTTTCTCTCACAGGGCCTTGGGGCAGGTGTATGGGCAGTGAGTGTGGTCCAGGAGGCAGTCAGAGCCGAGCAGTATGGTGTGCCCATTCTGAGGGCTGGACCACACTCCACACCAACTGCCCTCAGAGTGAGCGGCCTGACAACCAGCAGAGCTGCTTCCGTGTCTGTGACTGGCACAAAGAGCTTTATGACTGGCAGCTGGGTGCATGGAACCAGTGTGTGCCCGTCTCGCTGCGGAACCCTGGGGTGCCGCGGCCGGCCGTGTGCACACGGGGCGAGGAGGGCCTCCAGACACGTGAGGTGGGCTGTGTTCACAAGGCCAATGGTACCCCTGCAGAGGATGCCATCTGTGAATACTTTGAGCCCAAGCCACGGCTAGAGCAGGCATGCCTTATCCCCTGCCCACGAGACTGTGTGGTGTCTGAATTCTCTCCCTGGACCTCTTGCTCCAAGACATGCGGAATGGGTTTGCAGAATCGTGTGAGGTCAATCTTGGCACCACCACTGTTTGGGGGCTCAGCTTGCCCCAACCTGACTGAATTCCGCACCTGTCAGCCTGGTCCCTGCCCAGGTCCCGAGAGCATGTACAGCCTCAGGGTGGGCTCTTGGGGACCATGTACCACCCCTCCTTCACGTCAGGCTCGACAAGCGGAATCTGAGCCACCCAGCACTCCGAACAGACCAAAACGTCCAGGTAGACGGAGTCGTCCAGGTAGGATAGATCGTCCAGATAGACCGAATCGCCCAGACAGACCAAATCGTCCAGATAGAGCAAATCGTCCAGAGAGACCAGAACGTCCAGACAAACCGAAACGTCCAGACAGACCAAATCGCCCGGACCGACCAGACCGTCTAACGAGACAGGAGAGGCAGGCCAAACGGCGCAAGAACAAAGAAAAAAAGGAAGCTAAAGGCGAGCGTGTGAGGGAGAAGATGAGGGTAAGAGGCAGGGTAAAGGACCCAGAGACTAGAGAGCTCATCAAAAAGAAGAGGACAAGGAACCGACAGAACCGGCAGGGTGGGAAGTTCTGGGACCTGCAGGTGGGCTACCAGACGAGAGAAGTGATGTGCGTGCACCAGAGTGGGAGTACAGCAGAGCTCAGGTTAGTCTTACTGGTGTGTCTTCCTCTAGTAAAAATAAAAACACAGCTCATGTGACCGTCCACCCCACAATACAACAGAGTAAACATGAGAGTTTGAATGAATGAATGATTCCACTCCAAGTAAAAATAAAGATTTAACAGTTTCACACCAAATAATATCCCCAGAGTTGAACTTCTGAGGCAAAAATCAATAGTCCACCTTTATTTAAAAAAAAAAAGTTTGTGCTGATCTGTGGGCTTGGCATAGAACACTTCTTGATCCATTCAGAGAACTGCTAAGAGTGAGTCTAAAGGTAAAGAAATGATTCCTTTCCAGAATGCCTGTGCAAGATGCATCAGCCCTCAGAAGTCTTTACTCACATTTACAGTTTAACCATGGATAAGCAAACACCGCTTGCCCAAGGAGTCTTATTGGTATAGCACTGATATAGCATTATCATTATAGCATTAATTGGCATTATTGCAATAATATTTATTCTATATATAATTATATATAATGTGTGTGTGTGTGTGTGTGTCAAAACCTGAAATATTCCAATAGTAAAAATTCCATCAAATTTATAAGATAATTTTCCTAATTTCTGTTATGAATACAAATGTAGTTACGAAGGCAAGTCATGAATTCATTGAGCTGCTTAAGAGAGTTAAATCCTGAAACCGTCTCTGTTTTCAAGCCGTGTGGTTGAGTATGAGTGTGCATATTTAGAGGCGCACCGTGGCCTAAGATAAACCAAAGAGAGATGACCAGCCTGCCTCCTCCAGCTCCGATTTTTGCATGTGAGCAGAGAAAAGGTTCTGAAGATCACTCAATAGTCCTCTTTACTCTCGACTATTCCCTTTGCGAGTAAAACGGGTAGCTTTGCAGAACTTTGTCAAAAGACTCAAAGGGAAGATTTATAGCTTATTTATTTATTTCTGCTTAATTTCCTTTTCTTGTTCTATTTGGCCTTTGGACTTGGCAGACGGGCTAAAGAATGGTCAGTGGGAAGTTTAGAAATAACTCATGTTCCCTTGTGGCCATTTATATTATTCATATTAGTTTTTCTCAGTCCAGAGTATTTATGCCTGTTCTTTACTGCACAATCCTGGAAAGTAGAAAAACCTTTCCTCCATGGTGAGAATCTGGCCTGAAGGGTTTTTTTCTTCTATAACAATGGCTGAATTCTCCTACACCATATTATTTTATTCTCTGCCAACTGGCCCTTTTGTACAGTTGCTCTGAAAATGTAAGCATCTCTACTTATTTAAGGTTTCACCGTTCACTGTGCTTGCCTACATTTTCATTCAAATCACACATTGCAAAATGAAGCTGGATGCATAAAACTGTTCATACATACAATGGTATTATTTATTTTTTGACAATAGGAGTCTATGTCATCGCAGAAGAATTACAAATGTGCAAATGTGCAAAGAGCCCCATGGATACACTGATAAATAAATAAATCAGCAGTAGAAAAAGAAATCTTAGGCCAAACCAGTTTTAGTCGTTCAGGGTATTTTTGATGCTGCATTCCAAGTTTCAGCATCAGACAAAATGTGCAGAGGGCTGATATTTATAGCTAGCTAAGATGGCTATAACTTCGGCTTTCTGAGTGTCATTTTCAACTGTTTGATTGGAAACACAGTTGCGAAAGTGACTGGGATTTCAGAGTGGACTGGGTTTTCAGAGTGAACTGGGTTTCCAGAGTGAACTGGGTTTTCAGAGTGGACTGGGTTTTCAGAGTGGACTGGGTTTTCAGAGTGGACTGGGTTTTCAGAGTGAACTGGGTTTTCAGAGTGGAGTTTGCATGCTCTCCCCATGTCTGCATGGGTTTCCTCCAGGTTTCCTCCCACAAACATGCACATCATGCACATCGGGTGGATTGGAGATGCTAAATTGCCCCGTGTGTGTGTGTTTGTGTGTGTGTGTGTGTGCGTGTGTGAGTGTGAGCGTGAATGTCTGTGTGTCTGCTTTGCGATGAACTGGCGAACTGTCCCGGGTGTTTCTAAACGCACTGCTAAACGCAAAGCTCTAAACACACTGCAAGTATTTGGCTGTTTCCGAATCACCCTGCACTCTGACTTCAACTGGGTAATTAAGACACAGCAGGAAGTGGATGTCTACCACCTGTCTGTCTCTTAGGACCTGTGGAGACAGGCACAGTGTTAATCATTTTACCCTGCTTGCCAGTCATGTGTTGGAAAATAGATTTTGATGTCTTTTAATTAAAACTCATGGACGTCATAACTTGAAATGTATCTCAACAGAATTGCAGTTGGAATTGGAAAAAAAAAAAACTGGGAAAATGTGCTTGTGGGGGAATAAAATAGGTCACAGAGTAAGCAGCATAAAATTCTGTCTGAAAAATCTGTGGGTAAGATGGCAGATTATCATTCCATTATGGTGCCTTTCTGATCTGGCGATATTCAGGAGAAACAAAAAGAAGAAAGAATGCCTTGTTATGCTGGGAATGTAAAGAAATGGTGACAAGAAGAAAAAAAAAAGAATGTAGCCCTTTGCTATCATCTGTAATTGACTTTCAACAGGCAAAACCCTAGAAAGCTCGTCTCTAAAGAAAAGTGCACAGTCACCATTCTCTAACTGCCTTGTGTCATTTAACAGGCTGCCATTCTGCTGACAAAGAAACAAAATGTATTTAAACATCTCGAAGTGCTGAAAGTCGGTGTTTTTAAATGCTGCACAATTCAATCCACTGTCAACCATAAGCATACTGTTTTCATTCTTTTCCAAGCAGCCAAAGGAACCTGATATATTTCATGTATTGATTAAACAGAACCTCATCTGTTCTTATTTTGCAGCCTTTGCAATCAGCAAACCCTTCCGGTAACATACCAAGCCTGTGTCATCACCAAGGACTGTGAGGTAAACGAGTGGTCTGAATGGTCTACCTGCTCGAAGGAATGCTACGACCTGAACGGGCCCAAAGGTCAGCGGACGCGCACGCGTCATATTCAGCAGTTTAACGTGGGTGGAGGGGCCGATTGCCCCCATCTAGAAGAGTCTGAGCCGTGTTCTCCTCTAGGGGAGGGAGTCCCACCATGTGTTGTGTAAGTTATTCTTCTTTTACTTTCTTGTCTCTGTGATGTAATAGCATTAATAAATGAAGTCACAGACTAACATTTACAAGGTTATAAAAACAGTCATAAAAATCACATAAACCATTTTTTATATTTAGAAGTACTAGCTTAAAAAAGCATAATGTGTATATATCTTTGAACTTGTTCTAACTTTCTTCAGAAACATTTTAAATAGCAACAAAGAGTGCCCTGCTACTGTTACTGCATTTTATTAACCCTGCACAGAACTGTTTATGCGAAGTGCTGCATACATTTACAACAATACATTTGCGAAGTGCTCCTTGAATTTTCTAGATTTCTGCATAAAATGACAGCAACCACAAATAAATAAATAATTGCTGAGAGTCTTGCTTCCTCTGTAAATAACATAATAATATGTTGTTTCATTTGTTTGACTGAGTTTTCTTTATCTGCTTTTAAGACTTTTGGAAAATCTTATCATGTCTGAGGTCATATTTTTGCAGACATCTAAAAAATTCAGCTACTAAGCAGCAGGCTATGCAAACCCATAGTTTCAAACTGCCTTTAAAAGCAAAATTGGCAAAATAATTGTGCATCAGGACCTGGATTCCACGGCCTTACAGCTTCATACAAGCTTAAGACAGTCAAGCCTCACGTAGCCTAATGGTTAAAGTGGGCGAATGGGGGATGGGTGAAGAATGCTTTCGCACTCCTGTCTCCGTGGATGTAGTGCCCTTGGGCAAGGCACTTAACCCCGTAACTGCCCCTCATGCACAGGTATTGGGGCCTGCTGTGTCTGCTCCTGGAGTGTGTTCATTACCAGAGCATCTGATGGATTAAATGCAGAGGACAATTTCATTGCTCATTTTTCTCACTGCGTGCACATGAATACAATTTTATTCAGATTACTTTGTCCAATGCCACGCTTTGGTTAGTGTGACATAAACCATGCTCCCACTGGATGAATGAATCCCATGTTATTATCCGATATGCAGAGGGTCAAATCTGGGTTTGGTGGATGGCAGGAGAATCCCAGCGTTAGTTGGGTAAATTTAACAGTAAAATTTGGTGGAGGAGGTATAATAGGTGCTGTTCAGGGTTTGGCCTATTTCCAGTGAGGGCTAATGTTAATGCTGCAGCATACAAAAACATTTTAGGCATTATTATATTTAGAACTGTGTGGCAAGACTAGGGTCCTGTTCCAGCATGACTTTGTGGCCCTTGTGCAAAAAGTGAGATCCACAGATGAATAGCTTAAGGAGTTTGTTTTAGAAAAACTCCAATGGCCTTAAAATCCTAGACCGCAACACAAATGAAGAACTTTAGGGCGCATTGGTACATCTGTTCAACACCAGGCCTTGTTTCTGATGTATTAATGCAAATACATTTGAAGGGAGATGTCAAACAAACTCATAAACATGTAAACTTAAAACACTGATGAAATCATCGAATGTGTACTTTTACTGATTCCCAGTATCTTCAGAACTTTAGTCTGAAACTGGCCTTGATGTAATCCAAGCATGGCAGTGTTTATACCATAAACATGTCATCCTCTCAATGGGATCTTATGTCTGCTCCATGCTGAGGTATGTTCGATGCTGTAATAACAGCAGTTTGGCCTGGTGTTAACAGTGGGGAGAACAATAATAAGCCTCTTTTCATGCCCATCGTCTGCTGGGGGGCTTTTGTGCAGCTCCTGATGGAAAAAACACAGACTGAGGCTTGATGGGGCGGGAAGGGGGGCTGTTTCAGCTGCCTGCTGGAGGAGACAGGGAGAGTGAAGCAAACAGGAGCACTGGCAAATTGCCACACACGAAGGGGGAGGTGATGAATTGAGAGGGTGTGAGAGGACAGGCGATGTGGCATCTAATCTGATCTCCACCACAGATGGGCCGAACCATGCCCCATCACTCAGCAGCCCACTGCTCTGGATCTTTCATTGCCTTCCTTAGAGGGGAAAGTGTGTCACTCATAATTAGCCTTAGCTGGTCGCTTTCCATGGAGACGTCCTGTGTGGTCCAGAGTGGTCCTCTCCTTTAACCTAGATGTGACTGTGCCTCCCCATACATCTTTATAGTGAGATTTCTTTCACGCTGCAGAGAGTTCCTCTCAGCATGGGCTCATATATGATATGTCGGCATCTCTTTTCCAGTCTCCACTTCACTTACATTTAACTCTAGAAAGATGGGCTTTTCAGAGCTACTAGATTGGCCAATGTGATGCCAAGCTCCTAAATAAAATTAACTGAAGCAAATTTAGAGAAGCTGATTGGCTGATATCATATGATATCAATGCTGATATCCAAGTTTTTATGTTTTTATGATATCAATGCTCCATGTCACAAATAAATCTGAAAACATTTTTTGCTGACACCTGTGGAAAATGAAAAGTCCTAGAATTTTAGATTAACCCCCGCATAACATCATTTAGGTTTTTTTAAAAAAAATAGTTTTATTGGTTCTAATATGTGAACTTTAGATAATAGAGCTGTTAGATAATCAAGTAATCTGAAAACAATTTAGTCTGTGCATGTTCAGTCCACTTTCAGTCCTAAAGTGGACATTTTCCATTACTTAAAAAAAGCAAGGGACAAAAGCGATGTTTGCAGGAAAGGAGACATGAAGCCCTTCATATATTCATATACTTTGCAAGAATAAGAGCAGAGGGTTCTCCCTCTTTTTTAACTGGGGGAAAAGGATAAGGATTGACCCCATTATATAAAATATACAGTGCACTCAAAAAGTATTGTAAAAGTATGTATTTTGGCACAATTCTTAAAAGTGGATAAAGCTAATTGCATTATGAAACAAAATCTCAAACCAGTAGGGATTTATTTGAAGCAGACTTTTCATAACCAGTAAATTTTCAGTTCTTTAAAACCAAAAAAGATTGGTGTGTGTAAGATTTATTATCTTTAAATGGCTTATTTGCAAAACTGCTTTTGAGTTCATTATCACAGCAATGAACCAAAGTCACAACAGCTCTAGACTTTGCCAGCTCAAGCTGAAGTTGCGGAGTTAAAGATGCTGAGATTGGCGCTGGGTGAGACGAGGATGGACAGGATTGGAGATAAATGTTTTAGAGGGACAGCTCAGGTTGGATGGTTCGGAGACAAAGTCAGAGATGGGAGTTTGCATTGGTTTGGACATGTGCAGAGGAGAGAGAGGATTATTCCAGAAGAAGGATGCTTAGGATGAAGCTGCCTTGCAAGAGAAAGAACAAAGGAAGAACAAAGAGTAGCTTTATGTAGGAGGTGAGAGAGGAGATGCAGAGATCCAGAAGTAATAGCTGAAGAAAGCAGAAGCAAGCGGTCGAAAGAAAATACCGAATGTCTTCATGTGAACATTCTTCGGGCCCTGCCTATAAAAAAAAAACACATACAAGATTCTCGAGATATAATCATGGGAGCGTTATTATCTTTACCTTTTTGGGAACTCCTATATTATGCCTCAAACCAAAGCTCCATATGTAACACTATGCTGAATATTTGAGTCTACATGTCCCTTGCGTAAAAGTGAGGGACCACATGATCTCAACAGCTGGCACATGAAGTATATAAGACCCCCATCCCCCTGCCACATACATGCATGCTCTTTCTTTCTCTCATCCACTTCCCTCATGTCACATCTGTAGAGGGTGATATAGGGTCATCTGTTCAGATGGTGGCCTTTAAAGCTTCAATGGATATTGAACTCGCTCTCACCCGTTAAAGCTCACGCTCTGCTTGTCATTGTGATTTTGGCAGAACTTCTTTGTTGATGACTTTAGCAGTGATGACAGTGAAATTCAGTGCAAAAGGTAAATACATTTGGCTTGGGTGTTGAAGTTAGAATGTACATAAGTATCATTCTCCCTCTGCTATCTAACAATCTAACAGAAAACCTTTGACACTCCCCAGGCTCTGACAAATGATTATGATAAAAAATATATGCGACTCATCCAAGCATAAAATTTCCAAGTGCATGCAGTAAAATTAAGCCCATTAAAAATAAGCAAAGCGGCCTTCCTGAGTAATCCTGCCTCCATGAAAGGGTGCGGCTCCTTCATTTGTTTGTGATTTTGCCGTTTGACACATGCTGTGCTGATGTGATAAATCAGAAGGTTGCAGCCCCACAGTCTCAGATTCAATCAAGCTCAATAAGACTGTGACCTCAGCTCAGAGACTGGTTTAAGCACAGCCTTGGACCAGTCCATTAGAGAATGAGAAACTTCTTTCAAAGCCCTGCCTAAAAGAGAGAACAGATATAGCATCTCTCTCTATCTCTCTCTCTCTCTCTTCAGCTACACTTGGAAGACTACTGAATGGAGTGAATGTAGGGTGGATGCTCTCCTCAGCCAGCAGGACCGCCGACGTGGGAACCAAACCGGACTGTGTGGAGGTGGGATGCAGAACAGGGAGGTGTACTGTGTTCAAGCTTCATCTGACCCTTCATCCAACCTCAGCTCCCTCAAGAGCAAAGAAGGTAACCTATTTTCCTTTCTGATGATCACAAGCAAGTACAATTTGCCTAGAATCAAATCTGTCTTGAAGAAATGAACAAATGAAACCTAAATTCCCTTTTTCACCATGTTATTATTTCAGTGGTATTATTAAGCATTATTCTTTACATTCTTTACTTTAGATGCATAGCTGTATAGATGTATGGTAAATTTTTCCAGTCTCCGATTTTAATTTTCACCACTGTGAAATGTAAGTACCATTAACGTCAGTCAAAAACATCATGCCCTCTTTCATTCTGAGCACAATCTCGGCTCATAATAGTAAACAAGGAAAATGCATTGGAATTTTTAGGGACAGGGAAACTTTTATCAACGATTTTTAAAAGTAAAAAGAAGAATTTATCATTTTCTTTCCTTTTTTGTATGCATGAGCAAGCATCAGTTGTTAATAACACTGCAGTTGATACTTAAGGCTTTTAACCCCAAAAAGTGTAATAACAACTTTGTCAGTTGTCATGAAAAGTTTATGTACACATCATGCTGATTACTGATGTTCATCCATTCCTTTTTTAAGTGTGGAACCTGCAAAATGCTGCGGGGGTGGATTTTCTTCTTGTGAGCCCGATAATGATAGATATTTAAACATTGAAACTAACTGTAAACTGGAACTCAGATGGACACAGACTCAAAATGACTGTTTGATATAGTTAACATCTCCCAGCAGGGCTTGTACATCTGTCATACATGAGCTAAATGTCTGCATCTCTGTCTGGTGTGCTCCTGCTGTTGCCACTGTAGGGAGGAGCTGACAGGCAGGTGAACTGACCTGACTGCTTGAGCTTTGCATGCACGAGAGAGCTTTCTATTAATTTATTCAGGCCAGTGTTGCACTTGAGGATTGCAACAGCACGTCCGATGCTGTCTGAGCTCATGTTTAAGACAAGAACAAAAGGCAAAATGGAAACATTAAAATAACTACTTCTATTCAGGATTGCTCCTTTTCAGCTTCTTAAATTTCCAAGTAGCTTTTGTTGTCCAACACTAGATTGCTAAATGCATATTGTGATGGCTGATATTTTTATAATATGATATATTTGCAAGCTGAAGCCACCATAAAAGGTAAAAACATAGCCATTCAAACATGCACTCATTAAGTATGATGTGACATGGCTGGAGTGCCACGCGTAACCCCATGCTGGGAACTAAAGCTGGTAGCATGCCCGTGCTCTTCCACAGCCTGACACCAAAAGTCCCCTGCCATCTGCTCCGAGTGTTGAACTGGCGACCTCTCACAGAATTTATTTAGATGGTCACAGCTGCTCCCAAACAGCCAGACAGAACAAGCTCATCCACAGAGAGAAGAAATGCTGCATTGAAAGAAATCTGTAAAAAAAAAAAAAAAAAAAAAAAAGCCATTGTGTTCTGCACCTCTTCTGTGCATGAGGTGGTCCTGGCAGGAGCTCCTGGAATGCTAACAGTGCTTTGGCACCAATCTGATAAAAATGTATAGACTCAGACACATACACACATTATGGCATTTTTTGATGAAGTTTCTTCTAACTTTATAAATATCTCTTTCTGTCTTTATGTATGTATGCATGTATGTATGTATCTATCCATAATTCTAGCTCTCTATCCAACCATCCATTTAGTTTAATCCAACTGAAAATGTACATGTTGATTCCAGTTCAGCAGAAGGTGGCATCAGTGCCAACATCATAACATCATAAGTGAAAGAAATTATTTTTGTCATTGTGAAACACAACACGGCACACGGTGGAACACAATGAAATGCATCCTTTGCATTTAAACCACACACATTGTGCAGCAGCGGGCAGCTATTTAAAGTGCCCGGGGAGCAGTGATGGGGACTCAAGGGTACTTCAGGGCAACCTACTGGTCTGAGATTCAAACCCATGACCTTCTGAGCCTATGGCCAACTCCCCAACCACTAGGCCACTGCTACCCAAACTGTTTTTAGTTTGCTATCTTAGATTAAAATGTTACATTTCATGTTTCCTGTCTCCTTGCCCCTTGTCTGTGATGATTGCTGCATCGCATACAATTGAACATGTGTGGTTAATGTACTGTTGTGTCTTGAATTATTCACAGATATTTATATTAATGTGAGGCAATTAGGGCAGCTCTGCATTGGAACAAGCAAAGTGTGTTTTATGCAAATATAATCTGATGATTTGCTTTCAGGGATGATGCATAAATCCCATAGTAAGACTAGCCAGCTCTCAGCCATCCTTGTCGCATCTGAGTTCAGTGTACAGTAAGCTTGGTAATATGAGTAGTTGTGATCCTTGCATGTGTCATTACCATAGCTATGTGGAAGCTTTGTTTCTAAAGGCTTTATTTGAAACCCAAAATCTGTTTCAATTATTCAGGGATTAGGGCTGGATTCCCAAATCAAGGTTATGAGTGCCAGGACTGTTACTGAAGCCCAATTGTACATTTTCCATTTAAAAATGCAGCTTGCAGTTTTACTCTGCCAGTAAAAGCAGTATCTTATCCAATTTCCTGCTCTGCTGTTTATTCGTGGCAGGATAGACCTCAACTCGATTTCCTCTCTCTGTGGGGGGCTGTAGATTCTCAGACAACAGAGGAAAAACAGCTGCTTCTCAGTCTTTATCCATTAACACACTCTGGTCATGGGCAACCGGAGTGCGAGGAAGGCAAGGCAGTGTTTGAGCAACAGCGTCACTGATGTTCATTAGTTCCACCCTAGCTGTGTTTCCATTCTGACTGTAATCGACGTGGCATCCTGTCGTGGACCTGCAGGAGCACTTCTGCATGATGGCTTTGTTACAGGTCCACCATGCAGCTCTCCTTTGTGGGTTATGTTGAGTTATTGATGATGATGATCCAGCAAAGGGGCTGGAGGCTGGCGGCTAGCAAACGGTTGAAGGGGCTGATGGGGTACTGGTGCCCTAATTAGGCTAGGGAACCCCTGGGTGGGCAAAGACTGAACCATCTGGCCTATGTGCGAGTGACGGGATTCTTGAACAAGGTCAGGCTGCAAGGAGAGAGTCATTAATCAGACTGGGTTAATGAGAAGGTGAGGAGGGAAATTTTAGACTGAGACAAGACCAGAAATGAGGATTTGTCCATTGGAATGCCAGACAATCACATGGTTTCGACATGGAAGACATTTGACTATACTAATAAAATGGATCTGGGGCCTTTAAAGAGGAGCTGTAGTTCAAAACCAATCCAAGAGCCTTATGATACTCTTTAAAAACTGAGGCGCCCGTGAGGGTTTCTGGGAAGGATGCCATAGAAAAGGTATCACTGGTCGTTTCCTAATTAACCTCTCAATGGAAGCCTGGTTGACTTTATCAATAGAAAACCTTTCTTTGTTTGTGAAATAAACAATGATAAAGATTTAACAATGATAAAGACAAATTTGTCTGATTAAACTGATTGTTCTTCAATTAACGATACAATCAAACCAAGAACCATTTATGAACCTCAGTTGTAAACTGTAATTCATTCTTTTTTTTAAAAATCAAAGCAGTGTATCATCTGTATTTAACCCATACACACTCAGCGGGCTGCTATATCCAGTGATGGTACCTTTCTCAAGGGTAACGCAAGGCAACCTGCTGGCCTCGGATTCGAACCCAAGAGCTTCTGATCCTGGGACCTAGTCCCAAGCAACTAGGCCACCACTGCCCATCCATCCATCCATTTTCTGCCCTTTGTCCCAAACGGGCTCGCGGGGGGGGGGGTGCTGGAGTCCAACCCAGTGCACACAGGGCGAAGGACGGGGGACGCACCCTGGACAGATCGCCAGCCCATCGCAGGGACCACCACTGCCCAGCTGATCTCAATTTATTTGGACAGATGATTATTGTTTCTATACAGGTGTTCTATACTAATCTAATTGGGTCAGTATAAGTATGTGGGTTAAGAACGAGTGCTAGGTTTTAGATTGAGGTTAGAGAATTTTAAGATGAATGAATTATATGGTAGTAAAATGTAAGTTAAATGGAAGATCAGCCTCTATCAATTACATCAATTCTCAACTACACTATTGAAAAAGGGAACTGACCAGGAAAGTTCTAGCCCTCAAGATATAAACAATGTAGCAGTAGATGAAGGAATCTTAATTGGGGCTAAAGGTACATTACATTCAGTTATCCAGGAGAAAGATGGGATATTGTTACTTAATTAAAATTTTAAATTACATGGAGTAAAAGCATGGTTTCTAAGGGAAATACATCTTATAGGGCATCTTTCTTAGCTTGTGGTACTGAAGTTTGAGGAAATGTTGAGGACAGCAGCACTGTGACAACTTTCCTACCGCTTTCAAGAGCGCAAAAGAAGTGATCCAAACAATTTTTGCATTTTTGAACATATTTAAATCCATTTAAACACCTTTAATCTCTCAGTGTGTTTGATGACCCATATGTGCATGTTAATAGCAGTTGCCAGTTATTTATTTCACAGTTGGTTAGAAATTGATAATCAGTAATTTCATACATTATAACCACCACACGACCCCCCCAACACATACACACTAAAATTTCACACAATGTGCACATTTTCAGGATCAGCTCCATCAAAACACACACCTTTTGGCTACACAGAGCAATTTGCATGTGAATGAAGTGAGGATCTGTCACGGGGCAATGGTGGCAGATCCATCAGTGCTGTGACCTTGCAGAAAGTCACCCACTGCACAGTGTATGCTCCACACACACATACTCGCACACTGGAGGCTTGGGATGAAAGGAAAACAAACATCTCATGCACCCAGAGGATGTTTATGAATTAGGAGTGCATCTGGATGTAAAAATTAAAAATGATTTAAAGCCTGAGTGATTTCCTGCTTTTCAGGAGCTTTTAATTCCATTGGGCCATGAGGTGGAATACTCATTTTTTCTTGTGGACCTTAAGAATTGCAAGACTGGTATTATTACTGCATATCAGCATTTTCCTCTATATTTACAGGGGTCTTTTTGTTGTCGTTATGCATCCTTTTTAGTTTTTTTTACATGGTGCATTTTCTGCCATGCAAGCTGTATATAGGGGGCAAAATAGTGTACATGTTAAACATCACTCAGACTCCAAATATAAATGTCTAATTGTATTAGTTACAGTTACCGGTGAACTGTGTTTCTCCACAGCGTCTCGGCCGGTGAACAGTGACCTCTGTTTAGGAGTACCTCCCAACACCACTCAGCTGTGTCACATCCCATGTCCAGTGGAGTGTGAGGTGTCTTCCTGGAGCGCCTGGGGACCATGCACCTTCGAGAACTGCCAAGACCAGAGCTCTAAGAAAGGTGAATGAATGTCATTGTGACTCTTATTTACAGCATATCTTTAACCCTTTAAACTGAAGGCTTAAGATTTCGAACTTAATATTGAAATAACAGTCAACCAAGATACGCTCAGTGTCTTAGTCTTCCATCTTTTAACGTGCACAAGGCCTACGAATATGTGAAACTGGTCAAAAAACCTACCAGTAGCACCTCATAGTAGCAAGGCCTGAATTGCATCCATAGTTTTATCCATTTTTACAGATAAATGAATTTCATACATTGTCTGAAACCATGTAAGAATGTCTGTTTGAGATCATCGAACCACTTCATAGATTAGGGATGTGTGTATGTGATGATGTTATTGATGGTGCATGATGGAAGTGCAAGGATTTCTTTTCTCTTATTAGATTCAATGGAGACAACAACACATTTAGAACTCGGCAGAATAAAATTTTTCGTCCAACAAAAGCTGGACAGTTTGCTTTCTCAAACATAGTAATACAATGAATCTAGAATGGCCAATATACATTTCATGTTTGCAGTTTTGTCTGCTATACTGGCATTTGTTACTTCATAGTTAACGTGAAAGGTTAAAAACAGATAACAGACAGTAATAACTGTTTTTATGTGATGGACTATGTGATGGACTGCTGCTTGGTTACTTGCGAGATGCAGGGCGTTTGCTTCCCGTTGTTATGCAGAAGGGGTCTTGGAAAAGATTAGTCTGGTTTTGGGGTAGAAAAAATTTATTTCAAATGATTTACATTTTTATTTGTGCTTTTGGCTCATTAATTAATGAGATTTGTTTGGTGTGGGGCAGTGATAAAGTGGGTGAGTGTGTTCCCAAATGGCCCAGTCATATCCACACCACCATAGGAAGAAAGGATGAGAAGCTATGGCTACAGACCAAACAGCAACAAAGGCACATGGCTAGAGTTACAGTGAGTGAGAAGAGGCCAGAAAAGAAACAGAAAAGGGAAGCGACAGAATGAGGAATCTTCACAGTAAATGGTGATTCAATGTAATCTAATCTCAATGGCATGTTAGTGCAACTTTCATTATTTTTTAGATACTTTAGCCACATATTGCCAGTGCAAAATGACAAAATGAACTTAAAAAATGTTGGCATTTAATCTACACTTACAATAAGGAGCAATTTGAGGCTTATTATGCTTGTAACTCCCATTAAACTGATATGTAAGAGAATGTCAGAGGATACTCTGGACCTGTCAGTGACTCTAAAATTACATATTAAAAAAAAGAAATGCTTGTGATGACCCCCTTCAGTCCTGAACTCAGACTGCCTCACTTTTTGTCTCCCTCCATCAGCATCTGTACCGTGAGCTTATCAGCATCTGAAGACAAAGAGAAAGAATGCACTTCCAAAAAAGCTTATGTGCTAAGGTGGCCAAGGGGGAGGGAGAGGAGACAGGGGATGGAAGAATGAAAGAGCTGACAGATAAGGTGCAAGATAGAGGAGCTCGGGGTCATAGGGCAAAAAAGAAGTCTTTCTTCTTGTTTGTGTCTTTTATGGAGAAAGAATAAGGGTCTGAGTTAAGGAAGCTACAGCACTTTGACGTTTGCTTTTTGTTGCTGGTGCTGACAGTTGGTCTGCCACGCTGGCTGCTTCTCTCATTAATTACAGCTGGGACGGTGACCTGTGTGCCATACCTAATGCATATTGACTCTCCCCTAATGAAGCGACTCAAATGGATATAAAAGGTAGAAATTCTCCGCCCATGTATCTTAATGATGGATTCTCCCTGTATCCCTCTCACTCGTTCTCCTCCTTCTACGCCCACGCTGCTTTATTGTATAACTTGCATGACTGTCTGCATGCTCTCATCTGGATATGCATTTATTACCCAGGAAGCCGTGGGCTTTTTTATGTCACAAACGAGTATCAGCACTCTGTAATCATATGGTAAAAATCACATTAGCACTGTCAGCTTTAGGATCAGCTCCTGGAAGTGTGCTCAACTAGAGCAGCAGCTGCCAGAGATACATAGCGGTCTCTCTTAAATAAATCTACATTTGTCACTTTTCTGCACTGAGCGTTGTGATAACCAATCTGTCCATCCTCTGACCAAAGCAATGCTCTAATGTTACTATAGCGTAGTTAGACAAGATTTAAAGTATTCTGCCTAATATAATGTAAATCACAACTCAAAATAACCATTTATAGTGTGATATTATCAGTTTATATTAATCCTGTATGCTTTCAAAGGTCAAATGGGTGTGGCGAGGATGGACAGGATTAGAAATGAGTACATTAGAGAGACTGCTCAGGTTGGATGTTCTGGAGACAAAGTTAGAGAGGCAAGGTTGCGTTGGTTTGGACATGTCCAGAGGAGAGACGAGGATTATATTGGGAGGATGTTGAGGATGGAGCTGCCGGGAAAGAGGAGAAGAGGAAGACCAAAGAGGAGCTTTATGGATGTGGTGGTCGGTTTGAAGGAAGAAGATGCAGAATACAGGAAGAAATGGAACCAGCTGTAATGACCACTAAACAGGGGCAGCCGGAAGAAGAAGAAGAAGAAGAAGAAGAAGAAGAAGAAGAAGAAGAAGAAGAAGAAGCTATCAAAGGTCAAATTGTTAGAAAGATCAAGCCTAGTGTCTTCAACGTGTAATCGAGCGATGCCACAATCATAAGGAAAGTAACTAGAAAGGTCTCTTTATGCTGTATCTCCCACGTGGTGAGGATATTTTTTTGTGCTTTAGGTATTCCGCAAGGAACCATTTTCAAGCAAGTTCATCAATTTTGTTTGGAAAAATTACGTGTGGTGCACGTGGTGCTGCAAGCCGGGAAAGAAACAAGGGTGAATCTCATCACTTGCCGAACACCCGTCTTTTGCTTTATAGCAGATGCACGCAGTCCGGGGCAGTGGTGGCCTAGTGGTTAGGGCGTCGGCCACATGATCGGAGGATCGGGGGTTCGAACCCCTTCCCAATAGGTTGCCCTGAGGTACTCTTGAGCAAGGTGCCGTCCCTGTCCCGCTCTTCCCTGCGATGGGCTGGCGACCTGTCCAGGGTGTGTCCCCCGTCCTCGCCCTGTGTGCGCTGGGTTGGACGCCAGCACTCCCCCGCGACCCCGTTTGGGACAAGCGGCAGATAATGGATGGATGCACGCAATCCTGTGCTCTTCTTGACGTCTTGCACATCTATAACAACTTTTTAACTTCTAACTAATACACTTCAGTTGACTAGCTTTGTAAATCACGTGATAGGGTGAAATAACAACCGGAAAAGTCAAATATTTTTTCAGAAATTTTACAGTTTTTCCAAAACGAACACCCAATATTGAAGAACATTATTGAAGTGGTATGCCTTTACTGCCTTTGTGTAAGCCGTTCACTTAAATAGGGTAAATGTTTGCTCTAAAACCAACTTTTCGCATGTTTTCTGGTGTTTCAGGGGAGACCCAGGGGTTCTGTATAGATGTCAGTCAATTTACCTACCGTATCCAAGGGTTAAAAATAAAATGTGTCAAACAAGGTATACTTCCTTTTGCAAGGCTTCATTTAGACTCCTAAAAAAAGATGGTCTTTTAGCTGACGATTCTTCATGGACGTGTGCTGCAAGTTCATGGATCTTACATGCAGGTAATGTGCATATCTCTTCAAGACAAATGAATCTTTCGATCCTCATTACTTAAAGGTTTCAGACTATTATACAAGCAGACTATTAGAGGATCCCCCTGTGCCTTTTTGCTGGCTGATAAAGAGAAAACGACAGCGTGGTCTCACCTCCCACACACACACACGTACACACACTCTCCCACACAGCCCATACACCTTCACACTCTTCAGATCTGATTAGCAATGTGGGACACAATTCTTTCCATCCCCCTCTTTGCCAGTACACTGAGCACTGCGTCTATAAAGAAAGGCCAGTGGGGAGACAAGGACAGACATAATCAGAGAGAAGGGGACATCTCGGCCATCCTGGCCCCGCAGGCCCCCTCTGAACCCCTCTGGTCTATCTTATCGGCTCCGAACAGGAGTGAGGATTAGAGCAGTGGCCTGGCAAGTTAAGAGGGCTGTTAGGACATTGTAGGTGACCTTGGACCATCTCTGCATCCAGCCTCCATAGCTCTCTTTCCATGTCTCTTCTATATTGTGGGCAGCAAAATGCATTATTCCACTCTGAGGAAATCCAGTGTAATGAGTGAAGAATAATAATAATTATGTTCGGCAGTTCCAGTAATTTCCATCATCCTCTCTGCCTAATGGGCTGCCATGTTAAATGTCCTAAGATGATTATCACTGAGCATGAAGCTTCAGCTGATGGGACTAAATGCTCTCTGTTAACTCTTTCTGTTAAAGTCAGCTAAAACGTGCTGCCTCAGTACTTCAGTGCTTGACTTTGTCTAAAAGGGAAATTAGAACTCACACTTAAGTGAAATTTCAAAAGGATGATACAAGAGAACAGCAGCTTGACTTTGTGGATGAACATATGGATCTGTAAACGAGTAAAATGATGTTAATGACCAGTTGTTCCCCTGTTGCCGGTGTTTATGGCAGGTTTCAAGCTGAGGAAGAGGAAGATTTTGAATGAGCCCACAGGTGGAACTGGAAACTGCCCACACTTGACTGAGGCTATACCGTGTGATGAGCCCAGCTGCTATGATTGGCTACTGGTCAAGCTGGAGGAGTGCATTCCTGACAATGACAAAGAGTGTGGACCTGGAACCCAGAACCCTGTAGTGCAGTGCGTCAACAGTGATGGTAAGGAACCCCATTTAAGTGTTTTGAAACAAAAAATAGATAACATTTTGTAGACCTTCAGCTTGACTTCAGTTTAATGTCTATTAAATGCAACTAAACCGTAAGTTGAATCTAAAATATTCTATTAAAAATAACCTTTACCCAAACTTTAACTTTAACCCAAAGTTTAAATCTAATTCTAATCCTAGCCCTTTACCCTAACCCTAATACTGTTAATAATTACAAGATAATTTTACAAGATAATAAAACTGTAGATATATAGCAGTTCAACAAAATAAAGTGTGACCAATGAAGATGCCAAAAGCTTCGCTGATGCTCTTTTGGTTCCAGAAGGTGCTTTTTTTTTAAAGACTGCATGGGTGGTGGTGGTGGTTTAGTTCAAATCCCACCTCCAGCACTGCCTCAAGGGTTCCTGATCAAAACCATTAACTCCAAGTTTCTCCAGGGGGACTGTCCCTGTAATCAGGAATTGGAAGTCACTCTGGATAGGAGCTTCTGCTAAATGACATACAGCACTGTGCAAAGGTTTTATGCAGGTGTGAAAAAATGCTGTAAACAAAGAATGCTTTCAGAAATATCAATAATGATTGTTTATTTTGATCAATTCACAAAATGCAAAGTGAGCGAACAAAAGAAAAATCTAAATCAAATAAATATTTGGTGTTGCTACCTTTTGCCTTCAAACCAGCATCAGTTCTTCTAGGTACACTTGCACAAAGTCAGGGATTCTGTAGGATTATAGTCGGTGTCTGATCAACCAGTTTTACCAAACAGGTATTGATGATCATCAATGTTACACGGAGGCTGAAACAGTCATGTTTGGAACAACCGACCAGCTGAGTTCCTTCAAAAACTGTGTGCAAGTGTACCTAGAAGAACTGATGCTGTTTTGAAGGCAAAGGGTGGTCACACCAAATATTGATTTGATTTAGATTCTCTTTTTTCATTCACTGCATTTTGATGATTGATGAAAATAAATGATGAACACTTCCATTCTTGAAAGCATTCTTTGTTTACAGCATTTTTTCACACCTGCCTAAAACTTTTGCACAGTTCTGTAAATGTAAATGGTTCTAAAGCACCATTTTTGTAAATCAGAGAGTTGAAGGAAGCAGGGGGTCTTCACAATTCCATCCATGTACATATGAGTTGAGTCTTGAGTATCTGGGCTAAACTTCTGAGTCGAGTCTCTATGGTGCAAGTTGAGATTTGAGCCTCTGGACTGCATTTAGTGGTCAAGTCAAGTAGCCTTTATTGTCATTTCAGCATATACAGTACACAGTGAAGTGAAACAATAGCGAAGTCCATGATGCTACACATCACTAAACCAAGAACATGACACAACATAGAACATGCCCAAGTGCTGACAGTTCAACAAGCAGTGCAAAAGCAGAAAAAAAAAATTGAAACAGAGAACCTTGTGTTTATATTTAGCACAGGTAGCTGTATGAGCTGTTTTATAGTACATAAGACAGCCCATACAGTTACCTGTGCTAAATAAAAACTCCCCAGTGGACTTCATGGTTTGCTTGCTTGCTGTGGGTGTAATGTTGTGACAAAGCCAGACCGCTCAGTGCCTGTGCAGCTCAATGTGCTTCTTGAACTCTATCCATAGGGCCTCTGTTCTGGACCACTGCCCAATGGGATAATTGCTGTTTTTATAGTAGCTGCTGGTAGCAGGCATCCATTGTTCGAGTGGCCAAAGGGTGGATACGGAGAAGTGTGTGGAGTGTGATTGGTGGCTTTTGCAACTCAAAGCCCAGCACCGCTGCAGTGTGCTTTTTAACTAGCCCAAAGGCTCAGCGCTGTTGACTAGTGTTTGGCCATTATTGAGCTGACTGAACACAAGGAAGAGGGAGCGAGCTACAATGGCACCATCTGTGAGATCAGAGAAACACATGCTTTACCTAGGGACAAACACACACCTATAACTGTGACAAATAGCTCACAGCGCAGTCATCCGTGGACAAGAAGATACTTCACAGTGGCTCACGTGGAGCAGAGGCTTACAAAGTACTGAGAAAAAGATGTTGTAACTCCCTCAAAAACAAACATAGGCTCTTTCGCACCCAGACCGAACAGCCAGATATCAAGGGACATAAATATTAGATCAGAGCCTTGGGAACATTCTGGGGAAGGTCTGTAGTGAAGGATTTCTTAAGCTTTAACTGATTTAATAATGTGTGTACAACCATTCCTATCCCAGATATCATGGAGATGGAAGAGCGGGCCTGTCTAATGAGTTTCAAGTTCTTTCGCTTCTTTCTCAGTACTCAGCCGACATGTTTTAAGTGCATCTCTGGGAAGTCAGGCACCCAGACATGTTGCACTAATGCATTTTTAATGGGATTTGTTGGATGAATGTTTGGGTCGACTTGATGAAGGACCAGTGGGAGGGATAGGGGAAAATCACAGTGCAGTTTAATTGCAATTCTAATTTATCCAATCTAATTAATTTCTTATAATAGAGAATTGAGCATTGCTGATTGAATATTGCAACAATGGGCAAAATTAATTCTGAATGACTGAGAGGGGAGGGGATCAAAGCGTGATTCACTGTAATTTATCATTAAATTATTAAGCTTAGATTATTGTGAGAGATGGTTTACATTGCTGGTATAGGAATGCCCACACTGTCACATCTTTGGCTTGGTATTTTCTTTTCTTTTGTTTTTTAAAGTCCTTCTAAAGAAAATAGCTATTGAATGAATTGAATGATTTATTAAGTCTGTGCATCATAATTGTACTTCACATCTGCTGATTTCATTGCTTGTCTAAGTGAATTTTGGTGTGTGGACATGGCAATTACCAGGGAATTCGACCTCGGCTTCAACACAGCTAATGAGCACCCAGGGGATTGTGG
>CM029368.1:5834656-5914656 GCA_017165825.1 Hepsetus odoe
GGGGGGGGGGGAGTAGATAGAAAGAGAGACAGATGTGTGTGCGTCTCAATCAGGGCGGTGAGTCTCATAATCACTGTCCCCGTTTCATACCAGCTGAAAGAGTCCCACTGCCTGAGCCTCAGCTGTTGCCACGGTGACGACTTCCCCCCATCTTCCCACAGCAGTCCTAGCAAGATCATCATTTTTTATTTGTACACCTTAATGTCTTGTATGCATGTCTCCGTCTGACTTATGCTCCATACAGAGGGAAGACTCTGCAGTTTTTATCAAGAGTGTTTCTAATATGTAAGCCAAGTGCAGCTTCACGTTTTAAATAATTAGTAGAGCTACAAAGATGTAAAAATGGTTTGGTGCAGCTGTCGAGCAGGTGTTTGAGAATTAAGCTTGAATTCTTTACCTTGAGGAATGACAAATTCATACTTTTTACTAATATCTATCTGTCTACCTTTCTTTTTTTCTAATTTATATTATTGTTATTATTTTAAATGGTATTTAATTAAACACTCAAAAGCATCTCGATACATTTAGTTCTACTCCATCTGCTTGTTCTTGCCCACCACACCCCTGAGCTGGTAGAACTACACAGAACCACTTAAGTCCAGGTAACCTGCTCTGCTTCAGTGAGCAGTAATATGATTTGTTCAAGGTCACCTCTCTCTTTGTCTTCCCTCGTGGTCAATGAGAGGGTGAACGTGATGTTCTGGTCTCCGTGTTGAACCGGTTTACTAAATGAAATTAAAGCTCCGCGCACCTCAAAGTCAGTTTGAATTTAGCCTGCCTCTCTTCCTCCAGATTAGTTTAGGAAGTGCACTGCACTGCCTCATCTGAATGTAATAGGGCCCAAAAGAGAAAAACAGCAGATGCTGCTTCATACTTTTCCTTGAGAAGCATGAATGCAGACACATCTTGGTCTCTGGGTGTTTAACTAATTTGTGTAGGTAAATGATGGTAAATTTGATTTTACTCTGCAATGTATAAACCCAGATGGCTGCTTTACTTTAAAAAATCTGTTTTTTTGATTTTGCTTGACTTGCAATATGACTCTCTCTCGCTCTCTCTCTCTCTCTCTCTATATATATATATATATATATATACATGGCTTGATCTCAGTAATCAGCCGTCCTTCCAGCCATCCAGTGAAAATCAAGATAACATCTAAAATGCAGCAAAAAGTGTGCATTTTTCATCATTGCAGTACAAACACAATAAAACTCTCTCCAAATTGAGAAAACTGAGAAATATACAGATTTTACAGACACGTTTTAATGTTGGGCAGCTTTTCCCTGCTGAATTGTTTCATTTTGTGGCTTTATCTTAATCCTGTGAGCAGAGAGGCACAACACACTGGCAAGCGTAATGGCTTAGGAAATGCCCCATTAGTCAGCTGCAGGCATCTTGTGTTTGTTTACCGTCTACTATCAGAGTTGTTTAGTTCTTTGATAAAATGAAAGGTACAGTTGAATTGTTTCGTCACTTCACCTGCACTGCTGCCTTCTGTTGTGATCTCTATCCCTTTGTCTGAATATATTTTATACATTTTACACATCATGTATATATATATATATATATATATATATATATATATATATATGTTAAAGTGCACAGAAGGAATTCCAGCTGGAGGAACAAAAACTGCCACAAAAGGCAGAGAAATGAGCCCTTAAGAAACTCATCAATGTCAAACAAGAGGTGTAATGATTTTTTCTGCCATGGAAGGCTTCCACTTGGATGTGTATCCATGTCTTTGGTTTGAGGTTTGCTAACCAACCTCCCCGCTCCTTCTGTAGCCCTTTCCCCCTGAGCATCCCTTCCCTCCTGGCCTTTTATTGATCCCTGTTGTCTGCTGCTGATGGGAATGGATCTGTTTTGTCCCACAGGGTCCTGATGTGTCATCTGACTCTGTCAGTTTGGGCTTTTTTGTGATCCAGGATGACTAAAGAAGGGTGGTGCATCACTAATCAATACAGGGGCACACACTATCTCAGAGGGGCTGCTGCCTAAAATAAGGTCCTTGAGATGACCTCAGGATTGTACGAACAGGGCTGATTTAATTTCAGCCCAGCTCTGCACAGCACTGTCTGTTTTTATATTAGTTTATTCAAACACATTTGATTCAATTCATTACTTAGTTACCAGCTTTAACAGACATGGCAGAGAAAATGAATCACCAAACTCTCCTTGACTCTGGACCTTCAGGACGAAAAGGACCTATATGTTCTCCACCCATAAATCCATTTGTTTGGAGCAGCTGTTAAGAGGTGTTACAGAATATCGGCAAACACTTCAATTATTTTAGAACATTAGTGAATTTTATTTACACTGTATGATGCTGCCTATCCATCCATCCATCCATCCATCCATGCATCCATGTATCTATCTATCTACCTTGGAAAATTCACTTTAATTCTTTAATTAAACTATAGGTAACCAGTCTTGTGTTCACTTTTTAGATTTACATTTTTTACCAGATTTAATCAATGTTTCTTTACACACATATTAATCAGTCATTTTCTGCCGCTTGTCCCAAACGGGGTCGGGGGGAAAGCTGGAATCCATCCCAGCTCACACAGGGCGAAGGACTGGGGGGGGACACCCTGGACAGGTCGCCAGCCCATCGCAGGGAGGAGCGTGACGGGGACGGCACCTTGCTCAAGGGTACCTCAGGGCAACTTATTGGGAAGGGGTTAGAACCCCCGATCCTCCGATCATGCGGCCAACGCCCGAACCACTAGGCCACCGCTGCCCCCCACACATATTATTATAATTAAAAAATATTTTACATTCTTTTAAAATACACTTTTTTTGCTGAATTATTTTTTTAAGGGGGAAAGTTTATTATTACATTTTATGGATGTATGTTATGCTTGTAAAATCACCAAACTGTACACTGAGCTGGACTATTCTGCTGTAGCTAATGGAAGCTCAGATATACAACAGTGCACTGCAGGTAACCTCAAGTATGGCCTTTCACACGAAGCGATGCATTAATTAAAATCGCTGACACACTTAAAATGAAAGGAAACATTTTTGGGTGGAGCGTGTAAAGGGAGGTGCTTTAAAAAGTTCCTGCTTTAAGGGCCTTTTGAGCAAAATGAGGATCTGATTAGCCGAGTGAAATGAAGCATGTCCTGGGCATCCCATCTTCCTCCTGTTCTCTCACTGAATGGAAATAAAGTCTTGTTAAATTAAGCATCACAGAGCAAACTTGGGTGCTGGACAGCATGATGGTACCATTAATGTTTCCAAATGGTTCTGGATGTGAGACTCATCTCTGTGCACATCTGTCACATCAGATAGCCAGGAATCCAAGTTGAGGGATGAATGAAAGTAGAATTATGTCTGTTAGAAGCAGGTGAACTGCAGCTGAACCTACAGCTTGTTTCCACTGCAGGAGTTTTCAAGGAAATAAATTCAAGGCTCACAGTACGTGAGGAAAGGGGCTGCTTTGCTTCTCCTGTGTAACAAATTAGGCCTGTGAAGCATCTAATAAACAAAAAGGAGGGCAATAGCTGTACTCTTGATCCTGCGAATATATTAAAATGACCAGTTTTTGCACTGAAAAGATTTTTCACTTTTGTGAATTTTGCAGACTCAATGAGTAAAGAGAAGAGCAGGGCTAAGATCTCATGTTTTAATATTCTTGCAGCAATTTTCTGTTGCCATATGCTTCAAGATAAAAAAAAAAAAAAAGGAAAAATAATTCATATAATACTGTTCATAATCAGAGATGCCTGTTGTTTAAATCACGAAGTTAATTGCTTTATTGAATTAAATTAAATTTGTATTTATTTCCATCCATTATCTGCCGCTTGTCCCAAACGGGGTCGCGCTGGTGTCCAACCCAGCGCACACAGGGCGAGGACAGGGGACGCACCCTGGACAGGTCGCCAGCCCATCGCAGGGAGGAGCTGGACGGGGACGGTACCTTGCTCAAGGGTACCTCAGGGCAACCCACTGGGAAGGGGTTCGAACCCCCGATCCGCCGATCACGTGGCCAACACCCTAACCACTAGGCCACCACTGCCCTGTATTTATTTCATTGCATGCAATAAAAGAATCCTATTATTTTGTGTAGTTTCAGTAATTCAATATTCATTATTTTCATTTTAGAACACAGGCTTCGCGTGAACCTGAATACGAAAAACACAATTTCCCTAAAGCAGAAACTGAAGTCCAGTGACATCCAGTGGCTTTTTGTATGACACAATGATTTATAAATATATAGAATCTCATGCACAGCAAATCAGTAGTATCAATTTCACTATATTGTAAGATCTGCGGATGGTTTAGTTAGTTTGCTGCTGTTTTTTAATGCAGACTCCTGCAAAGAGGAGTCCAACCTGGAGTGCCCAAGATCCTGAAGACATTGGTTTAAACACCATTAAGAAGCTATTTATGAAGAAAAGGGTTACAGGGTCTTGTACAGCATTTGAACAGCTGGACTTTGCTTGTTCAACTGGAGAAGCTCTGAGAATTGCTTTAGCTTTATATAAATGTATCCCTACGTTAATAAAATAATCTTTTCTTGTTTTTGCTCAGGTGATTTTGTGGACAGGCAGCTGTGTCGAGATGCCATCCTCCCCATGCCCGCGCTGTGCGAAGTGCCGTGCCCTAAGGACTGTGTGCTGAGCCCCTGGACGAAGTGGTCCCTTTGCTCTCACACTTGTTCAGGGAAGAACACAGAGGGCAAGCAGACCAGAGCACGTTCCATACTGGCCTACAATGCAGGAGAGGGTAGGTGTCTCATTATACACTCCTCCATCTTTCTCTTGGTTAAACCCTCAGAGGTCGAGAATTATTACTTTCGTTTTGGTATATCATTCAAATTTAATTAGCTAATTAAATATTTAATTACATAATGACACAGTTAATTACTTCCACATTTGATTTAAATTCTGCATGGACAGACTTGAGTCTTCCTGACTTTCTCTGCCTGTTTCAATGTCACACAATAAAAAAAACAAGAAAAAAAGCAGCGTCATTCTCTTTCTTTTCTTTAGAATTTTGTTTTAATCTTTGCTGAATTTTTAAAACAATATTCATATCATAAAATATGCACTCATCAAATCTACGTCTGAAAGCAAAGGCGCCTTGAGTGAAAGCTCGGGATCTGCACTTTCAACAGTATTTCTCTGCATGTTGAGAAATAATGAACCCGAAATAACAGCTTTTGTTAAATGTGTCTTCGAATGGTAAAGAGTTCCTTATGTGTCCCTCATGTCCAACCTCAATATCCTTCAAGAACCCCCTCTTTATGTAACATTTCCTGCATTTTTTCACAGCGACGGCAAAAGTTGTAGCTTGGCTAACAGTGATGCAGGGTAAGGATATGTGTGTGGAGTAGAAGCAGCTTACAGTGAAAAGTGGAATACAACTTTTTGGCGTATAACAGTAGAATTGGCTATATTGACAGTATCAGCACTTTTTACCCCTTGACTCATTAATGTCTCAGTACCCTTTCAGAAAGTCCGAGGTTTTCCTTTTCTCTCTTGTAATCCTATACCATTCATGTTACTATGCTTTTGCCCCAGACATACAGTCTGGCTGTTAATCATGTCTAATTTGGCTGATCTTGGGTCCCTACTCATGATAGGCTGTTAAGAAGTATGTGTTGCTTCATTACATTAAAGGCATGAGCCAGTACTACACTTGGGCTGTATTTGGCTACTACACAATATTTAAAAAAATATAAAAATGGCTTATTCTTTATAAATTGATTTCTTATCTATTAAAAATGCCATTTGTGCCCATCATTTTTGCCAGCTGCACATGTGTGGGCTAAATGCAGAGGCTGCATTTCGTTGTGTTTCACTGTGTGCTGTGCTGTGCTGTGTATTCATAATGACAAGTTGTCACTTTCATTTCAGAGAAATGATTTTTTGTTGGTTAATCCAAAGTGATCTATATATGAATCATTCAAGCAGAAAAAAGCATCTAACTTAAGGCGTGAAGCAGTGAAGAAACAGGTGCCGATGACTCCACACAGGAGTGATGGGAACCCCTTTATCTAGAACACCTTGTATTATTAGGCACTGTGCTTGTCACAGCAAAAACATTTGTTCAGATTTCTTGAACGTAATCTGCTTACTATGCCAAAGATAAGACAGTTTGGCAGGCATGGCATAGTATTTCTGCACCATCAAAGTGCAAATATAAAGAAATGACACAGCACTGTGAATGTGTTCATTTAACTCAGGTTAAAACAAGTCAATCAAATAGCAATGAATTGCTTATAAAAATTCACACTCTGTGCACCCCTACATGTTAGTTCATGCTTATTACAGATTAAGCCAAAATAGTGAACAGCAAGCATCAATTAATGAATTAAGAACTGAAAAATAAGCTAGAGGTTAAGGAGTTAAGCCATTCTGTATGAATCACCATAATGGGATGCATTCTAACCATATTAAAATACTTATTTTTCTTTTCCAAAGGGCTTTCTCAGGTCCCGAAGGTTCCTGTTCTTTTTGGTACAAGCATAACCTTCTCTTATAGAAATGCCCAGCTGTAGCCCGCTGATCTAGAAGTGTGTTGAAGTAGGCACGAGTAGATGCATGAATGTCTAGCAGCACTGCCACCCCCCACTCCACTGCTTCTGCACTGCAAAAGCATCATATGCTTTTAGATGTGTGGAAACCCAGAAGTAATGAGCATCCCAGAGTGTTAAGTGATTCAAACCTCTGGTGGTCCAGACTAGGGGAAAAAATGTGTGATTTCTAATAGAGTGATGAGTTAGTGAGTGCCTCTGGGTGAAAATTTCTGTCCCAACCCTGCGCAAGCTGTCACTCACCAGTCCAGATTCCATTTCCACGAATATGATATGTGAGTGAGGAGGGTTTGCACTGCTGTCAGGGAGCAAATCAACTTCAGTTTCATTTTTATATCACAGCTATCAGTTTAATGGCCGTGGAAGTGTCTCCACTAGACTATATCTCTGCCAGACCAAAACGTGTCACAGCCTGGAGAAGCATATTAATGCGAGAAATACATGCATTATGGATTTAGCACGCGTGTATGCTTCCACCTGCATCACTGAGGAAGCTTGTGCTGAGGAGGTGAAATGGCTCTATGTGAAGCAGCATACGCCTGATTAAGCCTCAAATGATTTGGCAGACAGCATCCAAAATGGATGACAAGCGTCTGACAAACCAGGTGTGTGCTGACTGCAGCATGAAGTTGTGGTGCCCATACTCCTGTCTGCCATCTGGCTCAACACGGAACAATGGAGAACAGCATGTTAGCATGGAGTGTTTTAGATGGGCATGAAGAGGTGGCCTTCCTAAATGGCTCCTGGCTTTTGGTGTGTTGTATTTATTCATTTGCAATTCATCTGGAATCCCTGGAATTATTTTCTATAATATTTTCTTTCTTAATTCCTCTTGCTTTCCTAACTTCATTTTCTTTAGGTTCTTCTATATCTCTTTTCTTCTCTGAGTCTCCCATGGCTTCCAAGGAAATCTTTCTGCCCCTTTATTTGCACAATTTGCATAACATTTACAGTGCAGACTGTTGTTTTTTGTTGTTTATTTTGGTCCATTTGGGAAACTCCCTTTGTATAGGGATATTAATTATTCAGTTTAAATGGACTCTCTAGTTATTTGGCATTCAGCTCATTTAAAATAATGCAGTAAAACCTCATTTTAATGTATGCAAATGTATGCATTATTTTAACTGAATGTTTTTTGTGCTACTTTTAGACTAATGATGCATTTTGTAGATGAGTAAGACAGATCTAGAAATTTTGTCCATTTTGACACATGGAGTCACTTTTCTACATAAGCCTGACAAAATCCTCTCCAACAATTCTGATTTCTTTTGTGAGAGTCAGTTACAGATTGTCCTCTTTTTTACTTTAAAATTAGCTTCGCATTGCTACAGAGTGTAGCACCTACTTAAGACAGTGGCATTAAATAAAATGGAGAACAAAGGATTAGAAAAGTATCAGTCTAAATATAGCCAACAGTCAGTCCATTTTAATTTGCTTATCCACTAGACTGGATCTTCTGTTTATTTTTAGAAACGTATCAGTGTTACTGAAGCTCCTGGCAGTAATCAGAGTGTCCTATATAAGAGCATAATTTGTAACTACACAAAGGATTGTCATTTGTCCAACTGGCGAGTCAGTAAACAATGAAGGACGATGTTAATCCTAATGTTAAACACTGTAGTTTATTGGTGTGGTCCATTGACCAGCTCTGTTGTAGCACTGTCAGCTATTTATATACATACATATATAGGCTATTTTATATTATTGATGTAGACCCACATGCATAGATGGCTGAGATGTCCCCGCCTTGTTTCAGATCACCCATGGATGTGTGAATGGTCAATATCCTCTTTATTAATGACCTATTGAAGGACATCATTCCACACTGCTATAGAGGATTGGTCAATTATTCAATTTTTCCTATTACTCTTGAAGAAAACCCCTTAATGTACAGTTTGTCTGATTTCCCTACTCCAGCATTGATTCTGCTGTAGCCAGTGCATAGCCAACAACTGACCCTTCAGTGGGGTTCAGTTGACCTGGGATGAATGCGGCCACTAATGACAACCGGTAACAGTCAGGGGTCACTCATGGCCCACCTGGGTTCCATTTTGACGGGACGTTTTATGGCTTTCATAAAGGTGGGCTAATTTATCACCTCAGCAGAAACCAGCAGGGCAAGCAATAGGCTATTTTGAAGGAAAAAACACTTCACATAAGCATAGAGATTAGCAAATAAGCATTTTTGGATTAAACAGACGTCTGTCATTCAGTGTCACATGTTTCACATTTGAGTCCTCTCCCATGTGGTATCTTAAATTCTTGAGTTATCCTTATTTCACAGAGAATGCCTGTTAACAGACATTGGGCTGTTTTGTGCAAAAGCTTAGTGAGGTAATCATCTTGCTGCTATTTTAACCCGATCTGGTTACAGCTCATTAGAACCACTTTCTTTTCCAGCTTGCATTAAGAGGTGAGATTTGCTAGTGCCTCTGCAGAGGGCTGTGAGTCATCAGCCGCATCATTTCATATGAGACACAAACATGCAAATATGACATTCCTTGTGTTCTGCTGAGAGGCAGCATTATCATGGTTTGCTAACATTAGACCGATGAGTCTATGATTCATTTTTGGGAATTTCAGTGAACCTGAAACATCAGGAAATTTGTGTACATATCTTCTAGGTTCTTAGATTTTTTTTTCCATTTTTACATCATTCCACATCACCAGCTATCCTTTACATTACATTTACTTCATGGTCAATGGATACAATTCATAAGAAAAACATTTATTTCCCTTGTAAATTTGCTATTTCAGGATTGGCATTTATTACATGTCATTTTTTATTATTGGCCAATGATCTTATTTATCTATTTACCTTATTTATTTTTGAATTTGCTTAGAGATGGCTTTGTATTTGATTCTCTAATTGCAGGTATTGTTGATTTAGAAAGTTCTTGTTCAGATCCCTACCACGCAATTAATGCTGCTGCTGCTAGATTTAGAATTCAGCTACATTAGATCCTATAGGTGTATTGTAGATATGAAAGCCTGGTGCATGTTATTATAAAACACACAGATTTGTTATTTCCATCATAAAGCAGTTGTGCTCTTCCTGTCCAGGTGGGCTCCAGTGTCCCAACAACAGCGCCCTGCAGGAAGTCCGCAGCTGTAACGAGCATCCCTGCACTGTGTACCACTGGCAGACGGGCCCGTGGGGTCAGTGTATAGAGGACACTTCTGTTCCTTCAGCCAACGGCTCCCTCAGCCGTAGTGGGGCTGGAGCCAGCAGCACCGAGGCCTCCTGCTCTGTGGGCATGCAGACCCGCAAGGTCATCTGTGTACGCGTCAACGTGGGCCAAGTGCCACCCAAGAAGTAAGATCCATTTGTGATTGTGTGCTTGATTGCTTAACTTTTGGCTTTAGGCTGAAGAAACTTGTGGCTCTGCATTGAGTGCACAGTCTCCCACTTCTAGTAAACTAGTTTTATACATTATCGTAATATCATAATTTTGTTGGCTACGTTTACTTGCAAACCCTTCCAAATGAAACACTGTTTGTAACTCAGAGGAAGAGTTATTTAAGCTATTGTTCTGCTGAACAGCAAAGTGCCTTTCATCAAGATTTGGTTGGATGCATTATAAAGGAATTCCCTACCTTCTATACCATTTTAAAAAATTGTGTATAAAGCAATTTATGGCACTTCACTATTTGTCCTGCTGCTGCTCTGTCCAGAGGCATCATCAGTAAACATTTACATTTACAGCATTTAACAGGCGCTCTTATCCAGAGCGACTTACATCAGTGCTTCATCTCCACATCTGTTCTTCGTTCTAGTAACCAGCTAAAATTCAGCAACTAGTGATGAAAAAGTGAAAGTGATTATTCTTGTCATTGTGAGTAAACGGCACAACACACAGGCAACCCCAATGAAATTACACCTCTGCATTTAACCCACACACAAACACAGGCAGCAGGGAGCAGCTAATGGAAGTGCCCAGGGAGCAGTGACTGGGACGGTATCTTGCTCAAGGGTACCTCAGGGCAACCAACTGGCCTGGGATTCGAACCCACGATCTTCTGATCCTGGGACCAACTCCCTAACCACTAAGTCACTTGAAAATGATTAACCCTGTATCTGACTGAGGCAAAGAATTCATTGTACCGGATATAAGCGACAAAAGGTGTTTTTTTTCTTTTACATATGGAAGAGGAGAGAGTGTAGAAAGGTATAAGTGTAGAGTTAGACGGGGGAGGTTAGGTATTTCTTTGAGCAGGTGCATCTTGATGAGTAAAGATGAATGATCCAGTTTTCAGCATGTTTTGTAGATAAGGTGGTGAACTGAGTGTTTTGCTCATTATTAATGGCTTTTTCTGTGGTTTAATTCAATCTGTGTGGCATTCACACTCAGTCAGTCAGTCAGTCAGTCAATCAGTCAATCAGTCTGATTGGCGTCCAGAGAGGGACGCCAACGCTGTGCCAGGAGTTCGGATCATAACTTTAACTATATGAACAAAACAAGATCCAAGGACTGCAGTTCTAACTCATGAGCCGCGCTCTGTTCTGACTCATCAGGGCTTAAATAGTCAGCCCCAAAGACGCACACCTGTGCCTTCATGAGCTCAGGTGTGCTCAGTCAGAACAGAGCGCCCTCTACTGTGCCCAAAACACACCTCATCCGTGACAGAATCCCCCGCCAAAAGGCGCGGCTCCCGAAGTGCCGAAACACTGCTGAACCTCTGGGGGGAGGACAAGAACAAAAAAAAAAACAAAAAAAAAAAAACACTCTTCAAAGTTCCTTTATGCGGCATATGGTCAGGTCCACAAAACACTTCAACACAAAAGGACCTCTGACCAGCCATGTCCAGGCAGAAAGTGGTGGTGAGGGGAATCCTAGAAGTTTTTCTTTATCTGTTGCCTGAACTCGACCCTGGAGTCACTGGAGGAATCGCCTGACTCAGCGGAATGCCTTGCCGTAACCTGAAAGAGAGCTAAACACAGATTTTACAAGATTCAAAGAGGAAGTCTTTTTCACATAGTCCGAACTCTGCTTCCAACCCCTGCCATCCTTGTTCTTCACGTCTCTCATCACAGAATCTACAGTGCAGAAGCTGTCGTTCACTTTCTTGAATGGAGACAGGTCACTGCTGCTGTCTCTTGGCTCCTTCTTCTTCTTGATCATACTTCTCTGCTGCTTGGAGCTCAGTGAGGCAGCATCCCAGTTCCTGGTTCCACTACGAGAAGTTCTACATGGACTCCTCCACCAGCCACCTTGTTCTGAGTCTGCTGAATTGTGAGGGTGAACTGAAGGTAGGGAGTCATAACGCAGCTGCTCAACCTCTGGAATCTTTACCTGCTTCTCCATCAGACTGTTCTTCAGCTGCTCCGCTCTGGCATTAACCACCAGGGTCCCAGCATGCACTGGTGTCTGTGGAGTGAGTAGAGCTTCGAAGATCGCCAATTTTGCTTCCATACCGCTGATCTGCTTCTCCAGCTCGGTGAGCTTACTGGCATCACTTCTGGCTTTTCTCAGTTCAGCCTGCAGAGCAACATTGTGGTCCTGCACCCGTCTCAGCTCTGCTCTGTTCTGATTCAGCTGTTCTTCCATAGTGGCTATTTTAGCTTCCAGCTTCTCCTGAATGGTTGGAGTTTTAACTCTCCTCGTTGTCTGGCATACAGTTTGGTCCCTCTGTTCATCTGTTCTCTCCAGCCTCTCTCTTTGGACAACCATCACAGCTTGCAGCTTTATTCTGGAGACTTCTCCCTCCTTTCTGAATTTACTGCTCTTTCCGTGAAGCTCACCTTTGTCTTGAGCCAGAGCTTTTCTTTCTGTTTCCATGGCTTCGATCTCCCTTTGGCAACTGGACAAGAGTCTTTTGGTCCTCTCCAGCTGAGGAAATAGATAGGTGATCCTTTCCTTCTGTTTCAACCCTTCGTTCGCGACCGAGGCATTCACCTGTAACATAGAGGCTTCTTTCTCCGTCAGCTGCTGGTAGGGCTCTGTCAGCCACTCTTCAGTTCAGTGATCTGAACGTTCACGCAGCTGATTTGTTCATCTCCGAGGTGAGATTGGATTGTCCTTGCAGCTCTGATCCGTTTGGCCAGGTCCCTTGCCTGCTTTCCTCGAAATGACTTTTGCAAGCAAATTGCAGCATGTCTGAACAGCTGATACCTCTGCCTTTGTTGATGTCCAAGCTTCCACCTTCTGAACCTCCTCTGAAGAACAGTTGCTGCCCAGCGTTGCTTCTTGAAAACAGATCTTTGCTTGTGCATTCTTATTGCAGCCTGAATAATGGTGGCAGCTTTGTGCATTGCAGCAACATTCTTTCAAACAGAATAACCCCTAGTTGCTGCCTGGATGCGTGTCGCAGACCTTCTCAACAGCTGGAATTTCTCATGTTCAAATTTACCCTTAATGTAGGACCTATAATGTCTTTGAATGATGATGGCTGACACCCTTATGGCCTGGCTTTAATACCTCCCTGTGTCTTCTGAATGCAGCCTGAATCAGGGAAGCTGCCTGAAGCTGCAGGAACATTGCAGCAGAGTGCAATTTCAAGAATTCCTCCCTCTGCTTTTTGGCATCTAGTGTGGAATGATACCTAAGCTGGATGGCAATAGCAGCATACTTGATGCATAAACATCGCGTCCGAGCACAGTGAGCCCTGTAAGCACATTGTATCACAGTGGCAGCCTGGTGCTTCTCTTTCAGAGTCTGTCTGGCCTTCATCCCTCGGAATGCGGCTTGCAGAACAACAGCAGCCATCTTTTTCTCCTTCAAAGACTTAATATCTTGCTTCATTATCTTATTAGCTCGGTAATATCGCTGAACAGTCCTGGCTGCCCACAGTAGCTTCAGGTAGTACTTTCTGCTCAAGTGCTTCCTCACCTGCACCTGAATGGTTACTGTAGCCTCATGTTCAATTTCCATCTGCACCCGAACTTTCCTTTTAAACTTCTCACTAACCTGGAGCTGCTCCTTCTCTGCTTTCAGCCTAGCAGACGGGTTAGTGGTGCTGGGTTTGGGGGTCGACTCCTTCATGCCGCTTTCCTTGCTGCGAAGGGCCTTCTTGGTCAACCTCCCCGGTTGCACGATGCAGGAAGCGGTCTCCGCCATCTTCCAGCTCTCTGTGTCAGGAACGGCCTTCTTTGCCACTGCCTCGCTTCTCTTGTTGCGGGCGGCCTTCTTTGCCTTCCTCTTGTGTTTAAGGTTGCAGGGAGCATTTACTTCCACTGTTTTACTGTTATTCACGCTGGCTGTGTTCTCACGTTGAGCTGAGTGGCATGTTTACCGCAACGCCTCCATTAGCTGCACAGGGAGAATTCTTTACCGTAACACCTCCATTAGCTGCACAGGGAGAATTCTTTACCGTAGCTCCTCTATCAGCGGTGCAAGAAGAATTCTTTACCGTAACTCTGCTATCAGCTGCGCGTGGCGCTTCCTCTGCTGGCAGATTGCGACGATTGGCTCGTGGCACTTTCCCCGCTGGCGGATCGCGGTGATTGGCTCGTGTCGTTTTCTCCACTGGTGGATCGCGCTGATTGGCGCGCCGCACTGTCGGCGCTGAATTTCCACGCTGAACAGCGCAGGGTGGCTCCACTATCAACGTTCCGCTTTGAATGACGTAGGGCTCGTTGACTGCCGTCCTTCCGCGTTGCGTAAAGCCCCGCCTTCCATGTCGCGTGCGGAAAAAAACACATGGTTCAGTGTGTCGAGGTAGCGCTATGTGTTCGCGGCTAGAGTGACCAGCCTCTGCAGCAGGAAGTTGAACCAGTCCGCGCCTATCTCGGGCCCCAGGCAGCTGATGAGTGGGATATCTGACGTCAGCCGTGTCAGACGTTTCTCGAGCTCCCCGGCTGTGGCCACTGGCGTCCGTCGCACCCAATCCTCGCCCTCCAATTCCTCACGGAGGTCCACAGACTCAACGCACACCAGCACCCTCATCTCCCAGGTTTCAATAAACTCCAACGTCTTCTTGATCATGGCTGTACAAGTTCGTAACACCCGCTTTTGCTCGCACTCCTGACTTGCGACGCCCAGGTACTGGCGGCTAATTTCTGTAACGGTGGCGGGGTGCGAGAGGGACGCCAACGCTGAGCCAGGAGTTCGAATCATAAGTTTATTAACTATATGAACAAAACAAGATCCAAGGACTGCAGTTCTAACTCAAACTAAGAAACTGCAGCCTAAACCAAGTGGTTTACCAAAGATTACCAAAACCATCATTGCATGTAGGCTTAGCCTAACTAATGAGCCACGCCCTGTTCTGACTCATCGGGGCTTAAATAGTCAGCCCCATTTACATTTACATTTACGGCATTTTGCAGACGCTCTTATCCAGAGCGACTTACAGGTCCTAATTACAGGGACAGTCCCCCTGGAGCAACTCAGGGTTAAGGGTCTTACCACCCAGTGGTGGTAGTGCTAGAGGTGGGATTCGAACCTGGGACCTCTTGATTCAGAGGTCCGTAGACAAGTACCCTACCACTAGACCGCTGCCAGCCCCAATGATGCACACCTGATGAATTTTAGCACTAAAGTGCGGTTTCACTGTATAATACTGTGCAGACAAAAGCTTCAAATTGAAAAAGAATTTTTTTCTTTTGAGTGTAACCTCTATAAATGTTAATGCGACCTGCTCCATGGTGGCTGATTTAGTGCCCTTTTCACCAAAACCAGCCTATGATAAAGGTTTAGCAATATCAGATTTTTTTTCAGACCCTTGCAAGCATTCAGGCTGGCCAGCTTGATTTGAAATGACAGGGCCAAGCTTGACAAAAAAAGAAAAAAAAAATTGGCTGCTGACCTGAAATGCACTTGGCACAATGGATATTCCAACTTTCCTGTTTTTCCACTCACAATTGCGTCCAATTAACTTTTTAACTATGAGAGGACCTCCGGCACGAATCTTTGCCACATATGTGAAGTGAAGGGAAAGTGACACAACATCCAGTGGACCACAATGAAATGCTGCTTCTGCATTTAACCCATACACACCACACTTGTCTGGGACTCAAACCCATGACCTTCTGATCAGGGTACCTAGTGTTCAACTACTAGGCCATTACTGATCTGTTGCCAGCAAATCATATTATCTGACCAGCAGAACTTACCAATTTCCAGCAGAGCCAATATTAAGTTCGAAGATGAATATATAAAATTGAATAAAATTGAAGATCTAGATATGTAAGACTGAACTTTTTTCTGAAGGTTTTTAACTGTGTCTTTTTAAAATTCGTTTCGAGCTTTGCTCACGTCATCACTTTGTTTGTTCTTTGAAAAAGATCCTGGGCAGTGATGGCCTAGCGGTGAGGAAATCCAAAGGGTGTGGTTTTGAATCCCAGACCCTTAGGTTACCCAAAGCACCCTTGAGAATGGTATTGTTCTTCAGATGCTGGAAATGTCTGCTCAAGGCTCACTTTCACTTCCATGCGATGGGTTAAATGCAGAGCAGCATTCGTGCTGTGATGTTCACAATGATTTTATAATGATTTTACCTGAAGAGGGCATACATTCACCCCCAGGAAGTACCCATGTGCGCGTGTAGTGAAAGAAAACAAGTCTAGCTCAAAAAGAATGAAAGCATTTTCTTCAAATGAAGGTCAAAGTAGTCACAACAAATCAAAGTCTGACTTTGCCGTCCACCAAAGCTCAACATGGCCTTTGACCACCAGAAAAGAAAACATCTTTGTGTTGAATCTGAAACAGCAAGGCAGTCAATAAATCACAGGTGTCAAACCACACTACATCTACTCCCTGAAGACACATGGTTGTAAGTGATTGGTCAGAATCAGCTTGTGTTACTTACACCAGGGACTGGAATCTTCTAAGCTGTATTGGTTATCATTACTGCGTAGCTACTTTATCATAAAATACAATACTTTCAATAAAAATAGCTTTTACATAAAAAATATCAGCTCATGCTTGAAATCTTGGACACGCAGCTCATCAAGAGGAACAAAACCCACAGCATATGAACTCATATACATAATAAATCATATTTATTCTTATATCACTTCATTAGTAATATTATTCCATCATTTCCTTTAGCTCTTTCTTAAATGAACTAAAAATCATCGATAGACTAATGATGAAGGTATAAAGTGAAACACAGCAAAGCACACAGTGAACCACAACCAAAGGCAACCTCTGCTTTTCACCCACACACACCGTGCAGCAGGAGCAGCTGTTTAAACTAACCCGGGGAGCAGTGATGGGGACAGTACCTTGCTCAAGTGTACCTCAGTGCAATCTACTGGTCTGGGATATGAACCCACGGCCTTCCAAATATTGCAATTTTTCTCTTCCTTAGTTAGCTCATTGCATAGCGCTGAAGTTCTATCTTTTATTCCCGAAAAGTTTGAGCAAAAGGCAGTGCAGTAACAAGATGTTAGTAAAGTTTTTTCTATTTTGTAGCAGTGATTTATTTCATATTTTATAGCTGAAAAAAAAATAAAGCCATAATGCTCCACATTAGAAAATGATTCATTTCACAAAAACCAAACAATCTATGATAGACCTTTTATTACCTCTTGGGGCAGTGGCGCTGTATTGTTAATGGCCCCTTAATCAGAAGGTCATGGGTTCATGTCCCAGACCAGTAGGTTGCCCTGAGCTACCCTTGGGCAAGGTACCGTGCACAACACTGCTCGCCAGGTGCTGGATGTAAGGCTGCTCTCTGCTACAGTTGTGGTGTGTGGCTAAAAAACAGAGATGGTCATTATTTGAGGAAAGAGAACAACCAGCTGATTTACAAAATGACTTCCTCACACCACTGTAAATAATCTCAGTTTATATCTGATGTTATGACTGTGTTTAAAATGATGTTTCATCGGCTTTAGCTGGAGTTCAATGCCCCAGCACTGCACCACATGCAGTATTTTGCTAATTCAGTACCTGTCTCTCTGTGCTTGTCTTCCTGTTGTCAAACTAGGACCTACACGCAGCCTTAATAGCCGAACTGTTAGTTAATGAAACGTCCGTTCTTTGACTGTGTCCTTCCTGCCTGTGTTCAGTAAGGTAGATTTTATTGGCAGACAGAAGCAGTGAGAGGAAGAGCTGGAACTGCCAGCCTGTTGTTTAAAGCATCTGGGTCCAGTCCTCCCCTGGAGCTGTCTGCTGGGAGAAAGAATTATCTATTTATTTATTCGGTTTTATAGCAGAATGATTGTGTCAGAGGCTGTGAAAGACCGAGCAGCCGCACTGACCCCATGCTGGCTATGGAAATGAGTCCCACTTTCTACCCAGGGTTACCAGGGTTATTCTAGCTCTGGCACACACAGACACAAACACACACACACACACACACACACACACACACAGCTTGACTCCTTATATTAAATGACCCGATCTATAAACACAGCGAGTATTTTAGATGAAAATAAAAAATCTGAAAATTCCAGATATATTCTAAATGTTTTGTAATGTTTCCTGAGTCTGACTAGTCACATGGGCTTGGTAGTGTTCTAACATGGGATTGGATTATTATATGGTGGTAGTACTTCTCCTGTTTTGCTCTGTAAAAGGAATCTGTGATATGAGGCAAGGGAGTAAACACAATTACAAGTGCAAGAAAACAAGATGACTGGAACTGCTTCTGTGAATCTTTCAGTCTTGTTTGCAAGTACTTATTATTGTTGTTGTTGTTGTTATTGTGTTGTGTGTGTGTGTGTGTGTGTGTGTGTGTGTGTGTGTGTGTGTGTGTGTGTGTGTGTCCATAGATGCCCAGAAAGCCTGCGTCCAGAGACAGTGAGGCCATGTCTTCTACCATGTAAGAGAGATTGCATCGTCACTCCATACAGTGACTGGACCCCTTGTCCTTCCACCTGTCAAGCAGGTAAGAATTTTGTCAGTCACCATTAACCAGCAGATAACCAGTGACCTGAACTTCACTAGTTCAGATTTAATTTTAAATCAGCCTCTAGACATGAAGCCATTGATTGGGTCCTCTTGGTCACATAGAATGACTTGTTGAGTTTCTAAACCAAAATATGTGCCATTTTCATAAACAACACACTAACGATCATTTTGCTTTGCACAGGTTTTGCACAGGGACCTTACATTTAATTGATTGATTGAAAAAGTACATTTTGGGGCAATGGGTTCATCAAATCCCCCGTTGCCCACCAGTGTATGCATAGTCTCATGTTTATGTAAACTGTGATTCAAGAATACTAACAATATGAAATTTTTAAATCAGCTTATTTTTCTAGTGTCAGTGAGGACACGCAGCCCAGGCTAGGCTTGATGTAGACATTTGCGGCCTTTTTTCCTCTGAATTCATTGTTCATTGTGCAGAGATTAAAGATGTTATCTAGGAAATGGCGGCATAGCTGCTAAGACAGCGCTCCTGAAAAACAATCAGTGAGACATTTAAAAACGTTTATTATGAAGAAATTAACAATTAGCAAATGATCTGTGCATCCACAAAGCGTTTAAAGCAGCATGTTATTCACATACTGAAAAACTATCAGTACTATAATAAGAGATTGTTGCCTGGCAACCCTTGACACCTAAAGGAAAAAGAAGAAATGCTCTAATAGTCAAAGCAGAGGATGATTTCTGAGTAATTTGTTGCATGCAGCAAGTCGCTTCCGGACTCCAGACGCTTGTTAACATGCTTATTATCTGTGATCGTCATCCCAAGAGTGATGTGTGTGAAATATTGACATGATATCATTCTATGAAATAACTGCTGGAGAATCCTTTTAAGTCTACCCACCAGTCGTCCTCCCTATTCACAGTCTTCTCCTGTTGAGGGTTCCTGTTCAAAGTGGGATTTATGAAGATGCAAATATTTGAAGTGTTAGGATGGATCATATTATTATTAATGCTCAAAGCCTTGGTGGTTATTTTAATGCTGTTTGCAAGCTCCGATATGGATGCAGAGCAAAGATGCAGTATATTAAATACTGTAGGGAGTTTTTGTGCTGTTTCCTGTCATTATTCCTTTTGGAAAATCAATTTGAAAAAAGTGAAAAGGAACTGTACCTTTGAGTGCTTTCCTTTTTGCTTATAAATGTTCAAATTAGGGACCAGCTCCTGTTAGGGGTCACAACAGTGGATTAACTGTCTCCATTTCTATCGGTCCTCTGCATCTTCCTACTTTAAACCAACTACCTGCATGTCCTCTCTCATCACGTCCATAATCCTCCTTTTTGGTCTTCCTCTTTTCCTCTTTCCTGGACACGTCCAAACCAGCTTCATACATTTCATTGAAAATGAAAGCTCAAAGCTTGTTAATGTATACAGTCAGTTAATGCACTGGTACAGATTATTTTACAGAGTATGTGCTGCTGTATAGAAATATGTCTTTTTTTTTCTACAGACATTATCTTAATGCAATTTCTGCTAGTTTTAGAGTGCCTATAATTAAGGTTTGAAGTTGTTTTTTTTTTTTTTTTTCTGGAATTCATAAGTGAGAAAGCAGGTCAGCCTTATTTTAAGAAAGTCGCTGCCTGTTGCACCAGCTGTCTTTGTAGAAAGATGTGCAGATTGTTGTCACTCTTGCCCCTCGTTGCTCACTAGCAACTATTTTGGTTCACATGAAGCAGCAGAAGAGCACTTTCCTGACATCAAGTTTTATTATGAAATTGCAACCCAGTTTAGTTCCTCGTTTATTAATCTCTCTCCTTTCGGAGAGGTTCACTACCATTGTGTGGTGCTGTGCTGCATTTCACAATGAGAATATTAGTCACCTTCACTTCACTTTCATTTCTCGAGGTGGGGCCGCTAAGAGAAAACAGTCAAAAAAGCGTATCATCATTCAGCTGCCAGCCAATGGAGGTCAAGACTGCCCAGAAGAGCTCTTTCAGGAGAAAGAATGTGATTCACCTTCTGTCTGCCCAGGCTACAGGTGATCACAACTCAAAACTAAACAAGCAACTGCTTACATCTAAACCCAAACCCTGCTTCTTTTAATTCTTACAAAATGAACTAATCACGGTTTTGAAACAAAACTGTTTAATAGCTTGTTTAAAAGTTATTGTGTTAAAAAGCCTGGCTTTATTTAGCATGCCTGGCCTCAACAAGAGAGATGTCAGCTTAAAAACTGTAAAGGACTGTAAAACGTATTCAGGAAGGAAATCACGGGGTGTGACAGGGTGTTGATTTTCTCCAGTCAGCTGCCAGAATTGGAAGGTTACGAAAGGAAAAGATACGAGTAGACTACAGAACACGTTAAAGCATCAGGAAAGAAAACTCAGACCAGTAGACCCTGAAAATATAACATGCAGAACAAAACCAGTGAGCAGAACCAGGAGTCAATGTTTGTAATAGAACAGCAGAAAATGGGTTGAATGGAGTTAGATTTACATCCAGAAAAGGTGAAATACAGAACTTTAGACAAATCCATTATAAGGAAACATGGTCTGAGGAAGAGCAACAGAGCGCTAATCATGATATTTTTGATGATTCCTTTTTTTCTACACCTTAATTGATTCCAAAATTTTGGTCTGATTTTGGGAATAATCATGGTCTTGAAGAACTGCCATTAATTAGACGTATTGGATTTAATTTGGTTACAGTATGATCTACAAAGCCAGAATGTCCAGGTATTAAAGAAAATCCCTTTGTAGCTGTTAAAAAAAAAAAATAATAATAATAATATTTGCCAGGGGCTGTAGACAGGCAATTGCTTGTCAGTGTAATGTGTTAAAAACTCTTATAATTATGTCTGCAAATTTGTTGAAGTAATTGAGCTATGCATTCTATTGTGCTGTAGGTGGAAAACTCATAAATGGCGTCGTTGTCAGTTGGTCCCATGGTCCATTCGACAGGACAGCCCTGGAGCTCAGGAGACGTGTGGACCAGGACTGCAGGCTAGAGGTACAGAAACCGCAAAGCATCCTACATCTGGCATTAAAACAACTCTATGAAGCCAAAATATATATATATATATATACAAAATGCAGTGAACAAAAGAAAAATCTAAATCAAATCAATAGTTGGTGTTACTACCTTTTGCCTTCAGACCAGCATCAGTTCTTCTGGGTACACTTGCACAAAGGATTCTGTAGGATTATAGTCGGTGTCTGATCAACCAGTTTTACCAAACAGGTACTGATGATCATCGATGTCACACGGAGGTTGAAACACAGTCATGTTTGGAACAACCTACCAGCCGAGTTCCGTCAAAAACTGTGTGCAAGTGTACCTAGAAGAACTGATGCTGTTTTGAAGGCAAAGGGTGATCACACCAAATATTGATTTGATTTAGATTCTCTTTTGTTCATTCACTGCATTTTGGTGATGAAAATAAATGATGAACACTTCCATTTCTGAAAGCGTTCTTTACAATGGCTTTAGTTTATTTTATTACTGCAACCATCACCTCATTTTAAATGAATAAATATACGTACAAAATAACAAGTTCACAAATGAAAAGGTGGTGCACTGAAGAAACTATGTTTGTTAGCTCCTAGACTGCATGATGCTTCTTCTAACGGGGACTCAAGTAGGTGTTAACAGACTTTCAAGTAAGGCACAAAGCCTTCTGAAAGAGAGCAGTTGTGCTTTATCTGATCAGGCTGAGAAAGAGTTCAGGAAACATCCACGGTCATTATAAAACTAAAATCTTAAGGGATTTGCGAAAGTGCTGTTGTGTGTGTGTGTGTGTGTGTTGGTTCACTTAGTAAGTGTGTAAATGAGCTAATATCACTGGGGCTAAGTGTGTGGGTTTGGAGGTGATTTGATCACCATCTCCCGCCACTTCTAACGGTTTCCTGAGAGTGAGAGAAGGAGGTAGTCAGCATCAAAGTGCTACCTTGGGCTCATCTCCATGCAACATTAATCTCTGCGTAAATACTACAGGATCTAACGGAGGATGTGTTCTAAGAGGTTAAGGAACTTCTCAGAAGCAGTGGAAAGCTCAGCCCCAGGCTTAAGCACGTACTGATAAAACACCCATAAAGTTTTCAGCCCAAACATGCTCACCATATGCTAGCTCAGTGGGACCAGTGAGCATTTAGGCTTGGTGAGAGTGCATCAAGGCAGCATTTTAAAAGAAGAGATTACAGACTTGATATAAAATATGGTTGCCATTGGTACCCTAAGGCCGGTTTGATTTTCCATTTATCTTAGACGTGTCGGCGAAATGAACAACTTGGCCCTCCAGCTTTTATATCTGGAGCTTTTATACCACCTTGCTAAGCTTAGCAGGAAGATCTTTTGCATAATTTAATTAATTACAAAAGTACTAAGAGTCGCAGTGCTTGTTAGAGGCTACAAAAGAGCCAAATGGGGCATGAGTGAAAATGCCAGACTGTGTGATGCTAATAAAAGAAGAGCGGCCGACAAAGAAAGTAGAGCTTAACAGGCTATCTGAGAATCTGCTCTCAGACTTCTATTAGCAGCAGAACAAGAAGAGGCATCATATGTTTGAGAGCGAATCACAAGACAGCCGTCTTATAGCAGCTCTCTCTGCATTAGGCTTCATTACCTGTAATGGTATCCTTCTAAACACAGTCATGGGTGGGTAAGCAATCTAATCCAGAGCCTTTTACCCTCCTTTACTCATACAGTTCTGAATCTGTTCAACTGTGCCAATCAATAAACATTACACTGCCCTCAGTCCAATCCATCACTTGGTTGTGAGTTTTATTCAATATCTGTGCAGAAGTGTGTGGGACTGTTTCAAGATCTATCTATACAGAGATAAAATAAAAACAAGAGGTTGGCTTTGAGGTTAGTCTCTCTTGTTATATATTAATCCCTGCTTCTGCTGCTGGCATGGCAGAGGTGTTGAAGGAGGATGCATGCGTGGGTTTAAACTTCAAAATGTGTATACATACAAAATGATGCAAGACCAGATGAGGAAAACAGCGCAGAACATCACCATTAGCAGTGCATCCATTAGTATGGTGCGTGTACTGTAGAGTTATGTGAGCCTGGCTAAGAAAACACAAGCTCTATTTATACATGAAAAACAGAATAAACAGCGGAAGAAGGGGGGGAGAGACTGGGGATGGTAATAATGAGGTGGGACCAAAGAGCAAACCACTATAAAAACAGGCAGGGAAATAGATTTTTGACATCAGCCATCCCTGTCTTCTCTTTTAAAGACACCTTCACTTATTTTTTATAATTAAACCTGCATTTTATGGATTTCTCATCATTTTCAGTTTGTATATTTATTTATTTTGAATAACACTTCCAGTTTTATATTTGTTTTAACATTTTTTTAAATGACTTCTAACACCTTTGATCTCTTTCTTAGTGTCTATATTCACTTTTTTTTGTAAAGGTTTATTTCTGTATATTCTAAGAAGTCCTATGTTCATTAAAGTAGTAGTGCATTATTGCAGTCTGAACAAAACCTTGTATCCCCAGAAAATTGCCTTTAGTGGTGGCCTAGTGGTTAGGGCGTTGGCCCCGCATCCAAAGATTGTGGGTTTGATTCCCTCAAAAAGTAGGTTGCCCTGAGGTACCCCTGAGCAAGGTACCATCCCTGTCACTGCTCCCCGGGTGCTTTCAATAGCTGCCCACTGCTGCACGGTGTTTGTGTGCATGGGTTAAAAGCAGAGGTCCAATTTCGTTGTGGTTCATGGTGTGCAGTGCTGTGACCTCGCAATGACAAGGGTTGTCACTTTCACTTTAGTAGTGAAGTAACCTTTAATGGAAGATTAAGATTTTATTCCGCATCAAGTTTGTCTCTTTGTTTGGTGCTTTCATCAAAACATTTTGATACAGCATGAGCATCAGCTGCCATCAAAATGTGTCAGATTATTTATGTCTGTTCAAACTGATTTACATTCTCTCTTTCTCCCTCTTTCCATGAAGCGGTGTCCTGCAGGAAGCATGATGGTGGGCAGGTTGATATAGGCGTCTGTTTGAAGCTGGCTGGTCCAATGCCTCCCCTTACCCAGGCCTGTCAGCTTCCATGTCAGGATGACTGCCAGCTGACCAGCTGGTCCAAGTTCTCATCCTGTGCCGCTGACTGTGTGGGTGTGCGAACTCGCAGGAGGGCACTTGTGGGTGAGCAGCGCAGATCTGATAGCTCTTTAGGACATGCATGCTCTTTCTCTCACTGGGTCACTGTAACACCTTAAATTTTTTAAAACCTTCATCTATATTAACTGCTCTTCACAAGAAATTTCTCCTTCTAGTGTGTGTTAGATTCCACTTTCAGCAGTTATGTGAACTAATTCTCTCTTTCTCTCTCTCTTTCTTTCCCTCTTCTGCGTGACGCGTACTCACTGACCACTTCTTGAACCAAGTGTATGCCTAAACCATGTGTTCAGAGAGGAACTTTCCTGGGGTATAGGCAGAATCGTTTGATTAGAAATTCCTGCAAGGTTTTAATGAAGCCAATTAGCCACTGAGTTTGATCATTTTCGGAAAGTAGCTTAAACATTTGTAACAGCAGTCGCTAATTGTCTATTTAAAGTGCTTACAGCATTGATGAGAGGGAGGTAATTGTAATCTGTGTACAAGTCTTAACTGCCCTTTAAGAGACGTCCTTGAATCACACAACTTTGCAACAGGATTACATGGGATTAGTCCTATGTGCCTTTGGTTTAGACTGGATAAATCTTTTCCTCATGGTCAGCAGATTTGAGGGAGTGTTTTTGCAGTCTGGGGAGTGCAAAATGCCTCTTTGTTATAAATTTCATCATTTCTTTAACAGCTCAGAAGGAGAGACAGATTAATTGTGTGAAAATGGCATCTTATAATAATTCACACTTGAATTCAGTCTGAATATGTATGCAGTATTTCCATTAGACTCTTCAAAAGTCTTTAAAGCTCTAAACCATGTTGCCTGCATTTTATATACCCTTAGGTAAAAGTAAGAAGCGAGACCACTGTAAGAACACTCAGCTCTACCCACTGAGCGAGACTCAGTATTGCCCGTGCAATAAATACAACGCCCAGCCTGTGGGGAACTGGTCAGACTGCATCCTGCCTGAGGGAGGCCGTGTGGAGGTACTGCTGGGAATGAAAGTGCAAGGAGATATAAAGGAGTGTGGTCAAGGTTATCGTTACCAGGCCATGGTGTGCTATGACCAGGACAACCGGCTAGTGGAAACCTCACGATGCAACAGTCACGGTGAGATATACTTACTGTACGCAGACATCTTCTACATGCCCAAATCGTGGAAATGACACGAAAAAAAGCTCTCAAAAATATTCAAATAAAATACAATACAAAAAGCTTGAGCCAATTTCTTTTGTAATAGTAGTCTTGAATGCCAGAGTTCTGCCTGTTTTCAGAGAATTTGTTGTATTTAATTCTTCAGCATGGCCAAAAAAACCCTACTAGGGAAGACATTTGACTCATATATAAAACAGCAAATAAAAGACCTCTGTTTTAGTATTATGTGTAGGTGTGGGTAGCATTACCAGCAAAACAAACCATATTGGTGTGGGAGCAAGAAGAACAAACAAACAAACAAACAAAAAAAACAGGATATCTCGCTAAAACATACATGAAGAAAAGAAAACTCCCGAATAACTTTCTTCAGCAAAGGTTTCATAGCAACCTATCTTCCGGTGAAATGTTTATTCACCGTGCAGAAAGTGACCCACTGCTGGGAAACATTGGTTCCTCATCACATATTGATGTGTGTAGTAAGTTCTTACATGTGAATGTGAAGCGAGCCAAAGAGAAAAGAACTGGCAAAATCCAAACACGTGGCTTAGCTTAATATAGATATTTGCAAAGTTTGAGCTTGGAATTGTTATTTAATAATAATTTAGTTTCTGTTCATTGTTTATAATTCTACAAATCCAGAAAAAAAAGTTGGTAAAGTCTGGAAAATGGCAATAAAATACACATTAATTCATTTGTTAAATGTTTTAAAACAAAAAATTCTGCATAAAGAACCGCCGTTCATCAGTAGCTGTTAGAATCCCATTCCCCAGAAATTCCTTTGGTAAATCTTAAGCTCTATGATATGGAGTTGCATTTACAAATACCACTTCAAACTTTACTGTGCAAAAAAGAACCTTTATAGTAACCGTGTCCTGAAGTGGTGTTGACTTCTCTGCTCTCTGAAGCATCTGGGCTGGACCATCACACATCACAAAAGTGTATTTGGTACTAAAATGGACCATGTTTGCTTTGTTAGCCCTCCTGCCCAAATTAATGAATACTTCTGTGGTGGCAGCATTACTGAATAAAGTTGAGATTTTTGAACAACTGATGCTGCCTTCTAGGCAAGATTTTTCCCAGAGACATCCATGCATTTTCAACAAGACAATGCTAAACCACTCTCTTCACACATTAAAAAAAGGGCTGGGTATGGAAGAAGAGGGTTATGGGTACTGGACTGCCCTGTCTACAGTCCAATAGACTCAATAGAGAACATCTGAAGAATTCTGCAAAGAAAACTGTGCCCCTGTATGATTGCAAACCTTAAGATGTGTTTGCAGATAAAATGGAACAAAATTATATCTGAAATGCCTCATTACTTGGTATCCTCTGTGCAAAGAAAGGGGTAAATGTGTTGTGGAATGTATCTGTGTAGAATGCATGTATGTATGAAGGCCTGAAATGCAGGAATAGGTGTATATATATATATAAGTTTTAGGCAAGTGCGGAAAAAATGCTGTAAACAAAGAACGCTTTCAGAAATGGAAGTGTTCATCATTTATCTTCATCAATCAACAAAATGCAGTGAATGAACAAAAGAGAATCTAAATCAAATCAATATTTGCTGTGACCACCCTTTGCCTTCAAAACAGCATCGATTCTTCTAGGTACACTTGCACACAGTTTTTGAAGGAACTCAGCTGGTCAGTTGTTCCAAACATCTTGGAGAACTAACCACAGATCTTCTGTGGATGTAGCTTCCTCACATCCTTCTGTCTCTTCATGTAATCCAGACACACTGGATGATGTTGAGATCAGGGCTCTGTGGGGCCAGAAGAACTGATGCTGGTTTGAAGGCAAAAGGTAGCCAGATATTGATTTGATTTAGATTTTTCTTTTGTTCGCTCACTTTGCATTTTGTAAATTGATCAAAATAAATCATGATTTATATTTCTGAAAGCATTCTTTGTTTACAGCATTTTTTCCACACCTGCCTAAAACTTTTGCACAGTACTCGTATATATATATATATATATATTATTATTATTATTTTTTTTCATAATTGTCACATTCAGTCATATAATCTGAAAAATCTGTCATAATCTGTCCTGCAATTTAATGTCAGTGCTTGTTCCCAACACTTCTGATGCTTTATACTTTATACTGTGTAGTTATGACTATGTAGAAATGTAGTTCCTTAAAAGTTGCACATTTAAACTTCTACCCGCTAAACTATTTCACGTGCACTCTCTATGATCACTTTCATCGAATCCATCTCAACAGGAAGGTTGCGAAAGCACTTGCCCCATTGTGTGCGCTAGTATCCACTGATGGGAAATTCAATAGAAGCGAATCAATGTGAAAAACCAGAGCCCTGCTGCATCATTCACAGCCTAAATCTGTCAAGGCGTCTCCAACCGAGCCAAATTAGCATTCTGCAATATAAGCACCATGGAACACAGAGAATTGGGAATCAGTGTTTGGGTATCAAAGATTGTACCATGGAAATACACAAGGCTGCCTCAAAGCAACACGAATGATGGAGAAATCCGATGGCTTTTTGGGGGCGTGGTAGGAGGGGCACCAGAGGCCGGTGACATTAAGGCTACTTTTTATGAGTCACAGTCAGTTTGATTTCCTGCACTCACTCGACGTAGTAAAACTCCCAGCTGAAGTTTTGTGAGGGACTCTGAGATTCAACATCCTGAGCCCTGAGCACTGCTGCTGGAGACAGCTCTCCTTTTTTCCTCCTCCTCTCTCTCTCAGTCTCCCAGTGCATCATCTAAGCTGATCTATCTATCATCACTCTTCAGTGTGAACCCACAGTGTTCACCAAGTGAAGCACGGCTGCCATTTTGTGAGCTGGACTGACATGCTGCCTCAGGCAGTTTGCAGGGGGTCGAATTTGTGAAGCTTTTCAACCTATGAAAGGAATTTCTTAGGCAAGCAGTAATCTGTGCTTGCAGACTTTTGAACGAAATATTAAAAAAAAGATACCGAACCCAATATACTAGTAACTCCCTAAAAATGTGGTCAATTCTATTTGTAAATCTTATTGAAAATACTTTAAGAGGATGCTCTTCAAAAAAGATGCGCATGCTGAAGCATGAAGGCATTCATACAAGAAATCAGGGATGCATGGATGGATCAAAGAATGAAGATCATTTTTTGAAGAGACTTACACAGAGATCTAACTATAGTGAGTTTATCTTAAACCATCACCATGGTTACTAATGTGCCTGAGATGTTTTCCATCCCCTCTGGGTAGGCTGAATATGCTCTGCTAATGCTTAATCCAGATAAGAGTAGTGATACTGAGGAGCATGAGAAACATCAATCACTGAATTCTAACATGTCTTTCTTTATCCTGTAGAGGAAGATTGCTAATCCCAGAAGCAGCAATTAAATTGAACCTTTTTTTTTTTTTTGGTCCAGGCATTATAATATAGTGCCTAATGATTAAGTTCTTGCAAGGGATGCACATCTCACTTCACATTCTTAATTGAATGAACAAATGAATGAATGAAGGGAGGACGTAAGGCAGACGTTCACACAATCTGAATTTAATTCAACCTGCACATATTTTAAACCAGAAACAAATTGATCTGCATACAATATTCTAGTGTTCTCGGTGGATGAGGCAGTAATTTATGTAGCTTTTTTTCAACAATATATCACAAACATTAAGCTGTTTTAGATTCCCCTTTAGTTAAAGTGATAAGTAATGATAGAAAACGAAACAGATGTAAACAGACTCACAAAACAAATGTAAAAAGCTTCTGTTATCACTAAACAAATGATGAAATCTAGCTTTTTTTCTGTTACTTCTCCTAAAGTTCCATTTTCTCCATTTTGTGTAGGCTATATTGAAGAAGCCTGTATTATCCCCTGCCCATCTGATTGCAAACTCAGTGAGTGGTCAAACTGGTCACGTTGCAGCAAGTCTTGTGGAAGTGGGGTCAAAGTTCGCTCAAAATGGCTAAGGAGAAGCCCTACAACGGTGGACGACCATGCCCCAAACTGGACCATGTTAATCAGGTAACCTGATGACTTTGAACTTGCTTGTGTTTGTTCACCGTCTGGGAATAAAGAAGGTCTTTGGCCCATTGAATGTTTAATTGCATTACCAGGATATCTTTAATATTTAATTAAGAACAGAATTAGATTTCAGTTTAGTGGCCAGCAAGGCATGCACTTTTATGTATGTCTCATGTTTCTTTAATGTTAGAACTACACTAAAACATGTTTATTTAATCTTTAATGTAATATATGGGTGAAAATCAGGACGTGTCTCAAAAAACCAAAAAAAACACAAAAACAAATAAAATAGGAGGTGAATTGCGACACTGTAATGGGTCTTCCCATTTAGGTTTTTCGTATTTTATAAAGATGTGTGTTAACCTTCTGGTTTGTTATGTTTTTCCCCAATTCATCTCCTGATCATGGATTTCACATTACAGGCTCAGGTGAGCAATGTACATTTCAAAGAGTAGCAACTTGCTTAGTGGTATTTAACATGGCTCAGGTACTTGTCGATTGAAATGTAATCCTATGTATATTTTAACAGGTGTATGAGGTTGTACCCTGTCAAAGTGACTGTGGTCAGTATGTTTGGTTGGCTGATCCTTGGAGTGTGTGGAAAGTCAGCAATGTGGACTTAAAGGAGAACTGCGGGGAGGGAGTGCAAACCAGGAAAGTTAGGTAAGACTTGATTAAATATTTATTTAGTTAACTCTAATCATGTAATATGGGAAGATTTCATGCTTTCTTTTGAGGTTGATGTGATGTGGGTCGGATGTTTAGCATGGAGTTGATATATTGTGTGCTGTATGTTGTAATTTTAAGTCTCCTAAAGTTGCAGAAACAGATCTTGTGTGGTTATGCTGTGTTGAGTAGCAGTGTTATCACTACATCAAAGCGTCCCTGAACACAGTTCAGTTCAATTCAATTCAATTCAGTTCAATTCAATTCCATTCAAAAGTGAAGTCAATTCAGCTGAAGTCAATTTATTTCAAGTCAGTTCAGCTTTATTCTGCGGAACATTTCAAGCAGTAATACATTGCTGTCAGGAACGTCATTGGTTAGTTATTCATTCTTTGTAGGTGTATGCAAAATACCATTGATGGTCCTTCAGACCCAGTGGAAGACTACCTGTGTGACCCGGAGGAGATGCCTCTTGGAGCAAGAGAAAGTAAGCTGCCCTGTCCAGAAGACTGCGTTCTTTCAGACTGGAGCCCCTGGAGTCGATGTCCACTGGTAAGAAACATAGTTGGCTTGCATTGTTAGTTCCATTTTGGCCTTGCAGCCTCCTTTCCTTCTCAGTGGCATTTAATGTGCGGGGTATCTGAGCACTGTGCTCACATCTCCACACAGCATGGTGTGTAATATGAAAGTGGGTTCACCACTTCTTCAAAGCACCAGTGAGCATTGAGTTCTCTCAACCCCAAAAACCTCCATCTGACACCTCTAATGTGAACTGACTGGTCGGTGGGAGTGACTGCTCCTTCTCTCCACTCTGATTTTCCATTCTCCTGTTGAGAGGGTTGTGCAACACAGCATGTTTTTTTGGGCTGCTCATGGGCTCGGCTCACGCCGATTTAAAGTCATGCCATTCCTACTCAGCATGGCTCCCTCAGCATTTGAATAAAAAAAGGCCTGGGGACATAGGAGGGGTCCTGGAATAGGTAGAATTCTGCCAGGTGGTGACCTCTCACTGTCATAACTAGCTTGCTGTTGCTTTGCTTGGTATAAATTGGGGATTATGGAGGATTCGAGAATTTGAGGGGGGATGGTTATTCCATCACATCAAATGTGATTCCTAGGCACTCTGCCACAAAGCTGCAAGGATGTTAATTACCATGCATAAAGAAAATGTCCCTGCAGAAGAAACGTTAGTGAAAAGCAGATGAATGCCTTGACGTTAGAATTTCTCTTCTTAGGAAGGCACTAAGACATGACTAAGACAAGACCAAAATGGAAACCTTCTGATAGCCTTTAGCATAACATATTTCTCTTTCTAACGTGTAAATAAAGTTGGTTTTGTTACGTGTTTTCTGCTTTTTTTTAGCCTTGCAATGAGAATAACACAAGAGAAAGGACTGCAAGCCCATCCGCTCAACCCGTGAATCAAAGCAGTGTCCACCCACAACGGAACGAGAGCCATGCACTCTCAACTCCAACTGCTTTCACTACTCTTACAACATCACAGGTAACAATGAACCCATGGGCCGGTGTAGTGCTATTTTAGTAAAACGACTAAATCATGTACTGTGAAAATCTTTTAGGTGGGCATGAAATCTTTAAAACTGTTTAACATGGCAGTTTTTTCTGCAACATTTAACTTTGCAACGAATGTTAATCATATTAAATACAATAAAATGTAACAATAATAAAATTGTTTTTAATACACACATATTTTTATCACTTTATACAATTTTATTATTTGTATTATTATATCGTATTATTATTATTTTTTAAATATTAGATTATTATACATATTTTGTCCCTGACCTCTCACCCACTCCAGCCATTACATTATTAAATCATTTCCATCAACAACACAATTAACATAAAATCTTTATTATACAAATAGGCATGGACATAAAGACCATCGCTAAGGAAGTGCTTAGTCTAATTTTAGTTTTGTATAAATCAAACACTGTCTGTCCACACAAACCTTGGAGCAGGGACATGGTTCTTCTACCTTTAAAACAATCTGAAGACGTGGTTCTTCTGGAAACAGCCTAAAGCTAACTTCTGCTGTTGTACCTTCACCATTGAGCTCTGGCACCTAACTGTATTATTAAACCGTTTAGCTCCTATCACTCGTACTTGTCAGGTCTCCTGCCCCAGTAGCTCAAAATGTCTTTCCTCGCTTTAAGTCGCTTTAGATAAAATCTTCTAATAAATGAACAAACATATTGTAAATAGCTCTTTTTTCATTCCTTTTTTCAGACTGGAGCACATGTCAGCTGAGTGAACGAGCTGTGTGTGGAAGTGGAATTAAGACACGCATGCTTGACTGTGTGCGTAGTGACGGCAAATCTATGGACCTCAAGTTCTGTGAAGAGGCATGAGACTCTCAGCACATCATGCAACTGTTTGTGACTACTCCTTCATTCACTTGACCTAATGAATCTGTTTATTTCAGCTAAACCTTGAAAGGAAATGGCAGATGAATGCTTCCTGCGTGGTTGAGTGTCCCATCAACTGCCAGCTGTCTGACTGGTCCTCCTGGTCGGAGTGCACTCACACTTGTGGGCTGGCAGGTAAAACAACACCTTCAAGACACGCTGTGAACACACAGTGACGAGCGTCTCCACGCTGATGTAATGGGCCTGGACAGATCTAGTCAGAATTGCCAGCTATTGTTAACTATCTACTGCAATGTAATATCAAAGGCCTGAGGTGTTGAGGTTTCTGTGGCATAAAATGTGATGTCAGATAATATGAATCGGCTTCAGTTGTTAAGTCTTGCAGAGGATTGCTAAGAGCTCTTAGATGTCTTGCAGAATAACATCAGCAGAGTAATGACTGAAACCAGATACATTCTATGGCGTGAGAGCGATTATGTTATTGCCCAAAAGTGGCATGTGAGAGGAGGATAATAATGTCCTTTGTGCGTAATTTCATCAGCTCAGATGATTGATTGGGAGGGTCCATTATGTCTCTGCGTTTGAAGCCTGTGGAACCACTCCACCTCAGGAAGCTGCAGAGCCAGCGGCAAGCTGCAGCCAAAGTTAACCATGCTTCTACAAAATAGCTGCATTAGACTAAGCTGTTGTGCCAATCTCACTTCTCCTCTGGGTGGGAGGGACATTCATGAAACTAGTCAAGCAGGTGAACTTTCCACTCATTAAGGGAGGAGTTTCAGCTTTTCCAGTTCACTGATAGAAGCTCCATTCACACAGAGGCAATACAATACAGCTTGGGTGATAAAGCCAAAGGACAGGCTGGGACGGTAGTTTCCTGGCGATCAAAACACAAATCAGACAGCCAGGTACAGTGTGTCTAAAAGGAGGTGGTTAACAATCCAAATAACCCCTGGTCAGGTTCTGTGCCAAGTGACTGCATGGTAAATACAGCGGGCCTCTGCCACAGGTAGCTCCACCCCCACCCCACTGTCCACCTGCAGAGCATGAGGAATCACACTGAAGCAGTTAGCATGAAGTCAAACTACAGAACAGAACACCATTGGCACAAGTTCTCTCTCCAAACACAGAAAGCTGTATCTCCTGTCTTAAATAAGTTTACCAGCCAACTTTAGTGCAGGCCTTATGACCCTGCTGTGAAATGCCATGTGCTGCTGTCAGGAACAGGTACTGGAGTTGACATCATTCCAGTATAGCAGTGGTAGAAGATTGTATGATGGATAGTCTTGGAAACTGGACAATGTTCTAGTTTTAAAGAAATCCTGAATTTGTTCCCTACATTTGGCCTACTTTAAGTTTTGACTCTAAAGTGACTCGGATGAGCGTTACTTCTAAAGGTAAAATAAGTTTAAAATCTATCGCTACGGTTACACTGAGTGTCTAAGTCGAATCATATGGCTGGCATATTTAGCTGAGCTGGAGAGTGGGCTGATCAGGGACGTTGGGATAGGTTCCTCTATGGGGACAGGCCTGTCACAACAGTCTGTGCAGAAGATGAATTGGAAACTCATAAGGCTTGCTGGAGGGCAGCGCGTTAGTGCGGGACTCACTGATCGTCTTCAACATTAAGGAGCATCATTCTACACCCTGCAGGCTCGTGTGTGCTCAATTTCATTATAAAACAAAATCAAAAGATAATATCAGTAGCTGAGCCACCACATCCCAGGGAATTTCATTTGGCACGACATCATAAATGTGGAATCATAAACTTGGCCTAGTCAAGGGCCATGGCTGCTAGGGTAGGAGGCTAATTGGGTGTGCTAGACTTGGTGACCTTTGAATGCAAACACTAGAGGAAGATGCACAGTTGTGTGTCGACACAATGAGTGGTAGGACTCGCCCTTTAGGGCTCCTACTGCAGACAAATTTATTTCTGAGCTGAATGCCAGTGGCCTGTACTGTGAGCTCAGCAGGGAGCCGGGCTCTGTGAAAACTGTGTCACACTGTTGGCCCCTAAACCCAGTGAATCGTGTTAGAATTCATAACCAAGGCTATTGAGCGACGGCCTTAGCTCCTGTTTTCTGTCATTTCCCTGCAACCTACACTTCACATGCAGCACTTCCATGCAGTTACATAGTTTGCTGCTTTCTACAGCTTCTACAGCGAGAACACTACCATGTAAGATAATTGGCTGGCGAGGAGCAAAAAGGCCCATATATATTTCCTGAGACAGCGATCAATCGCTACAGCTTAATTGAAATGTCCCTTGGGTCTCCACTCCTAAATAAATGGATACGCGAGGTAAGAGATGACTCAGGCTTGCTTTGTCTCCTTCTGCTGATACACTGTGTTAATAAGAATATTCAAAGCTGTCTAGGTTCTGGAAGCAGGTTTGAAAATGGTTTCAAGGATTAGGTTATTTCCAGGAGTAGAGAAACAATTGAGGGTTACTCAAAGATTTAATGTCTGAGGCTCATAATATTTTGGAAATTAGAGACTGCAAAGCGTGTCTAGCATGTGTAATATGAAACATTTTCCTTACAGTGAAAACAACAACAACAAACAAAACAAAACCCTCTTTTTTCCAAGGACTCCAGTGGTTTACTGGAGGGTGAGTCTAAAAAAGAAAGCCTGTAATGGGAGACGAAAGCCTTGTAGGTTTATTTTACAGGGTGTTTCGATGTGGCTTAGAAGAAAGCTGAAGACTGAATGCTGGCACTTGGTTCTTATTGCTTGTAAAGAAATTAACTCACAACAAAAATCTGGCTTGTTTCAGTGTGTAAAGGAGAGCTAGTTAAACATAAAATGACTAAATATATTATTTTGTCGATGTTTGATTTTGGAGGATGCCTAAATTGCAAACAGTTTGCACTGTAAAAGTTTTTGTCTGCTCTGCTGTTGTGCAGGGAAGTTGTGGAGGCGGAGGACAGTGATCCAGGCATCTCAGGGTGATGGTCGTCCATGTCCTTCCCAGTTGGAGCAGTGGAAGCCATGCCCTGTTAAGCTCCCAGCTGGGAGATATGCACTTGGTCTCTCAGCAAAGCTGAGGCTGTAACATGCTCAGCTATAATGTACCCAATCTGTGGGATATAAATTCCTGGATATTTATGTGTTTAGTTCATTGTATATTATCCACCAGCGTTTTAGACTGGAGTAATCTTCAGGCTCCTTCACTTCTCCCCCACCTTAGCCTTGTCTTTTGCTCCTCCTTTCTTTTACATTTCTGGTTTTCTTCCTGCTGTCATGTGATTACTGTCTCATCAGTTTAATTGAGTATAAAATGACAGACACTGGAAGACACAAAGAACTTTCTTAAATTCTTCTTTACACCATTTTCCACTCTCTCTCTCTCTCCTCTCTTTCTTTCACTTTCTATCTGCCCTCCTCAATAATGTAATGTTTTAATTCCTTTGCACCTCTCTCTTCCTTCTATTCTCTCTGCCCACTTCTCTTAGTTTTGCTCTGTCTCTCTGTCCCTCTTCCTCTTTGTCTCTGTCAGGTGCCAGTTCTCTGAGCCACACACCTCATCGAGCAGTGCCGGCTCATGACTGGAGGTGGTGCAGTATTGACTCTCCTTTGTTCCGTTGCCTGACTCCTGAGAGCTGTGCTTTCTGACAGTGAGGCTCAGCTGCACTGTCTCGGCTGTGAGACGGATGAGCGGGGAAAGATGATGCAGAGAGCTGACACGTTTTGAAATGAATGTCAAAAATGATTGTTTTACAGTGCAGTACAGTTCATGGAGGTTATGCTGTCTGTGCACCATGTTACAGCATTACTCGGAGGATTTGGATACATGACAAGTTTTTTCTGAAAAGACAAAGCATATGCCATTAACATCAAGGAAGTATCTGCCGTTACTCTAAAATCGTTCTTGAATCCCATACCCAAACACTGCATGCTAATGAGAGAAACCCCATTTGCCACATTTGGCAAACGATCCTTATAGTTGACAGATCATATTTCACCATGAAGCGCAGGATTATGAATCATAGAGGATTCACGCTATAGACATATTTGTGCCACTAGGATTCTGAAATGGTAAATTTAGCCAAAGACGGTGTTGGGAAAATAATTAGGTTCTGAATGTCAAGCTGTCTGATCATTATCATATTGATGAAATGTTCAACATAAAGATACATGGTGCCTAGATAACGCTGTTCTCCTACATCATCACTGTTTCATGCCTTTATTCACACGGCTTTGTTCTGCTTGAATGTTCATGCACAGGCCACCAGTGGCTTAAATAACCAAAAAACAATCCCCTGAAACGAATCAGGTACTGGGCCTGCGCTGAAAACGATAGAGACAAACACATTGTCCTTCAGGAAGCCTGGACAACTATTACTCTTTGAATAAAACAAGTCTATTTCACAAAACATAGAGAAATACCAGGTTGGCTTAAGACTTTGCAAAGCATTCTGTGTTTTTTGTATATACAAGTGTAAAATGGCCTTTGGTATACCCAGCAAGTTAGGGATACTGCCTGCGGACCTATGGCTCAAGAGGTCCCAGGTTCAATCTCACCTCACTACCCACCACTGGTCCTGAGCAAGACCCTAACCCTGAGTTGCCCATACAGTGCTGTTAGCACAAAGTGTGTGTGTGTGTAACAAAGTAAGCAAAGATAGACTGTCCCTGTAATTAGGACATGGAGAAGAGCGTCTGATAAGAGCCGCTGCTAAATGCCGTAAATGTAAATGCAAACAATATATTAGACAGATCCTGCTGGTGTTGGTTCACCTACATGCACTACACATAATTAAGGGCCAACATGGAGAATCGCCATTACGGTAAACATGGGAGTGAATGAGAGCATGAGCAAGCAAGATGTGTAGGAGGACTATTTGAAAATGGGGCTGTGAGCTGTTTCTCTGCATGGTCTGTGTGCAGGGAGCTCGGTGTGGAGAAGGCCTGCGCTTCCGAAACGTATCCTGCTTCGTCTCCCAACGGCCCTGAACAAATGAAGGCAGTTTGGTGGATGAAGAGCTGTGTGGAGATTTGGAACAGGCGGTGGATGGAGATAAACAGATCACTCTGGAGGAGTCCTGCACTGTGCCTTGTCCTGCTAAAACACTCACTCCCATGTAAATGCTCAGGGTGATTAGCTTCTTATGGCCTTGGTGAAGTTAATGAGTTAATGTTCATTCAAAAAAACGCACTTGATTAATAAAAAAATAGTAAATTTAAAATAACCAAAGCAGCAATTCTGTTTACTGTCTGAAATCAGTATGAACTATTAATTCATTTTTTACTATGATTTACATATTATTTGCATATTTGATTAAAAAATAGTGTAGCAGGCACTGATTTGATTATAGTCCTCTTTTGTACTTTTGTGAAATTAAAATAAATTATCTCCATAATTCAAAGTTGTAAACAAAGGCATTCCGAATGCTACGATGTGTGATGGTTAACTGTAAAGAAGCTTCCCATCTCAAATCTCTTCACAGTGGCGGTGACAGGAACTAGAGGTTGCTATGGCAACACAATTAGAGCTATTTTACTTTCTATCAAGTGCAATCAGTGAACCTATTTGCATCTTTTGTGTTTTTGTATGTAACATCGGTCATGTTAAGTAGTCAGAAAGAAGGAAAGAGGGAATAAAAAGTTTTTATATAGTTTTTTTTTAGCCCACATATTATCTCAAAACTGCAACATGCAAAGCTGTGAGAACATTTCATACGACTTTGTAACAGCCTGCGTGAATATGAGTGCAACCTATTAATTTTCTGTTCTTAAATTGAAGTTTATATCAGCAAGCTCACCATAGATCTGAAACCGAGTGTCATTAAGTGTTGCCCACACCAGTGCTTTATAATCACTCTGTCTCAGGCCTCCACATTTTCAGGAAAGGTTGACTTTTATGAAGAGTTTTAGCTGTGAAGTAGAGTAGCTGACCTTTGCACCAGCCATCAGAGTCGTGCCTTTCAGAGGGTTTACTGGGGCTCCAGTAATCAGTCACAACTCAACATCTGTCAGTCCCTTGTGTGTTCTCTGTCATTATTTGACAAATCGTATATATATATATATATATATATATATATGGGTTTTTTAAAATCATTTATTTCTTTATTTATTTATACCATTTGTTATGTGGGTTTATTCTAGTAGAACACCCACATACAGCTGTGTCTCTCAGCTGGGACATGTTCCAGAGTGAACACAGAAAATAGTGTCCTGACGTTTATGGCCACTAAATACAGACCTAAACACTTCTCTCTCTCTCTCTCTCTCTCCCTCTCTCCTCTCTCCTCTCTCTCTCTCTCTCTCTCTCTCTCACCTCTCTGCCTCCCTTCTCCTCTATGTAGAAACAGATAATAATGCTGGAAACGTACAGAAACATTTGTGGGATTTTTTTCCTCTGAATTCTTTTTTTCCAGCACAGCCGCGTGTGAATGATGATTTATCCCCGTGTTTTGACGTGTTCTGTGTAGCTGAAGCGCAGTGTTGTGACACAGGTTTTTTTGCAGCAGTGGATTTGACAGTAATGATTCACCAGCATTCATGTGTGTCTGTGTAAGTGAGGGAGGAGGAGAAACGAAGTAAGAAACAGAAACAGTGAATATTTGTGGTGCGTTGTCAATTAGATGAGATCAGTAGCTCTCCCTCTGTTCTACTATCCTTCACAAACTGCAAACACACCCCTAAAGCCCGGTGCCCAGTTCCACACACCAGGGCTGCTGATGTGGATATATTTTGATATTAAAATGATATTGGTTAACCTTGGACATGCTATTTATTTATTTATTTATTTATTTTTTACCCGGTTTCTGTTTCAGTATTCAGTTCCAACCACCAGCCAGGTTTGTTGTCACAGAATTCCTCTCAAGCTAGGAGAGGGAAATCCCAACACACTGAATCTTTTTTTCTTCCAAAATGCTAGCTAGAAAAACCCTGAAATGTTTCTTACTGGGCATTTTTTGGCCAAAAGAGAAAAGTCATGAAAATTTCAAGAGTTTTCAAGTGCATAACTATTGTTTCTGCAATAAAAAAAATATTGGCAGACCTGTTCGTCAGCTTCTGAAAGTCCCTCTGCGCTGTGGTTAGATTGTAGTACACAGTGTGGGAAAGAGATCCCCTGGTTGTGCTGGAGTGAGCTGGGATGGTATACTATATACACACAATTTCGTAAGACTATAGTATGTTTGAGTAAAATTTGCCTGATTTTTCTGATTTACACTGAGGGGGCAGCCTATTGTTAAAAATTGTGAATCTTTTCATTCATTTAGATATTTGGAGAAACATCTGGGCTTGTTATCCTTGGTGTGTGGAAAATAAATACATCAAACACAAACAGCACATGCCACTGACTATTTTTGCTAGCACACCACCATCTCATGAGTCTCTTGCCATAATCCCATAATGGTCTGAGTCATTATGCAAATACTTTTAACAGCTGCTCTGATGTGTGTTAGCTGCCGAAAACAGTTCGCTGGCAATAGCCAGACCCTACTCCAACAACCTCGCACCACCGTTACTCTTCCCTCAGCTTCTGTGCTGCTAATGTGCACGTGTTCTGATAATCACAGCTGGGATTAGGGCTTTTGGAACAGGCCGCTTCATGATGAATTAATATGTGAGGTACTCGCCATTCTGCGTGGCCCATTACAATAGGACAGTCTGACCTACTTTATGCTAATGAGCGATGGCGAAGCCCAGACTGAGTCCATACACATGATGAAACAGGCGGCCAAGTACCGGTGGAAGGTATTACTCCAATACATTATGAAATTCAAGGCACGTTTCAGGAAAAGGACATTTTTTAACACTGGCCTTAATATGAAAATCCAAACATTTCTTTGATTTGTAATATAACTAGTGGCCATTTGTCTTTGATATTTGATTTGATGCTTTGCGGAAGCAGGGCTCTTTACTCATCAGTTGAATACTGCTACTAATACACTGGTAAACTGGTAAAACAAAAATGTACACACGCATGTAAATGTAAACTATTATATGTATGTGTGTGTGTTCTCTCTTATGGAAAGTGAGGAAAACCCCCACTACTGTGGCTGCAGCTGCTATTTCAATTGTGCAAACATTTCATGATGAACAGATCAATAAAGGGCATCAAAATGAATCTATAATTAAATCTCATTATGGCAATCAAGGTGGATCAAGGATTTATTATCATTGATTGATACGCATACAGTATATTGACACTGCCTGTACAAAACCTTGTATCCCAGTTGTGTTTGAACTTTTCATTCAATTAAAAATGAGCATGTATTTTGTGCAAATATGTACATTCAGTCAAAGCTCGTATACAGAGAGACTTACAATTTATTAATATGGTAGGCATGTAAGTGTAGCAGTAAGGGCCTTAGGGCTTAGGGATGGATATATATATATATATAGTATATATGCAAAGAATGCCATTAGTTGTTGATCATTTATTTTCATCAATCAAAAATGTAGAGAACAAAAGAGAATCTAAATCAAATCAATATTTGGTGTGACCACCCTTTGCCTTCAAAACAGCATCGATCCTTCTAGGTACACTTGTGCACAGTTTTGGAAGGAGTCGCTGGTAGGTCTCAAACATCTTGAGAACTAACCAGATCTTCTGTGGATGTAGCTTCCTCACACATCCTTCTCTTGTTCTTCATGTGATCCAGACACTGGATGATGTTGAGACCAGCCCGTGGGGGGGCCAGAAGAACTATTGGTTTGAAGGCAAAAAGGTAGAAACACCAAATATTGATCTGATGATTTTTCTTTGTTCGGCCACTTTGCATTTTTTGTAAAATTGGATCAAAATAAAACAATCATTATTTCTATTTCTGGAAAGCATCTTTTTGTTTGGCAGCATTTTTTCCACACCTGCCTAAAAACTTTTGGGTAATAGCATCGAAGATATATATATGTATTTGTATTTATTTTTTATGAACTTTATTCCATGATATGTTGATACTGATTAAATCTGTCATAAAATTTTGTTTTTGGCAGGTGAGTGTTATTTGACAGACTGGACAATGTGGAGCCCGTGTCAGCTGAACTGTGTGGGTGGGGATGATCTGGGCTTTGGGTCAGTGCAGGTGCGCTCGCGGGCTGTGCTTGCTCAAGAACCAGAGAATCTCCTGCAGTGTCCAGAGCAGGAGTGGGAGGCCAGGCCATGCACAGGTGCGACTGCAAGAAAACGCATTTATACTGAAAGTCCTGCAATACATGCCCTCAAAGTGACCCATAAATGGACCCACACTTGTGTTCCTGACTGCACTACATGAATCCATGACACACATCGCTTCAGAGTAGTTTGTGAACAAACGAGTAACTATGGGATTCTAAGCAATCTGAGCAATTAAGCTTTTGGCTTAATATTAAAGTAATCCGCTGTTTCTCAACACACTTCCCTTCCAGATGGTCAATGCTATAGAATATAAATGGATGACTGGTCCATGGAAAGCCTCTTCTCGCCTAGTGTGGTGCCAGCGATCAGATGGATTGAATGTCACAGGTGCGTATCCATAATCCCTAACAAACACTGCGTTTCTTTTTACACTATTTGTGTAAAATACACTCCATTAATTGAAAGTAAGTGTTATCTTTAAACTGCTAGTCTGAATCTGTGCAATACAGACATGCAAACTTCCTAACATGAAATGTGGCCTGAAGGTTTTTCCAGTGCAATCTGGTATGCAGCTTTTATGTGCATGATTTACAGAGCTGGTGAGGGTTGAGTGGGTGAAGGTTGGGAGATGAGTTGACATTATGAGCTGTCAGGAGCTGTCAGGCTGGAGCAGGGCAGTAGGGTGTGATTACTTTATCAGATCCTGTGTAGAAGCTGTGTGGAAATGAACTTTTAATCCATGACAATGTCACACTCACATTTTAATCTCATTCCCTATCACAATGTGGGTGTGTGTGTGTGTGTGGGTGTGCAAGAGGTTAAAGAGCCTTTGGTGCACTAGTGTTGTGTGAGTTAAAATAGATGTAGATGTAGATGATCCAATTCAGATGTGTAAAGAAAGAAATATTATTATTAAGAATCAAAATATTAGAAAAAAGAAAATATGCGGAAAAGTGATCTGAAAATAATGATAAGATTGTTCTGTCTCTTCAGATTGTGCCAAATTTATGTTCCACGTAACGTTTTTAGTCATCTGTCTCCACTGTGCTGAGACATCTATTCGGCCCGTTCCAGATGGCATGCATATGCCTGGCTACTTTGACTGACAGATAGCTGCACCGGAGCCTACCTACTTTTCCTCAAACAACATGGACTCTCCCTCATGAATATTCATGTGTTGTTCTGAGGTGTGAAGCTTCATGAATATTCATTGGAATAACTTGCAATAGGTAAACACATTTTTTTGCAGATGTCTGTAGTTTATTTGAAGCTTCAAATGCCACCTCATGCACCCTCAGCAGCTTTAGCTTCTTTTCAGTGCCTTATGGATTCAGGAACAGAATTCTTTTTTTCTGCTTTCGAGACACATTTGCAGTTTTTGGGTTTCTTTTTTTTTTTTACTAACAGAATTTGATCTGTTACATAAAACATCCAGGCCCCAATTTATATGGACTTTTGTGACAATGCAAAAAACTTTAATTTATACTTAAGCTCGTATTCTGCCTCGTTACCAAGCCCCGCCCTGAGAATACTGGGAGTTCAAGGAAAAGTCTTTAAAAAGGCTGTATTTACTGTATTTAAAGCATTAAAAACATCATAAATGTCAGGAAAAAAAAGTAGCATAGCTGATGCTTCAGAGACAGGTCGCGCTGTTATATCACAGCGGTGGTCGTTATTGTAGCTGCAAAGTTGTTTCAGAGTTCCATTGTTCAGGGCATTGGGTGAGGTTTCTGTTTCACTGCTCTCATTGCAGACGATATTGATTTATCTCAGCGTAGAGAAAATAAAGGCTCTCACAGAAAGCCTGCTGTGCCCGGGCTGGCTGTCCATCACCGTATCTATAGACCCATTGATTCTCCTCAGGTTATGAGAGAGAGAGAGAGAGAGAGAGAGAGAGAGAGAGAGAGAGAGAGAGAGAGAGAGAGAGAAGCATAGATTGTTATTTATCTCCTTCTTGTGATATGATTCCAGGGTATCCCACAGAGAGACTCATTTTTAATTGTGTGCAGCACTGCTTCTGTTCACTAGTGGCTATTCAAGTGGGACGGGGCAGGAGTTCAGCTTCTCAATTTATTCCATTTGTGTCTCTTTACATATATTCATGCTTCTGCCAAACGAGATGAATTAATGGTAATAAAGTGTGTGCCTAGAGGTTCAATAGCTAGTTTTTATAATTGCACTTGAGGCTACATCAGTATTTCCTAGCAATAACAGCATTGTTACAGGTGGTGTGTGTGGACAGGGAGGAGAGAGAGAGAGAGAGAGAGAGAGAGGAGAGAGAGAGAGAGAGAGAGAGAGAGAGAGAGAGAGAGAGAGAGAGAGAGAGAGAGAGAGAGGAAGTCAGAGAGAGTAGATACTCTCTGTGTGAGATTCTGATGCCTCCAGCACAACAAACTGGCTCAAAATAACAAGAAGAAGTAGAAGAATCTGGGACGTGTGTGTGTGTGTGTGTGTGTGTTACGTTGTTTTTCATGTTGTCTGAAATGCTGAAGTTTTACTTCTTGCCCTACAGGAGGATGCCTGGCGACAAGTGAACCTGTGTCAGACCGGTCATGTGACCCAGCTTGTGACAAACCTCGCTCTTACTGTACCGAGGTTAGTGTGTCTGTGTGTGTGTGTGTGTGTGTGTGTGTGTGTGTGTGTGTGTGTATGTGTGTGTGTGTGTGTGTGTAGTGTGTATCTAAGGCACAGAAAAAAGTGCCAACAGGGCTCAAGGGGATGATTCTGCTGCAGAAGGGTCTCGTACTCTCACACAGTGCAGAAGAGAGAGATGATGATGAAAGAGAGAGGTGGGAGAAAGGTGAAAAGTGAGATTCACCACCACACTGGTGCACTGGGACTGAATAAAGTGTTTACGCTCCTTGAGAGAAATTTTCTGGCTGTCATATTAAGACCCTGTAATTCCTCACTTGTTTATTTTCATTTTTACATCATTTTAACCTGCAAGCTGCCCTTTACATCATATGATCAATTAATGATGCATGGACCAACGAAAATGATTATATTATGAAAAAAATTGTTATATTATGTTATAAAGAAAAAAAAAATTGACAGTCATAGTTTACATTTAAAGAAATCTTTTGAATATTTGAATATTAAAGAAGGGCCGGTTCATCTGCAGCTGTATCAAAGTAGTTACATCAGCATGAAAACCCCATAAAAACTGAACAGACAGACTATGATCAGGATTACATCTTCTGTACATTGTGTAGCCTCGTGTTTCTGTGTATAAATATATGTTTAAAGCAAAACTATAGAGGTGGAAATGCTAATTTATCTAAAACTACAGATGCAGAGTTTGTGTGTCGGTTACTGACATTCCTATTCTTTCTGTCAGACGTTTGCAAAAAACTATATTTATACATACAACTGAGATGTAATCTACTGAAAGGTTTGCCCTTTTAATAAAAACAAATAAATAAATAAATAAAAAATCCAGCTTTTGGATGATATTAGAATTACGATATTTAGATTATTGGAATCTCATTGCTATTGTTCAATCAGTGCTTTTATAAATGGACTTATAGGTCATTTTGCTCATTATATCCAGCTACAGTGTAATGATTACATACATAATGATGACAGCTGCAGACTATAAGTGAGAATATATATATATATATAGATAGATAGATATATAGATCAGTGCACTGGGATATGTATAACATAGATTGGAATGAATTAGGAAATCTTTCTGTTAAATCCACAGAACCTAGTGGTTAGGGATTAGGCCTCAGGATTGGAAGGATGTGGGTTTGATTCCCAGACCAGTAGGTTGCCCTGAGGTTAAATAGCCGCCCCCTGCTGCACGGTGTGTATGTGTTCAGTGCAGAGGATGCATTTCATTGGGGTTCACTGAATGTTGTGTTGTGTTTCACAATGACAAAGTTGTCACTTTCACTTTTTCCACTTCAAACGAGCACATCAAATTTTAGAAATGCACTCCAGAAGCAGAGATTTCTGGGTTCAAGTTGCAGAGAGAAAAACAATGGCCCTCAAGTGCATTTGACATTGAGACTTCAGGTAGTAAGGCAGCGGTGGCCTAGTGGTTAGAGCATTGGCCATGTGATCGGGGGATCGGGGGTTCGAACCCCTTCCCGCTGAGTTGCCCTGAGGTACCCTTGAGCAAGGTGCCGTCCCCGTCCCGCTCCTCCCTGCGATGGGCTGGCGACCTGTCCAGGGTGCGTCCCCCATCCTCGCGCTGGGTTGGACTCCAGCACTCCCCCGCGACCCAGTTTGGGACAAGCGGCAGATAATGGATGGATGGACTTCAGGTAGTACACTCCGTTTATGGGAATGCTGTGAAAATGGACATTTTGGGGAAGTGTAGATTCAGCAGAAAACAAGTTTACCAGTAGAATATGATGCAATACGGCGGTGTCTAGTGCGGTAGAACTAAAATGGAAAACACAGTAAGAGACAGATAATACCATGCTGAAATAAATGTATCTCTTTGTGTATGTGTGATGTGAAAAGCGACAGTATCAAAAACACAATTTCCACCTGTAGTGTCAAGCCTTACATGCATGTGAATGCCTTGAGTGTAGGGCATGTGGTTTACATGCAAATGTGTGTGAGTAGATTTAAAAATAGCTTACTAGAAATATTCATTCATGCATTTTGTAGTTCGATTCATGTGTCATTTATTAATGCAGTGCATCAGTGCATACGTTTCTGAATCAGTGGGTTAACCCCCTGCTGTATATTACTGTGTTCTTCCAGGGCTTTAGATCAACATATTGCCCCATTTCCTTTCATCTGCTGCTGTGGAGCTTTGAATGGGCCGATTCCATTGTGTTCTCTCATGTGGGCGCTGATCTGAGCATTACGTTTGCATTGGGACTGATTATCCTCCTGAGATTGCTGAGGGAATAGGAGACCCCCTGCTAACTGCAGGGAAGGCAAGAAGAATAAACATCAGAAATCACTGGGCTGTGCTAAGCCTCTCTGGACTTTTTATACACACACACATTTTCATAAACACATGAGTATAAAGGCGTAGGGGCATGCACGCACTTACGAATCAGTTTGAGAACATGTTGTGGTTTCTCTCTTCGAACAAACATTTATAGTGCACAAGCATATTCTATTCTCAGCTCTTTGGTGGAGAGATGTCTCCTCTACTGTTATTTAAGAATGAGTGGAAACATCAGCATAGCAGTGAACCTTCCTCTAAAGCATGAGTGCTTCTTAAAAATGCTCGGTTAAAAAGATTAGCACCGCAGAGTGAGTGTGATGAAGTAGCAGTACAAGATGTCCCAAACTGTCTACAGGAAGAATTCATAAACTTTTAAATTGTAGCTTTTGGTTTTAAATGACCTTGTCCTGCATGCTGTGTGTGTGTGCTTTTTTTAAATCTCTAAATTATTGTCCAATATGGCTCAGAGAAAAGGCGTGAGTTAAGGCAGGGGAAGCACTAAAATGTGAAAAATAGGGGAACTTTGGGAGCACAGTTGGGAACTGCTGCCCCAAAATTAATCTCAAAACTGATATATGTTCAGTTGGTAACCTTGGGTGATCATGTCCAACTTTTTTCTTAGAATAACTTTTTTCTATAGTTCTGTTCATGATTGGTGTGTTGCCTCCCCCTGCAGGCTGGTATATGTGGATGCGAGGAGGGCTATACTGAGGTGATGACATCAGATGGGGTTCTGGACCAGTGCACAGTGATCCCAGTGCTGGAGATTCCCACTGCAGGGGACAGTAAGGCTGATGTAAAAACAATCAGGGCCATCAGCCCCACACAGCCAACCACTAACCTGCCCGGCCGCTCCGGACGAACCTGGTTCCTGCAGCCTTTCGGAGCAGGTGCGTCTTTAACGCTTAAATTCTGTGCAGATTGTTCAGTTATTAAAGCTTAAAGCTAAAGCCAAAACATTGTTAAATGTTATATATTTTAATGTAAATGGTTTCCTATCAACTGTACTGTATAGTCATCTTTTATTCAAATATTAGCAAAAAGCCCTTAACATCTGCACACATGATGCATTGGTAATGCAATGTTAGCCAAGCAAAGATTCATACAAATGATTATGCCTGAAGCCATTTATATGATCCACATGAAAGGATGTTTCATTTAAAAGAAATTTACATGCTGTATTCATGAATGTATAACACCAAAGCAAAAATGAAATCTACTTATAATTAATTCCCAATGACATCCTGTCAATGCTTTAAACTGGCCTGGAAATAGCATCTAATTATATTTGAAAGATACCAATGACTTAGAAATTCCTAATAATCCCCACCTTACTCTAAATAAGTGCTGACAGACAACTTCCAGGTCATAAAGTATGAAACATGATGACTCAGAAATCTTCTTGGACTCCTGAAACTGAATACTCGCCTCAGACTCCCAAACCAAAGACATGAGATGCAACTGTCCCAACGGCGCAGCAGTGGCCTAGTGGTTCGGGAGTTGTCCCCCAGAATCAGAAGGTTGTAGGTTCAAATCCCAGACCAATAGGTTGCCCTGAGGCACCCTTGAGCAAGGTACAAGGTACGCAGCTCCCCAGGCAGCTTTAAATAACTGCCCCCTGCTGTACGGTGTGAAACGCTTAGGTTGAATTTTGGCTCGCTGTGCTGTGTTTCACAATGGCGAGAATAGTCACTTTCACTTTTAAATCATCTCGTTAGCATCGTGTCCTTTCTATATAAAGATCCGGGCCCTAGTGGGCATCTGTAAAATGAGAAAAGAAAAGTCTGGAATTTGTGATAACTACACTAAGCTGTAAATTTAACTGTGTCTGGATTCTCTGTAAGCAATAAGGCAGAGCATCATAAACACTCCATAACTCCTGTGGGTCATTACTACCCGTCTAAACAGAAGGGTGCATCACTTGGTCTAATATATAAAAAGCCTGTGTGAGATCAGCTGGTATCAGCAGGTAGCAGAGGATGGTGCAGCTCGTGTTGCAGAGCCCCCTGCAGGCATGTTTTAATGAGCAGCGGTTTAGGAGCAGTCTGTGTTGATTTGTCTGCTGTTGTTCTGTATAGATGGGAAGCTGAAGACCTGGGTTTATGGTGTGGCAGCAGGAGCGTTTGTGCTGCTAGTATTCATCTTCTCCATGACGTACCTAGCGTGGTAAGAATGACTGACATAAACAAGATGTTTAACTCTGTAATTTAAGTACAAGAGCAACACTTCTGCAATGTTCACTGGAACAATTTTTATGGTAAAATACATTCAGGCATGTCTTCAGAATTATCTGAAAAGAAAGATAATTTAATGATAAAGCTTTTAAAGATTCAGCGTACAGCACTTTGTAAAGTTTCGGGCCACCCCTCATTTATATTTTGCTTCCATGATGGTACAGTGGGTAGCACAGTCCCCTCACGGGACGGTCCGAGTCCTTTCTGTGTGGACATGTTCTCCCCGTGTCCTCCGAGAGCTCCGGTTTCCTCCCACCATCCAAAGACGTGCATGTCAGGTGGCTTTAAGATGTTAACTGGCCCCAAGACATGAGAATGAGAATGATTGTGTGTGTGTGCCCTGCGATGCACTGGCGTCCTGTCCAGGAGGTTTCACCACCTTTTGCACTGTGAGACCTGGGATAGGTTCTAGCATCGCCTGCAACCCTAATCAGGATAAGCGGCTAAGAAAATGAGTGAGTGAGTTAGTGTAGTACAGTAAACAATAAATTCTATTAAATTACTCATAGATTATATTATAATACTCATAGATTTACTTATGTATACACTGCACCTTGTATCTTTCAGTAAAACAAACAATAGATTTGACCCAAATAAATTAGTTTTGCACCAACATGGTGATTCCCTTGCAAGATATTATGTACTGAAGGAGGGCTCAAGACTTTTGCACAGTGCTGTACATCAAGAAACTGTGTGCTGATCTGCAGTTTTTCCATACACACTTCATTTTGTGACTGTATTTTTTATACAACATATGTAAAGCTGCGAAGACCTTCATTCCACCCTTTTCTCTTTATCTGAATTCATTTCATTTCAACTCATTGTTTCATTTTTCATTCTGAATCTTTTTTCATCATTTATTTCCTTTACCTATCAGTATATGTATTCTGACCCGGCACTCGGCCCAGAATTCTGACCCCTCATCAGTGGTGTGGGTCGGATCGAATGACCAAGAAATAACATTCACCTGCCCTAACTGCCAGCATGCCGAGACTCACATCAACTAAAGAAATTCAGAGCTCAGCTCCGCCCCCTTCCCTGGCGGCCAGTCAGCCCCCCTGCTCCCAGTCACCTTCACGCTGCCTCACATTCACTCTTGCCTTTTTGACCACTCAGCTGGAGAAGTTATGGGGTGGAGGTGAGCTGCTAGTCCTAAAGGTAGAGACAATCCATACCCTTACATCCTTTAGACCAATTCCTGTTCCGTCCTCTGCAGATCTGGAGTCAGAAACCCCTTCTTATGCCCCTTCTACACCTTCTACCTTTGCATGATGTGAGGGAAGAGAAATATTTCGGTGCTCAAATTAGCCATGATTAACCTCCTGTATTAGTCATCACAGTAATCATAGTAATGCAGTATGACAGGAAGTGTCGAATCTTGTGTACATTTACAGTCTGAGCCTATATGAGAAATCCCGGAAATCATCATGATATTCCAAACACAAGTAAATGATTCCTGGTGTAAAAGGGGTTCATTTCTCCCAGGATCTCCCACATTCACAAGCCTCAGGGAGTTGGCCACAGAATCGGAAGATTGTGGGTTCAAACCCCTTACCAGCAGGTTGCCCTGAGGTACCCTTGAGCAAGGTACTGTTCCGGTCACTGCTCCCCGGGTGCTTTCATAGCTGCCCCCTGCTGCACGGTGTGTGTTTGTGCGCATGGGTTAAATGCAAAGATCCAGTCTCTTTGTGGTGTGCTGTGCTGTGTGTACTCACAATGACAAGAATAGTCACTTTCACTTTTAAAGATCCTGCTCAGTCACTTATAGTAGGGTGGTGGGGTAATTGCCTACAGACCTACAGATCAAGAGACCTCAAGTCTAATCCCACCTCTAGCACTACCACCATTGGGTTCCTGAGCAAGACCCTTAACCCTGAGTTGCTCCAGGGGGACTGTCCCGGTTATCAGGACACGGAAGTCACTCTGGATAAGAGTGTCTGCTAAATGCGGCAAATGTAAATGTAATATAGAATTGTATGAATAAGTTTGAATCATCCATAGAGCATACTTCTGCACATGAATCTTTATATGCTGAGTTTAAGGCCAATACAAAAAGTTATGGCACACATTATTTAAACGCTTTCCCCTAACATCAACTTTTACATTTATTTCTTCATTTTTTTAAAATATTTTTTCTGTAGAGGCATGTAGATCCTATTTTGACCTGCACTGCCCCCTGTTGGACACATCTCAAACTTTTTTATCCCCACATTCCCATTCTCAGAAAGTCCTGTATCCCTTTCTTCCCCATGCACATGTCCCACCCACACTGATCATAAAAAAATGTATGTTTGTGTAGACCTGTGTAGACGTGTCATAATCTCATAATCCTTTCTGAATTACTTCTGCCATAGTTCTCACTAAGGTAAGACACGGAGTTCTCAGCACAGTTATTTGTTGCTTTACGCTTCTACATCAGCTCCTTTACGTTAAGGATGGCAGCGAGTTGCACTATTAGGAGCCTTTAATCGTTTTTGAGCCTTGTTTTTTTAGTTTCACCATCTACATACTGCAGTTATCATGAACCACACAATTATGCAGTACATAAACCACGTAACTGCCAACGTACACTGTAGTCTACTGCATTGCAGAAGTTATACAGCAACAGCAGCTGCGCTAGATTGATCCATTGCATGGTGAAAGCATGACTGTAGAGCTAGAAATGCATGAACACTAACGAAGTACAGTTGTGTGGTAAAGCAGTACAAGACCGGTCTGATAAGTGATGGCAGAGGCCATAACATACGCAGGTGCAGGTTTATAACTGATGAAATAATATTTGGTTCTGCTATCCAAGCTGTTGTCATCAAATAAGGGTACACTTTGCATACTTTGTATTTATTTTTCCTGTTTCTGATGAAATGTTTACTATTTTTTTTCCTGTTCATTCAGCAAAAAGCCAAAGAAGCCCCAGAGAAGACAGATGAACAACAGACTGAAGCCTCTGACGCTAGCTTACGATGGTGATGCTGACATGTAGCCTCCCTGGAACTGCCACTGATCCTGTAAAGCGCATTACTCCACAGCTGCCTATCGGCTTCAGCCTGCGCAGACTTTTGGACTGCTTTTTTATGACATTATGGAACCTCAGACCCTGCCCCTGTTTATAATTAGCCCATATTTCTCCCTTCTTCCAGTTTTTTTTTTGTTGTTTTTTTACATTTCAGACTTTTCTGACGTTCACTGGAGCCTTCACAAACTCGTATCTTCTTAAGGAAGTCTGCCTTCGCCTTTCTGCCATTCTGTAACATAGTCTTTCAGATGGAGATCCATCAGAGAGAGCTGTTTTTGGTTTTATTTTATTTATTTCTTTTTTTGGCTTTTCAAATTGAGAGATTTTTCACAGAGAAAGCACAAGAACTTTTTTCCTCCTCAGGCACTGCCCTGCTCAAAAAACACTCTCCATTTGTGTTGGTTTGCAGCAGCCATCTTCTCTACCATTGGGTGGAAGTGAATTTGAGGCTGGTGCTCAGATTTGACAGGCCTGCTAGTGCACACCTACAGAAACTCTGGCCTGCCACCCCCCTCCCCTCACCCCCTCTGTATTCAGGTCCCATTTTGCACTATATTAGTGCAGCATGACTACTAATAACATTGCCATAGAAAACTGCCTCTCTCTCAATACAGACGATGTACAGTCTTGTGCTAGTCGTGTAAAAAAGTAGCCCTTTTTTGCAGAATGAACTCCGAAATGTTTGTTTAAAATTGCTAACCTTACTTATTGTTTGTGATAATATGGGACCCAAATGTAAGATATGCTTTTTTTTTTTTTTGTGGTTGCCACTATCCCCTCTTAACATGTACAGCTGGAGTCTATTAAGTGTTGCGTTCTTTGCCTGACTGACTTTATGTATGTCATTTTATTTTTCTATTGTGGGTTTTGAAGGCTCAGTTCAGTGAATTGTTTTGTAACTGCTCCTCTGGTTTAAGGGCTCCATTATCACAATATGAGAGCGTTTAGAGGTTTTGAAAAAAGCTGATTCTTGTTTTAATGACTGATGATTCTACTTATTTCACGTGAGCCGGTCCGTTGTATAACAAAACAATTACACGAGGCATCAAAGCAACAATCCCAGAAACTACAGCGATGCTTTTGGGTCAGAATGTTAAGATGGATTCAAGCTAATTCAAATGTCTTGAGGCATCAATGAAATGATACATAAAGTATGGATTTTTTACAGGAAATGGTACATAAAGCTTTTGAATAATCCATTCAGTTGCGAAGGAAAAGTGAAGAGGCTGAATTTGACTGAAGTAACGTTCAGAGATGGTCAGTCTTGCTTGGGAAACCAGACTATTCTGTGGCCGTGTTTCGTTCATGATCTGTGAAGTTGGCATACGGAGAGAGAAGAGCGCAAGCAAAGGCAGTATTAATGTGCAGACTAAGGGATAAGCTATAGCTACAGTATGTATTATAACAGCTACAGTGTGTGGGCCTCTAGCGGCATATCGTTAACTTATTAACATTTTAATCTTATCAACAGCAAAGGAAAGGAATGTTTACTTTTTTGTTAAATTATGAGTTGTAAATACATGGATGATGATTTTATTTAATACGTTTCTGTATTATATATAAATATGTCAATTTTTTTTAATGCACAAAATGTTTGAAACTGTGTGTGTGCGTGGGCTTGCATGTGTATGAACGAGAGTGAGCAGGAGAGAGAGAGAGAGAGAGAGAGAGCAAGAGTGAGAGAGTGAGTCAGCAGCTACTGATCTTCTCTGGAGCTATCCAGATTTAAATGTTTGAAAACGTTGCTCAGCTTTGTCCTTTTCCTACAGGTTGTTTATATGTATCTGATAAATTGCTGATAATAAACAAGAAAAAGGTTTAGCTTTTCTCCTGATTATTAATTAATGGGTTTTTGAGGGTTTTTTTTTATTTCTTTCATGATAAACAGCGATAAAAATAGCAGAGAATCTAAAATGACACAGAAACCAAAAGACAGCAGTCTAAGCGTACCTTAGGTGCAAGTTAAAGCAAAGAAACAATACCAAGTTCATAAACACAGAATGAGAAACAGCTTAGTGCCGTTCACTGAACAGTCACGCGGGACGTAGAGTGTGTTACAAGGGCTGACTATCCAGAACACCCCCAGCCAGGATCTAGAAAAGGATCAGCAATGAAGTTGCCAACTGTCATTGAAATGGCAAGCAGTAGAAAACGATTTGTGTCTGTTTTTTTAAAAAGAGTGAGACTTCTGAGAAAGGCCTTCAGAGAAACTAAAGGGAAGTGTCAGCAAAGCGATGATAAGAAAAGAAATGTGTGAAACGATCCCAAAACTCAGTTTAGAGAACATTCAGAAAATAGAAGTGGACCGAGAACTGAACCCTGGAGAACACCAGTTAAGTCATGAAGTGTTGAATGTAGCCAACTTCATGCTGCCTATTTCTATAGAACTGAAAGATGAGGCATAATGATATGGACCAATATTGGATGTATTTCTTTATGCCATTTGTTTGAGAACTGGAAAGTTCTAAGATGGTTGATATTAATGATATATGTATACACTGTACTGTGCAGACATTTTAGGCATGTGTGGAAAAAATGCTGTGAACAAAGAACGCTTTCAGAAATGGAAGTGTTCATCATTTATTTTCAACAATCAACAAAATGCAGTGAATGAACAAAAGAGAATCTAAATCAAATCAATATTTGGTGTGACCACCCTTTGCCTTCAAAGCAGCATCAATTCTTCTAGGTACACTCGCACACAGTTTTTGAAGGGACTCGGCTGGAAGGTCGTTCCAAACATCTTGGAGAACTGAGCACAGATCTTCTGTGGATGTAGCTTCCTCACATCCTTCTGTCTCTTCATGTGATCCAGACACACTGATGATGTTGAGATCAGGGCTCTGTGTGGCCAGAAGAACTGATGCTGGTTTGAAGGCAAAAGGTAGAAACCCCAGATATTGATCTGATTTAGATTTTTCTTTTGTTCGCTCACTTTGCATTTTATAAATTGATAAAAATAAACAATCATGATTTATATTTCTGAAAGCATTCTTTGTTTACAGCAGTTTTTCCACACCTGTACTGTATATATATATATATATATATATATATCCTGCCAGTTGCTAAAGCTCTTCACAAAGCCAAAAGGTCTCTTTTTCATTCCTCATTCTGTGTACTTCGTGTACTGCTGATTGAATAATGCAGTTATTGTAAATGCCACTAGATGCCACCAGTAGACAGTATCTCGAGGTCAAGACTGCAGCTATTGGTCTTTGGTAAAGGTGGTAAATTTTAATTGAAAAAATCTCCTTCAGATTTATTCATCGACAGCATCAATCCCAAAGAGTTAAGGATTCATCCAGTAAATGTACCGTAAATCTGAACCAGTATTTGAGTATTTAATAACTTCACAGGTTGAATTATTGTCTGTTTAATGCGAAGCAGACGTGTGAACCAATCTTGACAATGCAAAAGGTTTCTTTTCTTTTCTTTCCTTTTTTATTGTTAAAAAAACTAATTCCAGTTTAGAATGTAACCTACTTTAATTCATCTTGAAGTCAGCTGGGTGTCCACACAATCGTCACAAGTTAAGCCTGGCTTTAATTAACAGCCTCACAATGCTTGCATGATTATAATCATGCCTTCAAGCCTTTGGGAATCTTCAGTCTTCATTATCCAATCAGTAATTATCAAAATCATGTCTCTTGGCCTTCATTCTGATTGAATTCCAGAGCTAAGAGTAGGAAGTCCTGCATACTGACCTAATCAATTAGGATCATTGCAGGGCCACTTCAAGAGGTTGACTTTGTCCCAACCTCTGAGCTATCAAGATGGACAGAAATTTGATTAAGCTGAGCAGACGTCAGGTACAGGGCTGTGGGTGGATTTCCAGCATATCAGGTCCAAAGACAAGGAAGTTCTGACTGTGTTTGGCAGTAAAGTAACCATTGGGTCATTTCAAATAGATCATCTTTAAGATCAAATTAAATTCCATTTCTATTAAGTGATTAAGGTGAGTGCCTTTGGGTAGACTCCCAAGAATGCAGATCATGGCTGACTTTTAGAGACTACAGTTTCTCCTCCTGCTGTCAAATTACCAGAACTGATGTTCTAAATCGGATAAATATTTCCCAGTTAAATACTGGTTTATGATGTTAAACTCATAGGGTTGCTTTCCATGGCAGGGATTAAAGCTAAATTTTTCCTTGCAATGCAGACAATCTATTTAGAATTTGTAAACTCATCTATAATGTAAGATTAAGAAATACGATGAAGAAATGTTCACACTCAAACCTTTCTATTGAGAAATAGGAATTAGAGTTCTGTAGAGTTCTGTAGTTGTGTATCTTGCTCATGATATACATTGTCAATTCCCATCTAGTCCTTTAAACAAATCTAGAAGACAAAAAATACCTTTTATATAACCTAGTTCTATGTACAGCATTAGGAAGGTATAGTAATTAAACAGGAATGGACAAAGTGCTGTTTTTCACTTCTCATACCTGTCTGCTCAGAGTGCACTTGAAACGCTGTTGGGCAACAGCACAAAGTGCACTCAGATGAGTCTGCAAGTGCATGTGCTGAAAAATAGTGACAGGAGCTAATAATGGCTCCACCACCTGAACATAAAAGCTCTTAAAACAGAAAAGGGAGTCAGCTAAGAAGTTAATGCAGATATCTGTTAACCCCTTAAACTACACACATAGGCCCACAGCACCATGCCTCGCACTTGTTGAGCTATTAAGCACAGTTTCTGATGATTAATCTCTTTTAAAGAGCTCAATCACCGGGCAGCGGTGGCCTAGAGGTTAGGGAGTTGCCCTGGATCAGAAGATTGTGGGTTGCCTTGAGGTACCCTTAAGCAAGGTACCATCCCTGTCACTGCTCCCTGGGTGCTGATGAAGCAAAGAATCTAGAAATCTTCATATCAAAGTGTTTCTGTATATAAGTCCAAAATGTGCCCTGTAGTTCATGAATTCAAATGTATTAAAGCTCCTATTTACTAATTTCATGATTATCATAGAAAAAATGTTTGCTGAGAATGACATGGGTCTGTCATTTTAAGAGATTATTTTTGTGGTTGTTGCGAGTTGCTAAATTTGACAAGCTTCATGTCCAGTCTGCTATAGGATCAGTCAGAGTTAGCAGTTTATTTAAATCAGCCACAGCAGGATTGGGGTGAGACTTTGAGGAAGCACTGCTGGTTGTGTTCTCCTGATACGTATTTGTCAGATATGTAGAGATATCCATTTTTCACCCTTGCTTTAAAAAATGATGGCACTTCTGAAATTTTCCTTGTGGTTAGGGCGTCGGCCACATGCTCGGAGGATCGGGGGTTCGAACCCCTTCCCAATAGGTTGCCCTGAGGTACCCTTGAGCAAGGTGCCGTCCCCGTCCCGCTCCTCCCTGCGATGGGCTGGTGACCTGTCCAGGGTGCGTCCCCCATCCTCGCCCTGTGTGCACTGGGTTGGACACCAGCACTCCCTCGCGACCCCGTTTGGGACAAGTGGTAGAAAATGGATGGATGGATGGATGTGAGCTACTCCAGACTACTATTGAAATCACATTTTACGAGTATCTCAGGTTGAATTATTTTTCACCACCAGAGGTCACCAAAGACTCTTTGTTCTTGTTATGTTGACCCTGCCCTCCTTTCACCTGGCTCACCTGTGTCTCCTTGTTTCAGCTTTGCTCCTTGTTTGTTTGATAGCTGGGTGTATTTAAGAATCGTTCTCCAGCTTGATACTTGATGTCTTTGTGATTCTGCTGTGTGGCTCAAGCATTAAGTTTTATTTATCGCTGGGACTCTATACTTTCAGCAGTCTCTCTGATTGGATTTGAATAATTTGTAACTTTTATCTGTTACTCTGCGCTTGAGTTATCTCAGGTCTTCATAACTTCAGGGCTACTAGGGGCAACGGTGGCCTAGTGGTTAGGGATTTACCCCAGATCGGAAGATTGTTCAATTCCCTCACCAGCAGGTTGCCCTGGGGTACCCCTGAGCAAGGTACCGTCCCCGGCACTGCTCCCCGGGTGCTTTCAATAGCTGCCCCCTGCTGCACGTGTGTGTATGGGTGAAACACAGGTTGAATTTCGTTGTGCTTTGCTGCTTTGCACAATGAAAAGAGTAGTCACTTTCACTTTCCAGCTTTAGCAAATGGGGGGTGAAGCTGCCTTTTGTTGGCATTTTCTGGGCCACTTTTTGTTGGCATTTTCTGGGCCACTGATTTTCAAAGACATGATGACCAAGATGACCAAGATCCAGGCAGCACGTTGGTCTCTTGACATCTTATGCATTCTGAAATACAGTTTCCAGTGGGCAGTGTATCCGAATTTAACTTCTTTGAATTGTATGCATATCAATATATTTCCTGAATAGAACTTCAGTGTTTATCCTGCAGCATGTTCTTACCACACTGCATAAAGAATACAGTTTTACTTTTTTTTTTTGTATTTTAGAATACAAAGGTTTTAGGCACCAAATATTGATTTGATTTAGATTTTTCTTTTGTTCGCTCACTTTGCATTTTGTAAATTGATAAAAATTCACAATCATTATTTATATTTCTGAAAGCATTCTTTGTTTACAGCATTTTTTCAAACCTGCCTAAAACTTTTACACAGTACTGTATATATATATATATATATATATAATTTCAAGACTGTTTAATAGAAACTTTAAGGTGCACTCGTTGCTGATGCAGGTGATATATAAAGGTGTATTCTGATGTATTCATATCAAACTGAAGATCATCATGCCCATTCCTAGCTTTGGGCTCAAGAAAGTAACTGGGATCTCTGGAGTGATGGAGCACTCTCCCTTTTCAGACAAACTGGAGTGGAGTTTGTGATCCAGAACTATCAAAAATATTCTGTATTGAATCACAACAATACCAAAGACGCTGTAGATCCAGGTCCTCATCATGATCTTGCTATTTCTTTTGAGAACTTCTAGGTTCCTCTGTCTGCATTAAGCTTTGGTATAATGCTGATTGTGTTATTTTTCAAGGCCCATGTTGCAAATCCAGGTATGTTTCTCCTCTCGAACATCCAGGGAATTTGACATTTTTCAAGATGCTCGTTCTTGTCATCTAAGGACCGTTCTTACTTTGCATCTGATCCATCATGAAGCAACACATTTTTCTTGAAGTGACTTCAAGCAACAGTCCCATCCCTGACTTTCTGTATTTGCCAAGAATTGAATCAAAACACTGATGCTTGCCTACGAAGTCCAAATGGACAAGTTCTTGTTTAAATGCTGGCGAAGCTTGATCCATATCTGAAGCTTCAAGGACAGCTCAGTTTTACTTGATCTCCTTGAAGTTCTGTGGAAGACAAGCATCAAGACTCTTCTCTTCCACCCAGATGGAAGGATGAATCTAGTGTTTCAGGCATTGTGCTAGCTCAAAGTTACTTTGGACTTGGGTCAATCTGAATGGTACTTTCAGTTTTTGTCCAGTTGCTCTGCATAAGAGCATCAGCTAAATGCTTTAAATGCTAATTTGGCTTTAGAGTTTAGATCCAAATCAGACTTAGATCTGAAAATACTAATTAGCTGAATCAAAATCGGTTACAAACTAACCTCTGAACATTAGTGAAGTGAAAGTGACTATTTGCTATCATGAACAAAGAGCACAGCGCTTAGTGAACCACAATGAAAAGCATCCTCTGCACTTAACCCACTTATGCAGTGGGCAGCCTTATCCAGCGCCCGGGGACAGTGATGAAGAAAGTACCTTGCTCAAGGGTACTTCAGAGCAACCTACTGGGATTTGAACCCACAACCTTCCGATCCAGGGTCCATAATCATTAGGTTACCACTGCCCCAGAATATGTCTCATGTGAAAACTTGAACAAAAATTGTATTTTGTAAGAATAAAAGTGTGCACAGTTAATTTTATTACTGAGGATAGGTAAAAAAAAAAAAAAAAAACATATATATTAAAGCTGAATGTTTTCCAAAAAATGTCTTGTTAGCAATGTATTTATCAGTTCATTCTCCTTCAGTCATTTCAATGACAGTTGTTGCCAGTTCCCATTATATTAAAAGAAGACTTTGTAATTGCTCTAAACGCATGATCTATGAGCAGCAATAACTCACAGTGTTCAAAGCTCCAACTTCTGCTGCAGATGCACTGGACTTTGTGAAGGAACATCATTCAGGCAATGTCTCCAAGTCCTGCCGTCAGTCTAATTGCCATGTGGAAGCACTTGATACATGCCAGCTGCATCCTGCGACCGGTGCTATGCACCCACATTTGTCTCTGTCAGTGCCTTCGGGGCCCACCCGCTTCTGCACCCAGATGAGGCGCCCTGGCACAGTCACCAGCCTGCATCAACCTGGCCTCTCATGCGGCCAATTTCTTTCACACAAGCGCACGCTATGTGTGCTGGATGGTTCAGTCCCATGTTTTTGAAATTTATCATCATTAGCATTTCTGTTGTACAGAGCCATATATCTCCAAGGTATAGAAATGCTTTAAATATACTTGATTATTGGGTTAGATTTACTTTCAAACCAACACATTGCAATCTTTCAGCTTGCTTACTTGTCGCAGTAATTGCGATAATGTAGTTTGGTCTATTTTATGTATATTTTTTAATCAAAGAACTAAAGACTTCATTTTGTAAGATTTCACAAGTCATGTTTATCACAAAGATGTTCACATAATGTAAAGTTGGCTTGTTTGAATGTTATAAATATATATAAAAATATAGTCATTTTCTTTTGATATGAGAAGGAAGTTATGTACGTCTGTATTGGATGTCAGAGAGCACTTGCCCATCAGACAGCCCGGGTTGGGCCTAATTGAAAACCTTGCCACTATGTCGTCATGGTACCCGCAGAGTTTGCTCCCCTACTTTTCTGACATCTGCCTGCACAATTGGGCATTCAGCCATGGCAGCTGAGCTGCAGCATGCCAGCACTCTGCCGGCATCACTCAGCTGGCCCAATCGTCTTTATCCCTCACTTTTCTTCCACTGGGCCATTAGGAAGTGGAAGGTTTCTACCCTGTAATCTCCTGTCCTTTGCAGTAGATTAGATGGTGTGAGTAAAAAGCCAATGTGTGCGCGAGGGCCAGAGGTACGCAGCGGTGGATTAGACTCACTTGACCTTATGATTAGCTCCATGCACTTGTGCTTTGTGAGTATAAGCCAGCCTGTGGCTGTTTTTGTGAAAAGAAAGAAAGAGGAAAGAGAGTAAGTAAAGTGCATTTTCTATGCAGGTGTCCTCTTGTAGATCCACTCAAATATGGGGCTCTATCTTTTCATTCATTTCATCACTGATCGCCGCCCATAGAGGATTATTTAGTCTTGAGATCGGTGCTAATATTCAGCATATGAATTCTTTAATTATGAAAAGAAATGGAGCATGAACTCATATGTCATGCAAAAGGTCTGGCCACAGACAGACAGACAGACAGATGAACAGACAGACTGATGAATAAAGGAGACATTTATATTTAAATTTTGCTAGAAAACTAAGACAACAGGTACAGCGAATTAATCCACATGTGCCAACATACATGTAAGTACAGTCTACAACACGAAAGGAGTTTTTATAATTATATAGTCCATTTTAATCCACTGTTTTTCAACACAGCCTGAACTTTCTTAAGAAAACTTCTTGTAATTTAAGTAGTCTTCAGGAATAGTTCTCCAGACTTCCTGAAGGACATTCCAAAGCTCTTTTTTGGACATTTTCTGCCTTTTATTCCGTTCTCTGTCAAGATGATGCTTCAGTGATGATACCCACACTTTTTCAATAATGTTGAGATCTGGTCAGGTACAGAGACTGGACTGAAAATGAAAGCTGGAAACTTTGTCCTTCAGGAAGCCTGGAGAAGTATCCCTCCACAATGCATTAAAAAATACAGGAAAGTTTGTCTCTTTGGAAGCAAAGAATGAAGAAATAAGATGTGGCTTTTGCACAGTGCTGTATTAGAAGGTTATAGTGCCACTGTGCTTGAGTAACAGTAAACATTGAAATATTTAACAGTCTGTCTAAATATTAGAGATGGCGAGGTTAGAAAATGATGAGAACCATGGCTGCTTTTGGTATATGAACCCAAACAAGCACGAGATGTGTTTGAGAAAAAGAAAATGCAAGAAACATCAGTCATTTAACATCGCAAATGCTTATTTACTGACTTGGAAAGTTTCGTCAGTTGTTTTATTTTTCTGAGTAGAACCCTACAAACTGGTTTATAAGCATAGTGGTGTGAGTCCACATGGTTTAGCAATGCCTTGTCCAGTCCAGTCCTGATGATCCACCACCCTGGAGAGTTAAGCTCTAACCTCAATCCAATCCACCTGGTCCGGATAGCCAGGCCTTCATCTGCAATGATGAATATGAGATTCAGGTGTGCTGGAACAGAACAGGTTTATCTCTAGTGCATTTTCGTAGTGTCTTCAAAAACAGTGTGATCAAAGTCACACTATGGTAACATAATAGCCTTGAGGGATACATGCCGTGCGCCCAGACTGCACGCTCCATGTACAGGCATGGAAGGCTTTGTCAGTGAAGCTGGGCATGGAGTGATTAATCCCTGCAGGCTCTATTGCCCCATGCTGGGACTGTGAAGGCTACCGGAGCCATTCACAGCCGCATCCCATTAGCCCCTCTACCTGAGTTATAGCGACGTGGCTATGCTGTTGCAATAAGACCACCACAGATTTATGAAGGCACAGCTATGCTGTCTTTTCTCCTCAACTCTCCACTCCCTTTTTCTCTTTCCTCCCCAGGCTTGTCAGGGAAGGCAGAGAAGAAAAAAGAATCACAGTGATCTATTGCCTCGGAGACAAAGGCACAGAGTCAGCATATGCTGACAGTCTTGTCACCTTTTGCACTGGCAGCAAATCCTGGTTAATGCATAGTTTGGGAGTCCAAGTGACGCAAACCTCCAAAACTACCACATTTACTCATCATTTTATGCCCATGCATAGAAAGATTGGTGTCAAAGCCAGCTCTTTACAGCCAAGAAGGAGTTTTATATCATGCATTAAGTTCTCTTCTTATTCCATCCTGATGCAGTGCATGAAGACCCCTGCTCCTCTCTCTTTGTCCCAACCTCTGGCTTATGAGACAAGCCACGCCCCTGCTCCAGAATTGGCTACTTGACTCTCTTTCTGAAGCCCATTGGCTGGTAGTCATGCCATCAGTGGAGGGATTGGCGTTCATTGCCCATCCCCCTGGGCTAGGATTGGATAATAGTTCCTTCTTACAGGACTTCCTAGCCAGTCCAGGGTGGTTTGGCGCAAAACGGGTTCGAGGGAAAAACAAAAAAACGCACAGCGCCTCCCCGTTGGCTGCGCCTGGTTTCTGTCCGCGAAGCGCGGGATATAAAGACGGAGAGAGAGAGAAAGAGAGAGAGAAAGAAAGAGAGAGAGAGAGAGAGAGTCCGGGTGGCTGCTGTCCCCCCCCTTTTCCTGTCTTTCCTCCCTGAAGGAACTAACTCACTGCCTCAGTGAGACCATGACGGCGCTGCGTCCTGCGTAAAAGCGCATCCCCCCTCCGGTGTTCTCGTGGTGATGGGCTCGTTTTTCCAGGCGCCGAGGGTCCTACTCGCCCTGTAAAGCGGATACCAGGTGGGATCTATGGTCCTCACAGCCGGAGGGACAGGAGAGGAAGTTTGAGAGCAGAGGGAGGATGCGGGCTGCGTGCTGGTGCGCCGTGTTTCTCCTCGCAGCAGCGCTCTGTCTGGTGAGCAGCTCAACACTTACACTTCTGAGAGGGCGAGTTCTCGGTCTTGTCTGCGAAATCGCAGCTGAAACCCTCTTCTCTCTGCCTTTCCGCAGACAAAGCCGCCCGAGGGGACTGTAAACGCAGTGGAAGTGTTAGCTTTAGAATTATTTTTTTATGTTTTTGTACTTTTTTTATGAGGATAACGGTCAGGACAACTAGTTGATAAGCGATGGCTTATATTCTCCCGTTTTAAAGACCCTTACTGCGTGAGAAAGGCGCCACAGATGTGTTATTCCTGTGTTTGGACTCACGGGGGCGCCATCATAAATGGAAATAGAAGTGCGCTGTTTTTTTAACACCTGCTTTAAGGGAGGACACGCCCCCTGGGCTTTGATAGGCTCGCTCAGCAGCGCCAGGTGTGTCTATTGGTTCCAGTGAGCGGAGGATTTAAGAGATTGAACTCCTAGCCAATCTTGTTGGTTGTGGGCGTGGTTTGAATTCTGGAATAGAGTGGGAAACAAAATAGCAAAGTGGTCGCACAGGAGAGTGTTTGGTTTGTGGGTCCAGATTTAGGAAAGAAACCAGCAAGTTTATTATTCTCGCAGCACAAAAGTTCAATGTGAGCATCTGGAAACTGCCTTATTATTTAATTTGTGTTAATGGTATAGGCTTTTATTTTTAATGTATATGTATTACACACACACACACACACACACACACACACGTTCAAACATTGTGAAATAATGTTCATTATTGTATTGTTTTCAACCCATTATTCACTTCAGATTCTCCTACAGTTTGTCATTAGATTTAGTGATTTATTAGTACTTTTTTTTTTTTGCGAACTCATTACAGCAGAGCGGCAGAGGAAGCAAATAATCCAAAATCGGTCAAACTAAAGTTATAAGGGGTATTATTTCCATTTTTAAAAATGTGTTCATGTAGTTACATTTTTTTTAAGTGTCTTATTTATTGTTTATTCTACATTCTGGCTAATAGTCTGACATTAAGTGTGTTGAATTTAATATAAACTACAGCGGATAAAAGCAGCAACCGGGCCCGTCTCGGTCATTTCTCCTGGTGTCCACAAAGGCAGAAGCTTGTCTGTCTGTCTGTCTGTTTACCGGGATTTCTGTGTCTGTTGACTCTCGCCGTGCTCGAGCTCCTCGCAGTCGGAGGAATTCAGAGCCTCATATCTGGACAAGATGTGAGAGAAGATAATCCCTCTGACTGTGGGCCTCTTATCTCCCCTCTGGTCAAATAACCTTAATGGTGTCTAACTTTCAGGGATTTTTAAAAATGAAACCTAAATTTAATCAACAGTTTTATTCAAACTGCAAATTATACAACATAGTTCCCTCTTTTAAAGAAAGAAAGATACAAGGAGGAAGCAATGGAACTGCCCAAGCAGTTTGTTGCTTGTTGTGCGAAAATATATTTTAAATTCTGTGAAAAGTTGTAGATTTCCTGGTCTGTATTTCTGTATTTCTGTGCTTCTGTGTTTCTGCAGGCTGCAGGTGTTTTTTGTGAATTGTGTTTATTCTGTGGAGAGAGTTTGAAGCAGAGCACAGACAGAAAATACGCTTAATCCTCGTTTATTTTGGTGGGAATGTGAGGAAGGTGAAGGAGATTCTGTCAAATTCAGAATGAGCCACACGGAGGAGCAGAGTGAGAAGTGAGGAGTGAAAAGAGAAGAGTGAGGAGAATGGAATTAGGGGTGAAGAGAGAAGAGAGTGTAGTGAGGCATGGGGAGTGAGTAGATAAGAGTGAGGAGAGTGGAGTGAGGGATGGGGAGTGAGTAGATAAGAGTGAGGGATGGGGAGTGAGTAGATAAGAGTGAGAGCGGAGTGAGGGATGGGGAGTAAAGAGAGAAGAGAGAGTTGAGTGTGCGGATGAAGTCTGAAGGTTGGAGGGGGTTTGGAGCTCAGCCGCTGTCCTTGGTTCTGACCTTTCAGAGGTTTCAGCACCACAGACAGCGGAGAACATCCTTCAGCTCCATACACAGGCAGCCCTCCTTCCTTCCTTCCTTCCTTCCTTCCTTCCTTCTTTCTTAATTTTTTGTCTTATTTTCTGCATTTTTCTTTCTTTCTTAAATTGTTTGTCTTTCTCTCTTTCTTTCTTTCCTAAAATAAAAATAAATATTTTGTTTTAGTGCTCCCTGCCTTGTCTATCTGTCCTCACTGTTGGTGATGTATTGGGGATGTTTTGAGGACAGGTCTTGAACGTGATTGGTTGATTGAGAGGCTCGGTTCTGTTTGGACTGTCCCGCTTCCTCTCTCGGTGAATTAATGTAGGAGGAACCGGCGCACTCTTCCGCTTTTTCCCCAATTCACGTGGAAAGAGTTTCTTGTAGTGAAGCCCGACCTGCGGCGATGCTGCTGAAAGATGCGAGAGGGCCGGGCGCGCGCTCAGACACACCGCCGCGCGCGCGGAGCCGCGTGGATTAGTGTTTGAACCGGACCCGCTTTATTTCCTCTTTAAGTCTCTTGTCTCTTTTTAAGCCTCTTGTCCGCGGCGCCTCGCCGTGACCCCGATAAGGCCGCCGAGTTCAGCAGCACCGCCGAGTTTCCGTTCAATATTGAACACACACACACACACACACACACACACACACACACACACACGCACACACACACACACGCACGCACACACACACGCATGCACACACACGCACACACACACGCACGCATACACGCGCACACACACATACACACAAACCTTTAGATTAGACCACAGACCTGTAGATTAAGAGTAGCAAATCTAATTCGATAATTAAATGATGGCGATCAATCCATGATTATATTATATTATATTATGTTATATTATATTATAGAATTTTATTTTATTTTATAATATATTATTTGTATGAATGAATATAATATAATGTAATATAATATAACATAATGTAACATAATGTAATATAATGTAATATAATATAATATAATATAATATAATATAATATAATATAATATAATATGACCACTTACTTCACTGCACCATCAGCCTGACCTTGACTGTAATCTGAGCTTCACATAAATAAAAAGAGATTTTTTGCTCTTCCTTTAAAACAACTCCAGCTGATATTAATCCACGATTAACTGCCACAGATCACATTAAAAAACAAAAACAAACAAACAAAAAAAACCTCTCGGCAGACTCATCTTTACGACCAGTCCAGTCCGTCGCAGCCAGGTCTGTGTTTTCATAAACAGCGTCATAAAACTCATGCAGACTCAAGCCAAGCATGACAACGGAGTTAAAACTAGTGAGCCACGCAATAACATCCCATTATTTATGCCATAAAAAAGTGAAATCCCTGCCTCCTTGCACGCTTCTGTCACACTCTCTGGGTGTTTGGAGGTGCTGCTTTTTAGCTGACTAGTTACACTCCACTTAAGACTCTGCTGGAAAGCCGTGGCCAAGGTCTGCGCTAACCCACTTGAGTCTAATGCAAGGCCAAGCAGGTGTGAAATGACTTGTTCGAGTAAAACCCCTCAGCCTTTTGTCCATTAAACCTCATCCGTGCCTCAGGAAGCACAAGCACGGCTCTCCATCACCTGGGGAGACATCAGTATGCACTCTTTCACATAGACAATGACAGTAATGGGGTTAAGTAGAAATGACAAGACCCAGTCTTAAATCACCCTCTAGGGAAGTATATATATTAACCACTAGATCAGCACGACATTCATAAGGACTTCCACTGTTATTTTTTTCTCTTTCTTATAGGGTCTGATTCCTTATCATACATTTAATCACTAATTTATCATTTCCAATATACTGTACAATTTATGACACCTTTGTGTATTTATGTACCAGAAACAATAATAAATCAATTTTACCAAACAAGTTTCCTACCTCTCTTTACAAGAGGATCTGTTCGTTAACGAGCTTTATGGACTGATTAATGTAAACGAGCTTCCTTCTAATTGGCTGCTCGACATTATGTCTCATTAATAAAACAGTCTGGACCGATTCACTATTGATCAGTTTCATGTCCATGGGTAAACTGAGATTAAACTGAGTGAAATGGGGAGAAATTGATATATTTTTTAAACTTTACCCATGTTTACATAAGACATCCTCTCTTTCATTTCTAAAATACGAAGAAATGCATGGCTTGAGCTCTTTAAAGGAATAATTCTGTGAAGACACTAAAATGCACACCTATTGGTTCCTATCTTACATTCACTGCCATGTTAGTGTGTGTGTGTGTGTGTGTGTGTGTGTGTGTGTGTGTGTGTGTGTCTGTGAGTTATTCAGCCGTGCTTTTAATGTCACAATTCTCGTTGCATAACTGGTTGATAAGAAGGTTAAGGACGACCGATGGAATTTTGGGAGCTGTGATTTTGACTTGATAAAAATAAAAGCAACACTTTAAAGCCGTAAGCAGAGATAGTGGACGTGCATGATATAAAGAATAACGGCATGGAATGAATCAAGGCTCTGAATGTGTGTCTTTGTATCTATATTTGTGTTTGTGTGCATTTGTGCATGTGTGTATGTATGTGTGCGGCAGTGAGCAGAAAGACTGCTCTCAAGCTGCTTGTGTCATGCAAGTGTGTTAAGCCTGAGTGATGTTAAGCTCTGATGTGAGGCAGAGCGGCAGTAGGAGAGTGTTGAAAAGAGAGACGGATGAAAAAATGGGAAAAAGTGGAAAGAGAAGCATCGTGTCTCTTTGCAGGGAGCTGCATAAGCCCTCCACAAACATGTGTCTAAACACACACACACACACACACACACACACACACACACGCACACAAACACGTATGTACACTCTGTCTTTTTATATGTAACAGGCATGTGTTCGTATTCATTTCACAGCCCATTTATCACGGCTCACTTGCTCTGGTGAAGGGCCAGAGTATTGCAGTTAAGGACATTTGCATTATGTTAATGAAACTCCATTGCTGGTAATGGCATCAGCAACAGAAGGAAGAACACATTGCATACACACACACACACACACACACACACACACACACACACACAGTCTGGAACACTGCTGACTCTGATAGCGCAGCGGTGCGTGTAGTATATACAGAACGCTGTCAACATAAAGGGCACCGAGTAAATGTCCCCAAAGTTATGAACAATTCAAATGTAGCCTCAAAGGTACAACCATGGTCTGAAGGTTCATGCTTTCAACATTCACTTTCCCATGAAAAAGAAGCACATTTGCAAGTGAAAATAAAATAATGTGCATGACGTCAGTGTGACTTAAAAAACGAAACTGTGCGATAGTATATTATAGTTTTATATCATAAAATAAATATCATACAAAACACCCCAGTGGCAGCATTTGTACTATGGGAGGTTTACCTTCTAAGAGCGTATTATATGAAAAGTTATTAATGACGTTTGGTTAAAATTAATCATTAATAATTGGTTCAATTGAATGATTTGTTTAATTTTTAATTTGACCAGTTACTTTAATTCAGTGTCGATTAGTCAAATTAGATCCTTTAAAGTGCCATTTAAAGGGTTGTGTGTTGTGCAGGGAAGGAATATTGGGCTTTCTTGAGCAGAGGTGTGCATATGGTGGAGCTAACATCCTCACACATTTTATTCATTTATATTTATTGATAACCATATCCATCGTTTCCCCTTCATCATGTGTGCTTTCTGGTGGTCTGTATTGTCGTGCATGATTGATGTCAAGCTGCTGCTCTTACCGCTGAGAGCACGTTTTTTGAGTCATGTCACCTTCAGTGAAGAACGTATTCGGACGACTTTCTACTGCTCTATATATTATATATGCATTAAATTGCTCATTAAGATGTTTATGAAGTTTTTGTGAAGTTTTTTGAGGCCTTTGTTTGGTTGTTTGCACACACACGTTGAATGGTCTCCCCTCCCCTCTTTTCATTTTTTTTTCTGATCCTCTGTCCTCAACCTCCAGCATCCAACCTCTGTGCACTGCTCCTTTTCACACACATGCAGGCACACACACACACACACACACACACACACACACACACACACAAACATGTCCAGACATTCCGAGAGAGCGAGAGAGCGAGAGAGAGAGATGCAGGGTAGGTAGGTTCAGGACGCACCATAGGGTGGAGACAGTACAAGGTTGGTTTGATTAATGGCCACAGTCTCCACTCTCCCCTTCACAAACTGCTCCCGAATTTCAATCACACTCACAGGTCAAAGGTCAAAGCTCACTAGAAGTGCCGAAGGGCAGCGGATGTGGAAAAATCACACTCCATACTGACCTGAACCCACTCTCAGTGGGCAATTTTTCTATCTGCACTATATATAGAAGTATTCTGCCCAATCCTTTGCCTCATGTCACCTCCTGATAGGAGCTCCTCCAAAGTCTCCATACAAAGAGCAAAAAAGGGCAGATAACCTCGCTCAGTGCCCAGAGACACTGCTGGGACTGCTTACATCCATTCATGTGTATGAGCGGCTGGAACAGCAGAGATGAAGGCGAAATATTAGAGGCGGAACCAACAGTCAGACAGCAGTGGATTACTCCACAAACATGGCCTGACTGTGTCTAGACAAACGTCTCCTGTCGTTACGCATCGCAAACAAGAGACATATTCATGTCCCGGTTAGCAAAAAAGGTTAGAAAAAAGACCTTTGAGGTTTAACCCTGTAATCTAACATGGAGTTGACTATACAGTCATATACTTTGTATAGTATTGTCCTTCGACTCCTCAGCATCTACCTCCAAAATAGTTAGGCTGTGAGCATGTCCATGTTGGCCATAATAAGATGGATCAACCCATGGCATTAGAGATTTCTGTGTTTCCATGGTTTCTTTTAATATTTTAGTGGTGCTCTGCGATTTATTGTTGGATGCTTAGGCACACGTTCAGACCTGAATTCAAATTACTTAAATTTTTTTTTTTTTTTTTAAAGAAAGATTCTTTATTTGTACAACTGATGAAATGTTTCCTGAGTTCCCTGAGTCACTCTTTAGACCGTGCAAAGACAAGGTCGAAGCAAGCGTTATAAGGATAAGATTAAACAGAAATAAAAAAAATTGAATATGGATAAAAATAAAACAAAAATAGAAACAACAACAATAATAATGATGATAATAACAATGATAATAATATGTACAACATTGTTATTAGTGATAATATAATCAATTAATTATTACCAATATATAATAATAATAATAATAGTAATAATAACAACAATAATAATAGTAATTATTATTATTATTTTTATTTATTTATTTGTTTGTTTATTTGTTTTTAAAGATATGTATAGAAAAATTGTACAGGAATATAATACATAATATAAATGTATTATAAATATAAATGCAGTTTTAACCTTCTAAATGCAGTATGTAAGTAACAATAAACGACAACTCAAGTGTATAGTTCCTGCTCCTGACCCAGAATGGCATTTTTTTCTTCTGTATTTTCATATTTCCTATTTTTCTTTTGTATGTCCTATTTGGTTTTTGGTGGTTCAAATTAAAGCAAATGCAAAAAGGATTTACAAATCACATTAACAAAGGAGAAGAATGGATAAAAAAGTAGAAATAGCTGATTTTGTATCAGCACTGAAAGGTTAAGAAGAGTCGTTTTCAGGAGGCCACCACTGTCTACAGTAAAACTCTCTTGTCTAATCCAGATGGGAAGCAATACATCAAAGCGGCTTAGCTGTGGACTGGAGGTCCTGAATGTCACTTTATGAGTGTAGAGGGACCACATTGTCCTAGTGTGATCATCAGCATTTAGCATATATTACTAAACTCTGCTGTGCTTTAAAACCTCCACCATTATTGCTTCAACATGTAAGCTCAGAGTAAAGATACTGAGAAAGGACAGAAACACATTTCTTCATCAGCCTTGTTCCTGGAGAACTACTTTCCTTGCAGATGATTCAAGTTTCAACCACAATCGACCTTCTCCAGCTAACTGACTTTTTCAGAAGGCCATGTTGGATCAGATTCATTAGCATCGGACGAATGGAATTCCCTTTTTGTACAAAGGCCTTAATAAGGCCAATCGAACCACTTTGCTCAAATGTGAAAAGTGATCTAGAGTCATGTATTAAAGAATGTTTAATAGTTGTTCTTATAATATTACAGCTTTGGTTTTAGAAGCAGAATGTTTCACGCAGTAACTCCAACATGCATTATGCCTTAGAAGAAGTATTTTCTAGATGTGATAATGAATCTGCTGCATTTTAAAGAAAGATGTAAAAGTAAAAAGAAAAAGGAAAACTGTACACAGAGTACACTTCCAAACATTTGTTTTTCTTTACATGTCCATAAGTTTTTAGACACCTGCTTATCCACTTATTTTCTGAAATCAAGGGCCTAAAAGGGACTGCAGTGTTAGCCTCTACTTTTCTGAAAAAAAAACAAAAAACTTTACATTAGATTTTTACCATTTCTGAGAAAGTTTGATTGCATCCAGTCAATAGAGAATAAGCTTTTAGATTATTTTTCACCCACATTACTCCGTTATCAGAGGTACTTGAAGGAGCTCCATCACTTCAGAGCAGGCAGTTTCCCTGCTTCATACCTCTGTAGCTGATATTGGGGCTTGGTGTCCTTGTGCAGCTGCTCCATTCTGCTCAAACACTTCTTTTCTATGGAGATTAAAGCTGCTGTGTGTCTGTAAGTGATGCCCGTCCACCTAAAATGGATTTTAATAATTTACGGCATTTTAGCAGACGCTCGTATCCAGAGTGACTTCCAGTTCCTGATTACAGGGACAGTCCCCCTGGAGACACTCAGGGTTAAGGGTCTTGCTCAGGGACCCAGTGGTGGTAGTGCTGGAGGTGAGATTCAAACCTGCGATCTCTTGGTCCATTGGCAAGTGTCCTACCACTAGACCACCCGGTGTAATGAGAGGGGTGTGAATCCTTTTAGATATGTAATGAGTATCTAAAGCAAGATCAAATTCTACAGAATAGTAGACTCTTGGCTAGTTGTTAAAAACATTGATGTTATTAATACATTGACGTAATAACATACAACACCATTGATGTTCTTAAAAAGTGACCAGTTTTGGTCAAAATACATGTTATGTAAAATAAGTGCAGATCCTTTACAGAGAGCACATTTTGCACATTTTAATAGAATATGTGTTTTTAATATTTCAATATACTGCCATTAAGAGCAGTGGATCAAACAGTAGCGTCTGCTGGGCTGAAAGAGCGGATGGCCATACAGCCTTTGGTGTCTTTCACAAGAGATTGTTTTGGTTATATATATATATATTTTTTTTAGAGTTCCGTTACTTAAATACTTCCTGCTGCATAAAAAAAAAGATATTTTAGAAACCAGAACTGTTCAAACCACGTAATAAGCCCTCCAGGTAACCTGTGACAGTGTTCTGGTTAGTGCCAAATATACCGGCAGCGCTGCAGGATTCTCAGGGGAGAAATATTACTGTCAGTTTCAGGCACAAAGCTGCAGAGCACTTCTTTGCCGTACTCGGCACTATTAGCTTACAGCAGCAGAGTCTTCAATACACACACACACTCCCACACACACTCACGCGCTGTACTACTGCATTGCTATGCTGACTGACTGACTCAGAGCATGAAATTAACCCAGAACTACTCTTTGTACTTTGTGACAATAAAAATCCTGCCGCAGTAATAAATAGTGGCTTTATGGATAGAGGATCAACTTTAAGTAATAAAAAAAAAATCAGTTCTTGACCAGAAAGAACTGTCATTTAATTAAAATGTAACAATATGAAATGGTACTTTTTATGCAGGTGTTTAGTACAAGGTACTTATAGCATGTGGGATTTTTAATCTGCACATGGTTTAAGTGCTGCAAATACAGTCAACAAGTGAGCTTTATGTTTAATTTTATTACAAATTACAAATGAGGGTAGAAAGCATTTATATTGTGCACATGAAGCTAATTTGTCTCATTCAGGTCTACATTTCAATTTAACCTCCTGGTCAAAAGTCTACAGTCATATTATAAATGAATGATACATATATTAATAATGTCAGGACAACACACAAAATAGATAATAAACAATAAAATTGTTATAATTCAACTCAAATAATCACTTTTACTAAAGCAGCTGTCAGGCTATGGCGGATTGGATTGGATGTAATTGCAGAGTCGGATTATGTAAAGTTTTATTAAACATAAAAACACAAATAAAGACAAAGACCGACGGCTCAGCCCAGACTCACTGGGATCTATACACCTTTAGACTAATGAGCTATGTCAGCAGGTGTGCTAGTCAGGGAACATGTCAGTAGCCCCTCCCTAAAAGTGCAACTCCCAGGGCGCACATCCATGCCTTGCCCTGAGGGGAGGCCAAAGAAACCAAAACAAAACCTCAAGAAAACGAAATGGGAAGTAACTGAAATGGGCTGGACCAGGCAGGGATGGGTTTCCTAAACAAACCCCCTTTTGGGGGGTCACAAGTCTAGGGATGCTGCTGGCGACAACGGGAAACCCAACATAGCCCATAGTGCTAGAAGATGGTAATCGGGCTGCTGGCACAGGGGATAAAGGAGCAGTTGCAGCTAATGCAAGGGGAACATGAACGGTCGCAGCCGGCGCAGGGGGAACATGAACAGTCGCAGCCGGTGCAGGAGGAACAAGTACAATTGCAGCTGGTGCAGGAGGAACAAGTACAATTGCAGCTGGTGCAGAGGGAACAAGGGCAGTTGCAGACGGTGCAGAGGGAACAAGGGCAGTTGCAGACGGTGCCCTGCCAGCCAATGAGGGGGAATGTGATGTCATGGCCAGCTTCAGGGACACTGGGGGGCAGACCGCGGCAGGGGACACTGGAGGGCCGGCCATGAAATCTTCAGGGATCCCGCTGCTAGTGGCGACCAGCCCCCACTGAGGGCTCCTGTTGGAGACTCAGGGGCTGCTGGAAAGCTGGAGCGCCAGCTCAAGCTGTTCGAGAACCTCCTAACCCAGGTCAGCATTATTTCCTTTCCACAGCCACTCTAATATGACCCCCTGAAACAGGTCATGAACAAAACTCGCTACTTCCATATTTAGTTTGGTCATTCTGCAATGCTATGGTGGATTGGACTTGCCCTAAATGCAGAGCTGAGGTTACGGAAAAGGTTTTTATTAAACATAAAAGCGTAACACATAAGCATTAACCAAAGACAGTACTTCCACATAAGCCGAACACAGACCACCACGACACAAAAACGACCAATGACCGACGGCGCTGCCCTGATTCACTGGGATCTACGTACCTTAAGAATAATGGGGGTCACCTGGCGACATACCGAGGCACCAGATGTGCCCAGTCATGGCAGAGCACCATGAAACATGACAAGAGCAAACCATAAATTTACATTAATTCAAATCCGAGTTTAGAACCAGCAATTTAAGATAAATGCAATTCCGTTACAGTTAAATCAGTAAAATGATTGTAATATGCTATTTTTATTGTACAGATAATTATGAAATGGAGAAACGGAAGAAAAATGAGTGATGCATGTAGCTTTAGGTCATTTTGAAATGAGAGAACATCGGGAAGGAAGTTATGATAAAATAAACCTACAGAATGTAGAATAAATGAATAAACACTGAGGCAGAACAATTGACAAAAATGACTGCAAATTCATAATTACACTATATTATCATATATATTTACTAATTACTCTCCAAATACACTGAACATCAAATTAAAATGATCATTTGAATAAATACATGTTTAATGGATTTGATTGAATGAATACATGAAGAATGAATTTAATATATAGACACATATTATATGTAGATTATATACCTTGGATTAGGTGTGTATTGCTAGATGTCTTCACATTTCCAGTCGGAGTATTCATCTTTGAGTTATCTTCTGGCTGTCAGTCAATAAGCAATACAGAAAGATCTTTCATTCTTACATTTCTCTCATTATTGGAGCACCGAGACTTTTGTGGCAGGAGTGTGTGAACGATGCATGACTGTTAACAAGAAGAACAGACCAATCAGACTGCTTATCACTCCTCATTCATTGGATGACAGTATTGAATTTCAGGGCTGGGCCCGGGAGATTTCAGCCTTATTGATTTCCACAGTTGGAGTTTTTTTCTCTTTGCAGCACTGTGTGAGTGCAAAGCCAGGGCAGGGCACTGGGAGAAGTCTTTAGGAGGAAAAAGGAGACATGGAGGAGAGGAGAGAGGCAATACAGAGCGTTTAAATGCTCAGGCACCTTCACTGACACCTGCCTGTCACTGTCAAGATAAGATTCATCCTGTTGACTGAAGTCTTAAAGTGGCGGAGGCTGATATCCAATAAAAATACAGAACAAACGAGCGATGCGCCCTTTCTACCACCTTTTCATTGTTATTCATCGTTCACCCTTTGTTATCATCATTTTTCTTTCTTTCTTTCTTTCTTTCTTTCTTTCTTTCTCTTCATTCCGTCTCTCTGTTTTTCATCCCTTTCTCTAACTCTGCCTCTCTCTTTCTCAACTGAAAGCCTCCAGTCGTGCATGATGTTTTGAACGTGTAGTAAAGTGAAAGATGCGAGGCATTTTATGACAGTAAAATTGAAGTTTTTGTGACTCTAACAACAGTGCCATGAAGCTTCTGTAAAAGATTTGTAGCTGTTGCAATTCTTACATCTGCAGTTGGTTAATTAGAGCCCTTTTATCTTGGAGCTCTTTATTGTCTGCAGAGATTAAAGGAAGGTATATCAGGGCTAAATAGTTTTGTGTGCTTTAATGTTTAATGATTGCAAGCCTTGATTTACTAGAATTCAGGCATGGAAACTCTGTCTTTGACAAATTGTGGGCCAGGGGCGGCCTAGTGGTTGGATACTTGACCCCATGATTAGGAGGAGGAGTCCCAGACGAGTATGTTAAAAAGAAATAGAGGGACCTTTCAGCAATGCGCCATCCCAGTTACATATATGTATATTATATAATGTATAATTCAGGGATTATTTTTTATGTTTAGGTTGTTGATGCTTTGCTAATACTAGTACTTTGTAGAACAGTCTCAGGTGGCATAATAGATTTTTATTAATAATTATTTACTGCATTATGACACTAGACCTGTCCAGGGTGCGTCCCCCGTCCTCACCCTGTGTGCGCTGGGTTGGACACCAGGGCTCCCCCGCGACCCCGTTTGGGACAAGCGGCAGATAATGGATTATGACACTATATCCATTTATAGTCCCTTTACTTTAGTCGTATTTATGATTTTTAAGTATATTTTACAAAAAAAAAAAAAAGTAGGACATTTCAGCGAGTGAATGAAACTGCAAACTCCAAAAAGGAGAAAAAAAAAAAAAAAAAAAGATATGCCGAACATAAGGTGGCACTTTATTTAAACCCTGCTAATAAGCATTCACTTAACTGTGTCATGAGCATCTCATAACAGATGTAATACACTGTTAATCACAAGCTTTCATGGCAAATTAGGACCATTAACATGACACTGTTATATTAACAGATATACAATATGACATCGTGACACGTGCTTATGACTAGTCATGACCTTTATAACATCACTCACTTTAAACACAGTATAATATTTCATTTTTTACCGTAAACTGGCAACAACTGATAGGAAATCAAGCATGTTGGATCATTGTAGTTATAATGATCACCAGGAAAGGTAACGACACTGTTATATTAATGGGCATAATCTGTTGTGAAAACTAACAACATCTGTCACAACATGTTTATAGCGATCAATGTTGTGGTGAAATGTTCTTGTTAGCACATATTTATTAGGAAATAAAATAGCTTTTTTTTTCAGACAGAACACATTTTCATCACAGCACACACACACACACACACACACACACACACACACACACAAAAATTGGTTTCTAAAAGGTCCCTGGGTAGGATCTTCTCTTTATTTAACAATAAAGCTGTCAAACATGATTCATAGAACAACCACTCTTGGTTCTGTAAAGCAGTTCCCAAACTTTTTCAGCCTAAGGCCACCTTTGAGGAGAGTAAATGAAAATTGAATCCCCATTTTGAGAACTTCTAATTGAATAAAGAGTTTTTTAAGGACATGTTTAAGTAACTATATTATTGTAATTGAGAGGTGTGGATGTGGAAAAAATGTTTCTTTAAAATCCTTCACATAATGTTATATTTTTATGCCCTAGGGTCTTTACATGTCTCCTTATGGGGGTTTCAAATAATGTAAAAAAAAAAAAAAGTCTTAGGGAGTCATACAAGCATCTTCTTAGGTGGAGAAGTTGTAATCTTTTTGTTGGCCTAGGTTGATTGGCCTTTTCCTATTAAACAAAGCTGGACATGCTTGCAAATCAATCCGATTGCATCTAGTCTTAGTCTTAATCTCGATCTAACTTGATGGATTAGACTAGCACTTTGAGAGCAGTGCTACCATTTGTGTTGAGAAGGAACACGTAAGATGCTTATTGAATGTGAACAGAATGTGGACGAGCAGTCTTCTATCAGAAATGTATTTCCGTTATGTTCTGGAAGAGTTCTATAAGAGGTCAGGTTGCTTTTCTTTCAAATATTCCAAAGGTCCCGTCACATTCATACATAAACATAAGGGATGTTTAATGGATGCCTTTGCACCTTGTAAAAGCATGGGGAAACATCTTAAATCATTAGCTTAATTTTTTATATAATGGTCTCACAACAGCCCAGTTAATGAAGATTTAATTAAGGTATGGCTCTGTTACCTGCTTTAATACTTTAAAAATAATAGTAAAAAAAAAAAAAAAAAAAAAAAGCATTTCGGAGATAGACATCTATATACCGTATGAGTTTTTCCCTCTAAACTTTTACGACAAGGTTGAAGGAATGAAGTTCTTCTGACTCTTCCTCAGAAAAGCCCCTGAAGTGCCTCTTTTAATTAAGGAGGCTGTGCTTTCCTGTGTGTGTATTGTGGAGTATTTATCAGATCGATTGTGGATGATGGGAGTAGTGAGGGGTGGGAGCGGTGTGCCATTGTGATAGATGCGCTCTGTTCTCCCACTGCAGCCTGAACACTGCCAATCTGTCACCTCTCAAAAGCTATTACTTAAAACATTAGTCTGCCCCATAGCAGCAGCCGCTCAGCTCCAGACAGCAAACCACGAGCGCTCACAATGCCTCCACTGGGAGAGTGCTGCTGCAAAATGGTAAAACGGTACCAATTCTGTGTGTGTGTCTATGTGTGTGTGTGTGTGTGTGTTTAAATATTTTAAAGGTAAAACAGACACTGTAACATGCTGCTTTATGTATTTTAAGATACACAGTTCATGATCTCATTTACATTTATGGCATTTAGCAGACGCTCGGATCCAGAGCGACTTCATTTTCCTGATTATAGGGACGGTCCCCCTGGAGCAACTGCGAGTTTAGGGTCTGGCTCAGGAACCCACTGATGGTAGTAGATGATGGTGGAGGTGGTCTAGTGGTAGGGTACTTGCCTGCGGACCTCTGGATCAAGAGGTCCCAGGTACCTCTAGCACTACCACCACTGGGTCCCTGAGCAAGACCCTTAACCCTGAGTGTCTCCAGGGGGACTGTCCCTGTGATTAGGACGTGGAAGTCGCTCTGGATAAGAGCGTCTGCTAAACGCCGTAAATGTGAATGTGAAATGTGAAATGTAGTACAGTGTTGGTATTCGAACCTGTGACCTTTTGCTCCATAGGACTGTAGGCAAGTATCCTACCTCTAGACTACCACCACCCAACCAGCTCATCATATTCTAGTTATCACAGCTAAAACAAAGAAAAAAAATCTTTCTTGCTACCCATAATGGTTTCTGTTTCCCCTCAACACACACACGCACACACACACACACACACTCACACAAACATGTCCAGACATTCAGAGAGATGGAGAGAGACAGATGCAGGGTAGAAAGGTTCAGGACTTCAGAGATTCCTCTTTTCATCTAAATCATAGTTATCATTATCGCTTGCCTGGGCTGCCATAGCCAAGTGGTTACAGACTAGGACAGATAATCCGAAGGTCTTGGGCCAGTCCTGGACCAGTAGCTTGCCCTGAGTCACCCTTGACCCTTGAGCAAGGTACAGTCCCCAAATAGTCACTTTCACTTTTATTGCTTTGCACTGAATTCCTTTTTCTTTCCTTTTTATTGACCTGATTACTATCAAGTGTTTCTAATGCATTCGAAATGTTTGTCGCCCCACAGTTTTAAAATCAGATTTAATTCGGATTAGCAGATACACGACTTAAATATAAAAATGGGAAAACAATTGCCTTCTGAAAGCTGTTATGAGTTCAGCACCATGAAACACTAACTCATGATGTAAATGTGTTTCGGTGAAATGGTTACCGGAGTGTTGACTGAAACAAAAACAGCCAAAGTTGTCCTTCTTGTCTTCTTGCGTAAAACACAGAAGGCTGTCGACCCGCTGAACTGGCACAGCTCGGCTGTGATGGCAGCAGAAAGGATCTGATGTTTACTGCAGGTTTTTTCGCTGGACCAGACTGACCACAGCTTTGCTTTTTCCTGCAACTCATCTACAGCCGGACATGTAGATTCACTGATACGATCATTTAACTGGACAGTTTTCAATTTCTCTCTTAAAGCAGCATTTTCATACAAGCTAAGAGCCTCAACTGTGTTTTGTATTATTACTGACGGCT